>CAOKZL010001066.1:0-427025 GCA_948472985.1 Iguana delicatissima
ATGTTCATGTTGTATCCTTTAAGTCCTTCTTCTTTCTGTCTGTCCTCTGTGAGTGTGTGATAACTGGTGGAATACATGGCTGTGAAGGGTTCAATCTGGGGGCATCTCTCATTTCCACATTTCTTTCACAGGGCTCTGACGGCATGCAAGGACCCAGAGGACAGCCTGGGGAAGCTGTGAGTGTCATCCTCTCAGATGCTCTAAGAAGGGTTGGAGAATGTTCAGCTCATGGGCTATGTGAAACTCTAATTCCTTTTTTCCCCTCTCTCTCTTTTCCCCCTTTCCTTTCCTTTCCTTTCCTTTCCTTTCCTTTCCTTTCCTTTCCTTTCCTTTCCTTTCCTTTCCTTTCCTTTTTTTTTCTCCCCCCTTCTTCCACCTCCTTCTATGATTCCTTCTCTTTTTTCTTCTTCTTTTGCAGTCCTGGGACATCCTCAAAGCCTGCGTTTGTGTTGTTCTATCATATGTCTTTAGAAACATTCTGATTTTAACAAAAATGATAGGAGAGCTAAATGATACACAGTTTTAGGGACTGCAAGGTGTTTGCTGTCCTTTTATAGGGAAAAAAGTATTGTTTCTTTGCAAGATGCATATGGGCGATTGAATACTCAAGTGTACACAAATGTGTCACTTTGTGACCTACTGTTATAGTCCAGAAAGTATTTTTCCCCTTTCTTCTGAACAGTAAAGTCCCTTTTTGGCTACTGTAAATGTATCCTTCCTCAGTTTGATACCAAGGGGCAGTGGAACATCCTGGCATCTATGAATGCCGTAGGCTGAATGGGCATGCTTCCGGCTTGGAGGTTCTGCTTTGGTTGCTTACTGCAACCCTGAAAGCCACCAGTTGGAGCCTGGGTGTCATGCAGTAGTATTAAAGAACTCTAAGGCAAGGAGTGTCACTATCAGAGCTAAACAGAAATTAGAGTGTTCCCACACAAACATCCACTCCTGATTACACCAAGCTCTCTTCATTTCACAACTGTAATTAGGGCCAGGAGGGATTATTTTATTGCCACTATTCTTATACCACAGGCAGGGCCACATTAAGGTTTTCATAGGCTCTAGGCACTCTTGTATTCGATTCCCCACCTCACTTTGATGTATCACCAGGGATGTTTCCGTAGGCCCTAAAATCCTATTTTCTTAGGCCCTAAAATTTTCATAGGTCCTAAGAACTGTGTCTAAAGAGCCTAATGGATAAGGTGGCCCTGACCACTGGGAATCAGAAATCATCCAGAGATCTATAAGCAGATCCAGGCCTGCCTTCTGCCTGGACTGCTCTGTAGGAGTGAGCCTGAATGCTTGAACTCTGAGCCACACCTTCCTTGCCCACTCCTGCCATTGGTGACTCATACCTCCCCCCCTTTGCTTCCTTTTTGAAAGCTTGAAGGACAACCCTGGAGTCAGATGTTAAATATAATCAATGTTCAGTTATTATACTTTTGTCACACACAGTCCAGATGTATAGCTATGAGCATGTCTATTCAAAATAAGTCACACAATTTACTCATCTTTCCTCACCTTATAATTTTCCAGTGCCATTCCAGTGTCATCTCAGCAGTGCTTTTGTCAGGATGGGAATGTGTCCCCAACACTCCCCTCCATGCTTGGCTGGCTACCGGCAGATGGGGAGCACTAGTGACATATTCCTTCCTTCTGCAGTGGAGTCAGCCTTTTCCAGTGCTACACTGAGGAAGGAAGTGCCTTGATAGCACTTCCGTCCTTTCTGCACAGCCCCAACCACTGCGATGGTCACCCGAGTGGGGTCTATTACCGGATTTTTTCTGGTGGTAGTATAATGTGCCATCGTGATGGCCGGGGACGCAACAGGAGCCGGACTGTGATGATGTTGAGCAGTAGCACGCATCGTGGACTGGCTTCAACACGTCCCCATGCTGGGATGGTGCCGCAGTGTGGAAAGGGCCCTGGTCTTTGATGTTGTACATTTCCCTTTCTCACTGGCTGCTGCTGGCAGACGGCAGGAAAACATTGAACATTGTGACATCATAATGCATGGTCAGATGGACTACACATTGCTGAAGCCAGAGTGATGGTGCTGTACCTTTACGGCAGGGATGAAGAATCTTTGACAGTGAGGGCTGGGAGCTCCTGTGTTATTGGGAGGTGAATCTACTGTGGGTTTTAGTCTGAACTTCAAAAAAGCCACCCAAGGTGCCGAAAATATATTCAGCCCATAGAATTTTTAAAGTTTGGATTAAACTCCAGAGTAGATTTACTCTCCTCCAGCAAGATGGGAGCCTCCAGATGTCACTGTCTTTGTTTCTCCAGGTGTTTTGGACCTCATGCCCTGTCAGAACCTGACCCCATGCCTAATGGTAAGGAATCATGGGAGTTAAAGTCCAAAACATTAGAAAGAGAAAAGATTCCACACCCTTATATTACTGTAATGGCTACATCTTTCCTTCAAGTTTGTGTGTCTGCTTTCACAGTTTCACAAAAGCGACCTTTGTTAAAGGAAAGAGGGAAAGAAAGAAAGAAAGAAAGAAAGAAAGAAAGAAAGAAAGAAAGAAAGACTTGTCAGTATTCTTCTACAGCCCTGTTGTTCAAGTGCTCATTTGGTGATATTTCAAAAAAGCACCAAGTATACATATACATATCTTCCTGCATGGTTCAGGGTTTGCAAACCCAGCACCGCACTGAAGATTAAATTATGCTTTGGGACACTCTTTGGATGAAGCAGAATGGGCGAAAGAAGAATATTTGGGGTAAATTATTCAAATATTGCTAACATATCCATCTATTCTTCCCCAGGGCATGCGTGGCTTGACTGGCTCACGAGGTGCTCCAGGTGCTCCAGGCCCACCGGTATGAATTCCTTTGCCATCACCACCACCACCAGAATAGAAATGAATGTGAGGAGTTCAAGCATGGGGTTGAACTAGGAGCCCTCTCCTTCTCTCCAACTATGCAGTAATTCCATGATTACATTCAGAGACAATTCACGCTCTGATATTTCATGCAACTGATATTTGATCCTTGTTTGATACAATTAAGATTTGCGTTTCAGGATGTGAAGATAAAATTTGAATTTGGAGTTGGAAGAGACCCCAGGGGCCATTGAGTCCAAAATACAAAGTAGTACAAAGATGATAATGCTTGTTACAGTGGAAAGCAGCAGTAAAAGAGCAATACCACACTACAGGCGGATCAATTAAGACAAGGAAACCATGGTCTGACTTTGTAAGACTTGAGGAGGGCAGTTGATGACCAGGACTCTTGGAGATCTCTCATTTATAGGAGTGCCATAATCAAAGTTGACTTCATAGCAAATAACAACAAACAAGGGCTATTGAAAGCATATAACATCCCCAATTGCCTAACCAGATTTAAGAGGTTAGGAAAATGTAGCAGATTGGTTTATTCCACCTCCCCACTTCTTCTTTTCTACATAAATGTCCTCCTCTCTTCCATGGATTTCTTTTTAACCACTGTTTAGCGTTATATCTCGATCACTGCTAGCCATAGTTAGCACTAACCTAGATTGGCTGCGTAACCAGTTAGAAATAAGAATTTGAGGTGTTTTTACAGAATTTACTGTAGAACACGAACCTCAGTGCACACTGTAATATAATTAATTAATTAGTTAGTAAATTAAAATGTTTGTATCCCAAATGGACTAAAAATTTCAGGATGAAACAGTTAGAACAACGTAAAACAGTAATGAGTCAATTAAACAATCTAAAACCAGATGAACAATTGAAACAAAATAGAACAACAGAGTTTAAAACTAGGTATCTGTATAGATTTAGGAAAAAGTATTTGACTCAAAAGTCTTTTATAATAAGCCGTGTTGTAATGTCGGCACCAGTTGGTCCTCCAAAGGGTATACATTCAAGAATTGGGTCTCAGAGCAGGGAAAGACCTCTTTCACAGCTTCACACGGTGTATAGCTCTGGTTGAACACAGAGGAAGGCCTGTCCAATATTCTCTGGTCTATGGTAATGCTATACCATGGTCACCATGGAAGAGGGGAAAATTTGTATGCATACTCTTCAACATTTCACAGATGAAAACTGGGGCACATGTGGCTAAACAGTATCAGAGTATGTTCAAAATGACAAAAGTAATTAATGATGACAAAAGCGTTATTAATTGGGAAGGGCTTCAGCAATTTGCTTTTGCTTGTGTCAACCAGGAAGGACAAGTTTCTGGTTCTTCCTCACCTCTCCTCCTTGCTGATTTAATTGACCGCAAACTACTTTTGCACTTTGAACTCAAGCTCTTTCTGCATGACTTTTTCATACCGCCACTGCAATGGTCCAGGAGCCATGCTACTGCACGATCTGGCTATCTAGCTACTGTGGTGTTCCCAAGTGTTGTAGATCAGCCTGATTTAATTTCCAGGGGGAAAAAAATCCATTAAGAGCCTCTTTTAGCTCTACAGTCCCATCAGCTGGGTCAGTGAGGTTCCGTAATAGTGTTTGATAGCACTTCTTGTCATTGTGGATACAGGAGTGGCTCCTGGATGTAGGGTGTGGGGTGTGGACATTCCCAGCATGTCCCTCCCACAACTACTCCCATGGCATAGCAAGTTCAGAATCTGCCACCTCCCTGTGTTTATTTTAAATCTGTCCTTTGAGATTTTTATTTTTAAAATACATTTTTTTGTATCGTAGCACAGAAATGCAATATGTAGCAGCATGTCATGATGTTACAACATGGCTCTGCTAGTGCAGCTTCCAAAAAACTCCCCCAAAAAACTCCTGACCAATCAGGAACTGTTGGGTGGGAAAATGGCTTGAAAAGGGATTGACCAATGATGTTGTAGTGTGAAGGGAACACCAGTGGCAATAATGCTACTCATTCGCTGAAGTTGAAAGGGTTTGGTAGAGAGAGTTCCTAACCTGACACCATCATGGAAATGGCAGTGCTGGGATTGTAACGGAACAATGTGTTATTGAGGTGTGGTGTGGAAGGGCCACAGTTTACAAACAATTGAAGTAAGCTGAGCAGAAAGGAAAGTTGGAGGAGGAGACAACTGGGACCTGTTAAAAGTAGATGAAAAAGTGGGATGACATAAGATTAATCAGGACTGTCCCTGCCAAATCAGGACTGCTGGAGCATGTGCATGTGGGAGACTGAGGAGAAAGCACCCATATGAGCCCACAGGCCTAACCAAGGCTAGAAGATTGGAAGCATAACATCTGCACTAACACTAGGGCCCTTTTCACACCTTACCTTTTTCCGGTGCTGGGGTGAGGGGATCGCGTGAGCAGCCTCTGGCGAGGGGCTCTTGTGTCTCTGCTGCTTCAGCTCCGCATGAGCTGCCTGCTCGCATGAGAGCCCCGCCTCTTCATTCTGCAGTGCAGCCTGGGAGTTTCCCAGGCTGTGCTGGGGCTGGAAGCTTGACCAGTGCGGCTCTGGAGGCTCCGCATGCCAGGTAAGTGCGCGCGGGGCCCGGGAGCAGTGTGTGATCGTGCACCATTTTTGGCTTCCAGCTGAAAATGAAAAGGTGTGCAATCAGTGCCTGCTGGCCCCTGGAGCATCATGTGATTGTGAGTGCGTTGTGCAGATCGCTCCTCACAATCGTGCAACACTCCAGGCGCCCTTTCGCATGGCAAATGCTGTGCGGAAAGGGCCCAAGAGGGAGAACTCAAATTTCAGTTGCAAAAATGCCCATTCTTTGCCACCCATCTCTGAGAATGCAATATGTAATATAGAGTTTCTGAATTAATACAGAGAGTTCTGAGAATTCAATCCACCAGTTTGGGCCCTACAAAAATGAGTTCGGAGATTAGATTGTGATGCAGTTTTATTTTCATCACTTCTGTGAGTTTTTTATGTGGAGGAAAATTCTTATAACCCTTGTGTTGTTTTCATCCAATAGGGTGCCAATGGTATTGATGGGGCTCCTGGATCCAAAGGCAATTTGGTAAGAAAGCAGCAACAGTGGTGACTTTTCCTAGGTCAACTAAAGGGAGATTTTGGGCACCTATCACAGAAAAATACGTATATAAAAGGAGGTTTAAGAACATGGGGTACAAAACAACGGAATGTTCTCATAATCATCAGAAAAAACAAATGTAGTCTGAGAGCTTATTTATTTATTCATTTATATAATATCCAGCATTTCCCCCCAAAATGGAATCCAAGACGGCTCTCAAATTTAAGTTAAAACAAAATACAGTTAAAGCTACAAATGGTATAGCAAACAAACAAAAAAGTTAAAAAAAATCCCATTAAAGTATTAATCTGAAAAATATTTTAAAAGCAGTTAAAATATTATAGCAACAATAAAAATACCAATACAAATGTAGCACATCCCAATTAAAAGACCTTTTGCAAGAGACAGTCATCCTGAAAGGCCTGGATAAACTGAAAGGTCTTCATCTACTGGTGGAAAGAAGGGAAAGAGGGGGCCAACCTAGTTTCCAAAGGCAGAGAGTTCCACAATCAGGGAGCAGCCACTGAGAAGGCTCTCTCCTATGTTCTTGTGAGACATGCCTGTGCTTGTAGTAAGACTAAAGCCCTTTCTGCACCTTACCTTTTGTCAGCGCTGGGGTGTGGGGATCATGTGAGCAGCCTCCAGCGAGAGGCTCTTGCATCCCCGCTGCTTCAGCTCCGCATGAGAGCAGGCAGCACAAGAGCCCTGTCTCTTCCTTCTGCAACGCAGCCTGGGAGTTTCCCAGGCTGCGCTGGGGCAGGAAGCGCGACCGCCGTGGCTCCAGAGGCTCTGCACGCATGGCAAGTGCTCACAGGGCCCTGAAGCAATGCACTTTTGTGCACCATTTTTGGCTGAAAGCCAAAAATGAAAAAGTGCGTGAGCAGTGCCTGCCCTGTTCTGGAGCGTCGCGTGATTGTGAGTGCGTCGTGCAGATTGATCCTCACAGTTGCATGATGCTCCAGGTGCCCTTTCGCATGGCAAATGCCGTGCAAAAAGGGCCCAAGAAAAAGCCCTCTGCTGTGGATCTTAAAACTTGAGGAGACTTATATTGGGAGATACAGTCTTTCAAATAACCTGCTTTACTTGAATGCACATGTCAAAATGTGCATAAGATTACTGCCTTTGGGCAGTCATAGCTGAAGCTTCGAGCCATTCCAACACAGATTGACTCAAACAAAATGGGATTTTTGTCCCAATAAGCATGGCTAGAATTAAGTGTGCAAGCTAGTATAGAATACTTTAACTCCCCAATGAAACAGACAGAAATAGTATCTGGAATGTTTGAAACATTAAAAAGGGAATGGACCCTTTTACATACCTGTAGTAGAGTACATTTGCATCAACTATGGCTTGTTTTCACAGATCTGGGTTTAGAAGGAGGTCTTCTTGTAGGAAAAATTGGAATCATTCTACAAATTAAATCCTCCTCTCAGGTCTCCAGTATTATTCTTGAATCAAATTATTATTATGAAGCAAGCCCAATCTAAAAATACAGAAATGAAGATCATCACACAAGAAGATGCCCAAGAGGTACACACTCAGGAGCACACCAATCCACATAATAGCGATTTTGATTTAGTAAATTAATTTTAAAGGAGGTGATACAGGGCACACACAGAGGTCCAAGCGAACTAGAATTTTATTGACCTTCCCCAAGTGTTATCGTCTTAATCTGTTGCCTTAATTGAAAGATGGAGAGAGACAAAAAAAATCCAGCTGAGCCACTCTTGTGTTATCATGCACGTGGGTATATCTTCACAGTGTGCTAAGACAGAGGTGGGCATAATATGCTTTGTTTTTGTTTTTTTAAATTAGAACCCAGAGACCCAACAACTGGAGCTTGGAGCAATAAACATGCTTAAGAATTAAAGAATCTCAAGCACCAAATTTTATTCTGAGTACCCAAACTAATCAGAGTGCACATTGTTTTCATGCAAAAATCTGTACCTATTTATTTCAAGATTTCTTTATTTCATCACTATAATTTGAGGTATTTTGTGGGGGTAGGAGCTATTCTTAAAAAAAAAATGGGCACCGGAAGTCTTTGCTGATTGACTGAAAATCATCCAGAGATATAAGAGTAGATCCAAGTCTGCTTTCTGCCCATCCTTGCACCAAGATATGGGAAAGGGTGAGTGTGTTTAGAGTGTATTGCAAAAGCTTGCACTGAAATGGCTTTGGAGCAGACTTTAAAAAGAATCACAGCAATTTAAACTAATACTTTAAGTCATAGAGGAAAAACATATTGATTTATATCAAGTTTTCCATTTTGTAATTCCTCTGTTTCCTGAACAAGAGTACATACTAACTGGTTGCTATAGAAATTAACATGTGCCCGTTTGCAATTAAAGGCAGCCTTTGTACTACCTAAGTACCTAATCTAAAACCTTTGGTTATGCATCACTACTGAATTAGATCTGCTTAGAAACAAGGGAGGGGGTAATTATGGAACAATGGATTCCTGTTTTGTCCCAGTGCACTTAGAAGGATGCTTTAAACAAGTTCATTCCTTCTGAAGATGAACGTCACAATCCAGCATAGAGTGAAGCTTGCCACTTTCTCCTTAAGCATGCTCAAATTATTTGCTGGATTGTGGGCTAAGCTCCTAGAATATTATATAAAGTAGGACTGGTTATTACAGGGCAGAATGGTATTTTTCTTTCCCATGGGAAGGACTGGAAAGAAAGTGCCAGCCTTCCTTGGCTGTGTCATATATATTCATAATTGGCTGCTATAAATTCATAAGACCTATTAGTGCTCACATAAATTAGACTAGCCAGTTCCTGGCCAGTGCACTGAATATGATTCAAGGGAAAATGGAGCTCAGCAGCCCTTACTAGCATATAGGAAATGAAGCCCATGTCCAATCAGGTCAGGTTGAAAGGAGAGAAATATAGGGTCTTTCCACACTACACAATTACTTCCCTATAATTCTACTTTAACTTCCATGAATGCCACCTATGGAATCCTGGGGTTTGTAGTCTTGGAAAATACTGGAGCTCTCTAGCTGAGAATTCTAAATATTTCTCCCTAAACTGCAAATCCCATGATCCATACAACAGAATGGTGGCAGTTAAAGTGGGTGGAATCATACAGCTGTATAGTGTGAAAGGCCCATGGTCTAGCGCCATAACACCACTTTCCTAAATGCCAAAGGAGCCATATCTAGCTATTTTCCAAGTAAGGGCCTTTCTGCACTACACTGTTATAGTACTGCTGTTCCACTTTCAACATCCTGTGGTATTCTGGAGTTTGCAGTTCAAGGAGGAGTATTTGGAATTCTCATCCAGAGCGCTCTTTGGCTTCAGTCAACTACAAACCCCAGAATTCCACAGGATGTTGAAAGTGGAATAAAAGCACTATAACAGTGTAGTACAGAAAGGCCTCAAGTCATTCTCCACTTCTGCCACTGAATATTTACATCAGGTATGGCCAAAGTGCCATTCATGAACAGGATGCAACCTTCAAGGCTATTTGTGTGCTACCCACCAATGGATTAAAATAGCAAATCCCATTTCTGGTAGCCTGCAGGGGGTACAGTTGGCCATTTCAGCCAACCTGGACCCATTTTAAACATAGGTAGCACCCCCCCTTTTTTTTTCAAACCAGTCTAAAACAGGTCTGGGGTGCTCAGGTCAACAATGGTGACTGTTTGGTAGATATGTCTCTCAGAAGTACTGGGGGCAGGAGGGCAATCCCTATATATTGCCTACTTCAGGTGTATACATGCTTCTTCCTCTTTCTCTCTACCGTATGTATCTATGTGCACACACTGACTATTGACTGACTTGTAGGAGTTTCTGTTCCCAGGGCATTCAGGGTGAACCAGGACCACCTGGGCAGCAAGGTAACCCTGGACCTCAGGTATGTGTTTCTCTGGACTGTGCACTAGGGAAGGGAGAGAAAGAGCAGGGACTGGGAGAGGAACAGACTAGACCTGATGCTCAAACACCTCCCTTGCTGTGTGGTCATTTCATTGCTCTTAACAAGGTCAACTAATATAACACTTGTGTTGCCTATGGTGATAACATAATTTTATAGAGTGAAGATGAATATAATATAAAAGAGCTCATTTAAAAAGGAAATCTAGTTGTGATAGGAGCTTTGGTTATCCTAGCTTCTCAATGGAAATGACTTGCAGGCATGACTAATGGATGCAGGCTGACTCATCCATCAGTTTTGCTGTTTCTCCCATGTTTTAGTCAGATAGTGCACCTATTTATTCTTGGACATGCTGCCTGCAGTTTCCCACATTTGTTCACCATCTTTTATCCTTTAATAAGTGTTTTAAAAATGGCAAATTGCTCTGAAGCAGGGACAGTGTGTGGATCTGGTGTCATGTAGAAGGCAAAACCTCTCTTGATTTCATTGTCGCTCCTTCCACACCTGCTCTGAGTTGAGTAGGAACCTTGGTGGTGTCTAACTGGGTTCCAATACTGGCAGAGCTGCTGTTTGGCTCAGAGAGGCTGCAGGAGGAGTGATGGTCAGATCCAGAGGGGATTCAGTGCCTCTGCAGCAGCAGAATCACTGGCCAATTGTGCTTTAAAGACCATGCCAGAGCTCCTTTATGACATCAGTGGCAACTCATTTGTGACATCATGGAAGCCAGCCAATCAATGAACTAGCTTATAACTGAACACAGTCTTTCCTTCCACCTCTGTAACCAAGTTTGATCTTGAAGAGGAATAGGCATTTTTGAACAGCAGGAGCATTTGCAGAGCAAAAATAACAAAGAGCCTTATAACAACTTTAGGGTGAACCTCTTTTTAAAAGTACTATGAGCAGTCTTAGTGTTCCAGAAATGTTTAGTATGCTTTAACACATTGAAGGGTAAGGAATATATGAAGTCAGAGATACCTTTCCTCCCTTGTCTTTTTGTAATTTTTACCCTATTCACACCTAATTTAAGCTTCTCTTGTCATAGGGTCTGCCTGGTCCCCAAGGACCTATTGGGCTTCCAGGTGAAAAAGTAAGTTGGAGCTAAGGAGCGCCTGATAGAAAACAGTTGTTTCATGTGATATTTTGGGGGACTGGTTTAGCACATGCTCAGACATTGTTTGTTTTGGCCGGGATATTGCATAGTTCAGACATCTAAGTGTTGCAGTTCAGATTTGCTTGCTTTCAGCAAGCCAAGGTGCATATAATCTCTTCCTGACCACCCTTTTCATCCTCTGTAGGGTCCACCAGGAAAACCAGGGATACCAGGGCTTGCTGGGATTGATGGGCCTCCGGTAAATACTTTCTTAGTGATTATTGTATTTTAAAACTACTAACTGATTTCTCTGATAGTGTACAGTCTGTTACAAAACAAAAACAAAAACTCAAGTACTATAAATCAAACACCAAAAAAACACCAAAAATATTTTCTTCCTAAAGTCTAGTTCTTAAAGGACACTGAGTGCCTTTTCCTGCACTGGATATGACATGTAGAGCATACCCACATTTATGTGGAAATTATGCATCTAACTATCAGGATCAAACCTGGTTCCATGTTTTTTTCCCCACCTCTTTTATAGAGAAGCGGTTGGGAATTCAGGCCTTCATGTACTTAAAGAGTGTATTAATAAGATTCAGTTCTGTTCTTTCCCCCAATTGCTTGGTTTTTCCATTTCAAACCATGGAGGGGAAACCACCAATCCTACCCCACCTCCCCAAAAAAAAATAAGATTGAAGAAATGATTCCTTCCCCAATGCATCTTCATGTCCTCCCTATCTATGCCACTTGCTTTAATAGTATCATGTGTTTATATTATCTTTATATTTATAAAAGCAGCAGGAATATACAATTGCTTTTTGCATGTTCCCAGTTTGGTGACTTTCCTCATTGAGAAGTTGGGCATCTTTAATCTCCTATTACGAATCGCCTCTCTAAGCAGCTACATCATTCACTTGTGTTTCATATATCATTTTTTAGGGTCATCCTGGAAGAGAAGGACCAGCTGGGGAGAAAGGAGCCCAGGTAAAACTTAGTTTTGCCAGGAAAAAGAAGTAAACGTTAAGGAGGGATTTACAGCTTCTGAAACAGAGATGGGCATCACTGCTTGCCCTCTGCCCCCATTGTTAAGAACTCAGGCATGGAATCCACATTAGAACACCTGAATAATCTCTTCAAAGAGTATTTTAGAGAGTAACTTTTAAAAACTCTTTCTTCTTCAGGGTCCATCTGGTGCAGCAGGGCCAATAGGCTACCCAGGTCCCCGAGGAGTCAAGGTAGGTGTTTGTCATCTCCAGCTGACCAAGAATAAAACTCTAGAGTAGGATTTGTCTCTTCTCTCCATGTTGTTCCAGCTGTTGTTAAGACACTTGCAGTCCTACCAATGCGTGGTTGAAAGTGAACTGAATTGAAATTAACACCATCTGCTTACAAGCTACTTATAAACTCAAGGGCCTAAATATTCTAAAAGCACCAGATCCTGTCTGATCTTGGAAACTAAGCAGCATTCCCCCTGGTTAGTACTTACATGAGAAACTGCTGAGGAGTACCAGGTCCTGCAGGCTATGTTTCAGAGGAAGGAACTGGCAAAACTACCTTTGAGTATTTCTTGTCTAAGAAAACCCTATGAAATTCATGGGGTTACCATAAGTTAACAAGCAACTTGAAGGCACAGACACACATACTTACAAGCTCAAATTGGATATCTGAGCACTAGCTTTCAGAACACAGAGCCTCTTGCCTGGCTGTTTGTTCCTGTCTTTCTAGCCTTGCTTGCCACTCATGTGGTACTAGATCTGGGATAACTCCATTACCCAGAATTTTGGAAAGTTATTCTTTCAGACTAGCACCCAGCATCCCTAGGTGTCTAGAGGTTTCTTATAGTGATAAAACAAACATATAATATTCCCAAGGTCAGTTCTTAACATTTTTGCTCTGTTAACACAAGATGCTGACTTTTTGCCTTTGGATAACGTATTTCCTTCCCGTGTTTCTTCAGGGGGCTTTTGGAGTGAGGGGCCTGAAAGGCAGCAAAGGTGAGAAGGTAAGTCTCCAACAGGAGTTTAAAATTTCACTACTGGCCAAGAGATTGCACTGATTTTGCAGTCTCTCTGGCAACAATTTGTTGGCTACCTTTCTCTTTATTTCAAGTACACTCAGTTTCTGGATTGTATTCATTTACTCTATGAGGATTTGTGATGCGCTGGAGTGGCTGTTGGGTTCAATGACCATTTTGCCCACTTCCAGAGGTATAGTGGTTAGAGTGTTGGCGTAAGACCAAAGAACCCAGATTCAGTTCCCTTGGTTGGCCATGAAACTTACTAAGTGATATTTAGTCAATTCTTTCAGTCTGACTTATGTCACAGAGTTGTTGTGAGAATAAAAAAGAGTGACTGAGAACCCTGTACATGAGTAGTTCACATACTTTGGTTCTCCAAATGTCTGGCTTCAATGTCCAGAATTTCTGACCGTTGGCCATGCTGGCTGAGACTTGTAAGAGTTGAAGTCCAAAAAATCTGGGGGGCCAAAGAGTTAGGGCCTTTCCATACTGTTATAGTGTTATTATTCCATTTTCAACCTCCTATGGAATCCCGGGGTTTGCAGTTTAGGGAGGGACTTTTAGAATTCTCAGCCAGAATTCCACAGCATGTTGAAAGTGGAATTATAGCACTATGACAGTGTAGTGTGGAAAGGCCATTAGAAGCACTACTGTACACAACCTTGAGCTGTCTGTAAGAAAAGTGAGATATTAATGCAAGAACCAAACAAAGCATTTGGTCTGATCTAAGTGTCAGAAACTCAGCTGGGCATAGGTCTGAGCTCAGTAGTTAAATTAGGTCTCTTGTATATTCTGTTATATCAGAATCTAATACATCAGAACCTGAGAAATACACACCTACCCACTCACACCATCCCAACCATACACAAAACCTAGGATATTTTCACACTTCCCAGCCATCCTACTATAATAGTTAAGTGTCTGAGACCTCCACTTCTGTTTCTTGAAGAAGTTCCAGTTTCGTCGTTGGGGGACTGTGTGTTGGCAAAGATTACAAGTGTAGGTTTTTTGCAAGAGCATCACCTAAACTGGATATCTGAAACATCTGAGAAGATGTAGGCTTTAGCAGTATAAGTATATAATTTTCTTTCTGTTATTGATCAGTGCCAGATTTGGATATGTGAGATTTTCTACTTCTCTAACACAATTCACCTCTCTGTCTCTATGTGTTGTTAACTACTGTCAAGTCAACTTCAGCTTATGCCAATCTGTGAATGAGAGATCTACAGGTCACCCAATCATCATGAGCCCTCCTCAGATCTTGCAGACTCAGTGCTGTGGCTTCCTCAATTGAGTCTATCTATCTGTATTGCAGTCTTCCTCTTTTCCTACTACCTTCTACCTCACCAAGCATATTGTCTTTTCTAGGGAGTCATGTCTTTTCATGATATGGCCGAAGTACAACAGTTTCAGTTTCATCATCTTGGCATCTAGGAAGAGTTTGGGCTTTATTTGCTCCAGGACCCATTTATTTGATTAAGTCAGTCTACCTGTAATGTGGTCTTCTTTTCTTACTGCCTTCTAGCTTGACAGGCACCCCAGTCTTCTCTAGTAAGTCCTGTCTTTTCATGGTATATCCAAAGCACAACAGTCTCAACCTAGTTAGTCATCTTGGCTTCTAAGAGGACAGATTAGGCTCAGTTTTTGCTCTAGGGTCTATTTAATTATCTTCTTGCAGTCCATCCTATCCACAGAAGTCTCCTTCAGCACCACATTTCAAATGGGTTGATTTTCTTCCTTTCAGCTTTCTTTGGAGTTCAACTTTCACAACCATACATAGGAACTGGAAGTACAAGGGCATGGGCAATCCTGACTTTGATATTCAAAGATATATGATCACACTTGTGGATCTTACCTAGTTCCTTCTTAGCTGCCCTTTGAAGTCCTAATCTTCTTCTGATTTTTTGACTGCAGTCTCTGTTTTGATGACTCAGCCAAAGTATGTGAAATCTTTGGCTATCTCTTCACTGACTGTCTTTTCCTTTCTTTTTTTATAGGGTGAAGATGGATTCCCTGGCTTCAAGGGTGATATGGGGCCTAAAGGTGATCGGGTGAGCAATATTCCTGCCAGTATTACAATAGTAAAGAGACTGTGTGGTGTGATTCTTTACCTGTTGGATTAGGACTTCAGGGAAGTCAGAGTTTAAATCTCCACTCAGCTATGGAAACCCATGGAAATCCTTATACTGCAACTCCAGTGCAAAACTGAGCTCATTTCAGAGCTCATTTGGTAGAGGAAGAACGAGTTTAAGGGAAGAACACAAGAGAAGGAAACCTGACAAGCAGAGGAAGACTCAAGTACCTCTTTTCCATCCACTGATTCTTCTGTGCACTTTACCTTGTGTGGAAATGATGGAGCTTCCAATGCACAATATTTTTCATCAGATTCATTTCTACGTACCCAGCAGAGCCTTAAAGAGGGGTGCCTCTGCATATTGAGATTCAAGAAATCCCAAATATTTGACAATATTCCCCACCCACCCGTGACAGGGGTACCTAAGAATTAACAGATCAGCACCAACCATGTCACTTGCACAGACCAAAGTGTGCAAGGTGCATCAACTGAGTAAGTTAATGCACGTTCACTTCCATCATTTGCCTTCATTGATCCAGTTTCCCTATTGAGGAACCTCTGAATTGCTGGCCTGAGAATTTTTTTTTTTTTCATCCAGAATTTTACTGCCACAGCTGGACATGGCTCACCTAACCTCTTCATTTTTTTAAAAAATAACTTTTTTAAAAAAGAAGAAGAAGAAGAAGATTTTTTTTTCCAAAGTATGTTAAAAGTTACAAAGGTTAGAGAATAAAAGAGAAAAGATAGAGAACTGAAATGCAATTTAATAAAAGTTTAAAAGTACAGGAAAAAAATTAAAAAGGAAAAGAGAAGAAAGAGGTGAACAAGAAAAAAGTGACTTCTGATCTTCCTTTTGGTTTTTATATATCCATATAGATATTCATACCTTTCTCTCCAAAATTACACGTTCCCCTCTTTTGACAGGCTGCTCTTTCTAATTGTTAAAACTGAAAGTTCCCAAATAGTTTTCTTTTTTTTTCCCCACAAAAAGTTTATATGGGGTTTCCAGTCACTAAGATCACTAATGACCTTTTTTCTTTAACCCCTTCATTTTTGGACAGGGTGATGCTGGCCCTATGGGTGTACGTGGTGAGGATGGCCCTGAAGGACTGAAAGGCCAGGCAGGACCGGTTGGGGAAGCAGGTTCTCCTGGCCCACCTGGGGAAAAGGTGAGCAACCAACCCCATCAACCTTTCTGTGTTTGCTTGCTAGGGAAACACAAAACTATTCGTCCATCTTGTCCAACATTGCCTTCTCTAGGGTTACCATGTTTTGAAAAACAAAAAAGACACTTTTACTGACTGACTACTTCAAACCACTGATTGCTATGACAGCTCTCACTTTAAATACCCTTTATTATATAAGCTGTGATAATCTACTAATACATAAAAGTCGAAGTAGGTTTGTCTGTGTCAGGCGAAGACCTCATATGATCGGCTGCCTAAGGAGATTCTCTGGCATCCTGGGGTTGCAGTTTAGGAAGGGGCCTTCAGAATTCTCAGCCAGAGAGCTCTTGGGCCTCAGTCGACTGTGACTGTCTTGGATAGACCAGTTGCAATGGAGATGAGGCCTAGCAGCAAGGAGGAGGAAAGTGTATTCCCTCAGGAACCCAACCTGTGTATGTTAATAACTCTGAATACAGATTGGATTGGAGAGTATGGGGAAAAGTTACAGCTATTGGACCAGACAGTTTGAGGAATAAGAAACATAGGATCTCTAATCTTTCCAACAAGTACTACCTGTGAGAAAATAAAATCCCAGGCAACGCCAGGTATATACCCTAGCTGCTAATATTCCCAGTCTTCATTAGGTTTAAATAACAACAGTTTTGCCTTCTCTTTCCCCCTTCCCTGCCTCTTCTGATAGCTGCCTCATCCACTGTCCCACGATACCCTCTTCTATCACCCCCAAGGAGCTTGAGGCTCCTTCTGCCGCCTCACTTGGTTAGCTCACCTTCTCCCTCTGGGTCTGTCTCTTCCTCCCAGTTTACAGCTTCTCTCCCTCTGAGCACTATGCTGATCTGGGCTCTGTCCCTTCTCCTCACAGTGCTCTAGACGAAGATGGCAAGACAGTAGTGAGGAGGTGACAGGGAAAGGCAGGAAGTGAGGAAGCAGTGGACATTTTTAAAAGCTCAAGGCATTTCAGAAATCTTGTTGTTGTTGATGATGATGCTGTTGGTATTTTGTGCCTTCAGGTTATTTCTGACTTAAAGTGACCCTAAGGCAAACCTATCACAGGGTTTTCTAGGCAAGATTTGTTCAAAGGGGTTTACCTTGGCCTTCCTGTGAAGCTGAAAGCATGTGAATTGTCCATGGTTACCCAGTCGGTTTCCATGGCTGAACAGGGATTTGAACTCTGTTTCCTAAAGTCCTGCTCCAATGCTCAAACCACTCTGCCACCCTAGCTCCTTAGAAATCTTTGCAGACAGAAATTTTAGTTCTTAAAAATTGGATATGTCTGGTAAAAGGAGGATATATGGTAATCCTAGTCTCCTCTTAGTGAAGCAGCTCTCTCCTCCTGCAGTCCCTTCAAATCAATGAATTAAAAACAATGTCCCTTAAAAACAGCAACTTAAAAAATGCTTCTGGTTGAACTTGGGACTTTCTGCATACAAGACATGTGCTCCGCCACTGAATTGTAGCCCACTCCTGTAAAGACATTTTCTGTAGTCTCTCACTCCTGGCACATGAAGGTTGATTTTCTCCTCTTTTTGCAGGGCAAATTGGGAGTGCCCGGGCTACCTGGCTACCCGGGCCGCCAGGGACCTAAGGTAAGTGTGAAAGGATACTGGGATGAGGGTGACATTTTTTGTACTTCTTTGTTATCTGTTCCACTGACTCTGTGTTATTTTTTTGCACAGGGATCAACTGGATTCCCTGGGCCTCTGGGCCTCATTGGAGAAAAGGGCAAACGAGTGAGTAGAATGTAGGGCAATGGGAGGGGATGGTAAGCCACATGTGGGTGTGGGCATTACACAGGCTGGATCTAGAGGTTTTTTTAAAATTTAAAAATGCACAAAATTTGCTGGATCAAATTAAGTCAGATTAAAGAAGAAAGTACGCCTGAACACATGTAGATTCACCATTTCTACCACTACAGTCAATCCCTGCACATATTAGATCAGCTAGAAGGGAAGGCATAATGTTCAGGTTCCGACCTGTATCTAGGTGGTTTTTAATCTTTGGTAAAGGAGTACCTCGTTCACGCTGTTCCACCTTTTGGTTTGTTTATATATTCAAGAAGTGAATCAGAGTTTATAGTGAGTTGAAAGAAAGACCACATCTCATGACAAGATGGGACTTTTTGATTTAAGCTCTCTTTTGTTCACGGATAAGGGGTCATAGAAAACATGCCACGTTTGATACTGCACCTGTCCTAGAGCAGGGGTGAGCAATGGGGTACATTTTTCTGACTCTGTGACCTTCCAGAGACTCCAAAGACTTGCCAAAAATTGCCAAAGAAGAAAAAAAAAATCCACTGCCGGTTTTAAGAACTTCTTTTTGTAAAAGATTAAAGAGTTCAAAGGGGCTTGCAATCTTTTCATATGGAGGCTTCCATATGAAGCAGTTCACTTTTTGTTCTTGCAAACTGATGGGAGAGATGGCTCCTGCTCATCTCCTTGCATTGCAGGAGTGGGCAACTGTGGCTGTTCAGGTGTTATTGGACACTGCTGGCTAATACTGATGAGAGCTATGCTACAAAAACCTCTGAGCTGGAATTCACTTAGGGATTTATGCACACATAAGCTGTGCTAGACGTACAGGGCCAAAAAGTCACCATTGCACCATGGATGTATTCTGCTGATAATAGTGGAAGTAGAGTTGTGCAGGCAGCATCTTCATCTGTGTCTTGCCTTTGGAAGTTGCACATTGTGGATCGTGGTTCTGTATCCTATCCTTTGCATTGAGATTAGGCATTGTGGAAGGGGGCTTCTCAGTGGCTGCCCCCAGGTTCTGGAACTCCCCTCCCAGAGAAGTCAGACTGACACACTCCCTACTATTTTTCCACAATCAAGAAAACTCCTTTTTATTCAGATAGGCGTTTGATATGTTATTATGTGTGACCTGTCCAATAGAATGTGCTGGATATTGTGTTGCTGATGGGTCTGTGAGTTTTTAATTATGTATTGTAACATGGTTTTAATTATTTTTGATTGTTTCATTATATATAATAATAACAATAACAATAATAGTGGTTGTGTATTCTATATTTTCCATTGTGGTTGTGCATCCTACATTGGGCATTGCCCAATGACATTCAGTTCTTGACCTATGTTGTGCAGGGTCGCCATTATACTGCCATGGTGTTATGTCCATATGCAGCAATTTATGCTATGCTACGGGAATGTTGGATTGAGGCCTTGAAGAGCCACAACTGCCCATCTGTGATGTAATATACTATGTAGGTTGATGTGTAGATATACTACATTGATTTCTTTTTCTTTCCCTTTTTTTTTCGTTTTCAGGGCAAAGCAGGCCAAGCTGGGCAGACTGGACAACGTGGTCCCTCGGTGAGCTTCCACCTGAGATGGCCTCATTGGGATCCTCACATTGACAGAATTTCCAGTTGTGTTTATGGATACAAACTGAAGTTAGATGCCAATTTGGATTCATCTGTATATAAATCTTACATGAACCATGACTACTTTTTGAAAAACAGTGTGAAAACAGTGGTGCAAGAAGTGAGAGGGAAAACAGGGCCATGTGGGGAGAGCACGATACTGGGATCTCATCTCTTTTTAAACACTGCTATGACACAGACAAACAGTCCTGGAATCTATAGCATCTTTCTCTATTGCTTAGGGGTGGGCAACTGTCAGAGGCTATGGGGCCTCATTAGCCCCCACTCAAGAGACCGTGGATAGCTACAACCCATACCACATCACCATTTAAAAATTGACCCCAAATGTCTCTTGGAGGCTTTTCATCACATTTGTTGTCCTCTTCCAGGCCATTTTAGGACCAGGAGAGGCCTTTCTTCAAAATAGGAAATGACCCAGATATGTTAAAATAGTGGAGCATAGAGGATAAAACGTGGCACAAATGTTCTACACACACACACACACACACACACACACACACACACACACACACACCCCACAAAGGCATCTGGGGGCTCTTTGGGCAAAAGTTGGACCTTTGGGGACCACAAAATGGCCTTGGCAGGCTGCACATGGCTTATAGCCCACACTTTGCTTATACCTGCTGTAGCATATATTTCAAATACTTTATTTGATGCTTATAGCATCTTACAACATCTTTCTTGCTTCTGGATAGAGCTGAAAAGGTCTTAGAATTTCTGAATGCCTAGTACGGAGAACAGCAAGGGAAGAACAGGAGTCTTAAGCTGCTTCTTGTAAAGTGGGGGCTGAGGAAAGATGGGTTCCAATAATGCCCAAGTGCTTGTGGTTAGTTGGCAACCTGAATGAGCCAGTGTCAAGAGGAACACAACGATTTTCCCCATGAGGAAATGTGGCTCTTGACCCTGAAAAAAATTGCTCATTTTTGCTGTAAGTTAATAAGTGGTGTATGAAGCCAAAAACTTGAAAGGTGAATGAATTGAAGACCTTGTCCATGTTTATATTTGGTAGAGGTGAGGTGTGGTACCTGTTCTTCATTTCAGATATGTCAAAAACATTAAAAATGTACTTAATATGATTTTTCCCCCTCTCTAAAGCTGAATGCTCATCTAAATTTTCATTACTACAGCCTGTGAATATTTCTGGCACTTCCCCTTGGCACCATGACCCTGTCAATCAGGAGTAGGCTTAGCATAGCCCATAGGATGCAAGCAGATCTTCGTGCCCCTGGCAGAAGCCTCAGGGTATATGTGTGTGTGAGAGAGAGAGATTTGTCATTTAAATTTAATTTTGCCCCCACTAGGTTTAGTTTAGGCTTGGAAAGATCATTTTAAAGTGAGCTTAAAGTGACTGGCAAGTAGCAAAACAGAGGTAACATTTTAATCAAGTGTACTTTAAAAATATTAACTCTAAGTACGTGCGAGCCAGAGTGGTATAGTGGTTTGAGCGTGGGTCTATGACCCTGGAGACCAGGATTCAGTTACCTGCTCAGCCATGGAAACCCACTGGGTGACTTTGGGCATTTAACATGCTCTCAGCCCCAGAAAACCCCATGATAGGTTCACCTTCGGGTCACCATATATTGGAAACAACATGAAGACGCACAACAAAAACAAGCAGTTGAGTTGAATTTGGCAGTGGATTTTATATTTGCCAATACTTTAAAATCTACTTACAGTACAATCCTTTTGCAAGTCGCATTGCGACTCATACACAGAGAAACGCAGGATTTAAATAAAATTAATAATGGTAATCATCATCATCATCGTCATGTACATGTACACTCAGAAGTAAGACATATTGTATTCAGTGATTTTTAGCCTTGATGTTATGTATGTAGGGAACACAGTGGAATTTATCTCCCAATAAGCATGTAAAGTGTAGAGAATCCCTGAAGCTGAGTTCAAAATCTTTGCATGGCATTTTCCTCTTTTTTTAAAAAAAACATTTTTATTAAGCACAAAGGTTAATACATAAAACAACACATAAGAGAATAAAAAAACAAACAAAATAAAATAAAGCAAGCCAGACAACTACCTAAAAAAGTGATGCAAAAAACTACCTAGCCTAAACAAACAGAAAGAAAAAACTTAAGTGGGACCAGAAAGCTAGACACATGACTTCCAACCCCTGAGTTGCTTATTGTAAGATGGAATACTAAGGCCTTTTCTGCACCTTACTTTCTTCCGGCTCTGGGGTGCAGGGATCGCGCAAGCAGCCTCCGGCGAGAGGCTCTCACATCGGGGGTCCTTCGGCTTCTCGTGAGCTGCCTGCTCGCATGAGAGCCCCGCCTCTTCCTTCTGCAGTGCAGCCTGGGACCTTCCCAGGCTGTGCTGGGGCAGAAAGCATGACCGGCGTGGCTCCGGAGGCTCCTCACGCCAGGTAAGTGCACCTGGGGCCCAGGAGCAATGTGTGATCGCGCACCATTTTCGGCTTCTAGCTGAAAATGAAAAGGTGCGTGATCGGCGCCTGCCAGCCCTTGGAGCGTTGCGCAATTGTGAGTACATTATGCAGATCGCTTCTCACAATTGTGCGATGCTCCAGGCCCTTTCACATGGCAAATGCTGTGTGGAAAGGGCCTAAGTCTATTTTTTCAGCATATAATGTATGTTTTTACTATTGCAAAAACTACTAATCTTCAAACCCCCACACTGATATTCTCCCCAATACTCTCTCAACTATGCAGTAATCATGTCCTAATCTTTCTTAAAACTACTCAATTCTTCTTCTTTAATCAAAATAAATCCATTTCTGACAGATCATACAATTTCATCAGCCAAACTTATTGAGATGAGATAATTGAATCTTTCTATCTCTGTGCAAAAGCAGTCTGGCAGCCATAATCATGTTCTGTATAATCCTTCCATACTTCTTGTCCATGTGATCATCCATCAGTACAAGTAGGAAGAGCTCAGGTTTCATTTGGATCTTCAACTTCAAAATATCTTCTACCAGTCATTGGATCTGCAGCCTTTTTTTGCTTTCTCAAAATCTACCACATATGGGGGAAAAAAACTCCTTTCTGTTTGCATTTCTAACAAGTATTAGTAGACTCTTCATACATTTTAGATAATCTTTCTGATGTTAAATATCATGTATACATGATTTTGTAAATCTTTTCTCTAAGATTGTAAATATCCTGTTCACATCTTTTCCCCTTGTTCAGTCTGTATGTTCTGACCACATTTTGTGCCCGCTTAATCATACAGTCTTTTACTAGTTCATCCTCCATCTCTATTCTCAACAATAATTCATAATTTTTGGCTATACAGTGCTCATACACAATACTTCTACAAATTCTGATTTAGATACTTCAAAACCAAGCAAGTTTTCATCCATCTTAAAATGTTCAGATAACTCTCTATAAACAAACTATTAGATTTCATCATTTTCATGAACCAATTCCCTACTTGGTTTCACTCAATATTGCCCTTTTTCTGTCAATAATAAGTCTTGTATGCTAACCATTTGTTTTTAAGAGTTATTTCCCTGCTCAACAAGGCTTCATGTGGTGAATCCCATAAAGGCATTTTAGCACACAGTCTTGTCTTAGATTTATTCCAAACCCTCAATATAGGACTCTGATGTAACGATTACTGTAAATCAACATTTGCCTTAAGTTTATCATAACACAAAAATCCATACCAACCAAACTTCGGCCCTTTCCACACCTTACCTGTTCCGGACGTGGGAGCACGAGGGTCATGCGAGCAGCTTCTTGCAAGAGACATTCATGTCCCCTCTGCTTCTTCTCCCTGTTGGCTGGAGGGAAGTGTAAGGGCTCTGCCCCTTCCTTCCACAGCGCAGCCATGTAGTTTCCCAGGATGCTCTGGGGGAGGAAGTGTAGCAACTTCCACTGCTGAAGCAGAGTATGTCAGTCTGTCTATGTGTGTCTGTCTGTACACATGGTGGACAGACTGGCATACTCTGCTTCAGCAGTTCAGACACCCCGTTTTCCTTGACAAGAAGCATGAGGGCCACGTCTCCGGAGGCTCTGCATGCAAGGTAAGTGCATGTGGGGCCCAGGAGCAATGCGTGATCGTGCGTCATTTTCGGCAAGAAGCCAAAAATGATATATTCCGCAATCGCCACCTACTGGCCCTGGCAGCATCACGCAATTGCAAGGCCCTCATGTGAAACAGTCCTTGCAGTTGTGCGACACTCCAGAGGCCCTTTCACATGTGAAATGGCATGGGAGAAGGGTCTTCAAATCAAATCTCTCTAATTGAAGGAGTACCCAGCTTGTTGGGGGCAATTAGCTAAAATACATTGTAAACCACTTAGATAACGCTAGTTGATAGGTGGTATAGAAATAACTGCTATTACTATTTCCAAACACTTTTTAATCTTTTCTATCAAAACACGTTGTTCTTTATAAAGAGCAGAGAAATGCATTTTTTTAAAAAATATTTTTTTTTAATCTTGCCATTATCAGACACTAAATCTTTGCCATCTCAGATCTTTAGTATCAGTTTCTTCTCTCTATCTTTTCTTAATTTATAGAGAAGCCGTTTTCCTGCTTTATTTTCAAACTCAAAATGTTTTTGTTTGGCATATCTCATCTTTCTTTCAATTTCTTGAACCATACACATAGAAATTTGTGTAAAAATTTTTATTTCCTTCAGCAAGAATGACTTAGCTGAATTCTTCGTTAACTTTTCCTTTTGTTCTTTATTTCCTCTAAAATACTTTGATTCTTCTTTTCCCTTTAAATTCTATGTTCTATAGTATTTTTTTTAAAAAAGCCTCTCATAACTGCTTTACTTGGGTCCCGAACCACTGTAATGTCAATGTCTTTGTTCAAATTATCTTCAAATTTTTTTATTAAAGTCTTTGCGGCCTTATTCAAAATTTCATCATTTCTTAACTATGCATCATTTAATCTCCAGTTAAATTTACTATGCCTGTTTTTAAAAGTTAACATTACTGGACTTGGTCATTTCTTCCAATTTCTGCACCTTGTCCTTCAGTAACTCCATTTTTTTCTTTCAATTGTTTAATTTCTCTTGTTATCTTACTAAAAGATTGTCTTAAATCCATGTGTTCAACTTTGAGTTCAGCCTTCAGGTCTCGTTTAAAATTTTTCTCGTTTGGTTCATATCCCCTTCCATCTGATTTACATCTGCTGTCATTCATTTACTCTCTGCCAAATTAATTAGGTTTGAATCCACATTCTTAAGATTGTTCAGCTGATCCTCTTCTTGGACTTGCTGCTTGTGTTTGCTCAGGTCTCAGATCTGAAGTCATTTTGACTAGTGTCAAACACTTTACTAAAGAAATAGGTAAATAAATAAATAAATAAATAAAAATCTATTGCAGTTTTTCCAACTCTGCCTCTAGAGGTAAGTCCGTCTCTCTGTGCAATTCTCTCTAGCCACACTTCAACACTCACTCTCCAGAAGGTGAAACTCAGGTTATCCTGAGTTCTCAGCCAGTTCACTTCCTATTTTCCAACTGGAAGCAGTATCCTTGAACTTATTTGCATAAAGTAAACACACTTTTTCTTCCCAAGGCTAAGGCTTATTAGAAACTTTAAGTCTTTAACTCTATTAAGTTTAAAAGACTGTCAATAAGAATGAAAGGAGTCAAAACCTCTAAGGTTATCAGCGAGTTTAGGGCTTCTTATGGTTTTATTTTTCACCTAGTTCTACTACTCTGGCCTTGTTAATTAGTTAAAAAGTGAATTCAGATGTTTTTACTTTTCACACAAAGGTTGTAGAAGTATTACAAAGTTAACTGTTCCCATCATCTGAAAGGCTTCCTTAGATGTAGAGTCTTGCATGATTAGGAAGTTAAGAAAGTTCGTTTCACAGTACTGGTTCCAAAAAATGGCTGTTGGTCCATAGCAGGACTCACGTGTCAGCCCAGCTTCCTCTGATCCACTGGCACTTCCAAGGAGGCGCGAAGATCCAGAATCGAAACCATGTGGGTGATCCTCTGAGTCTCCCAAGCCAGGGAGGCAATTTTAGCCTGTTTCTAATGCGTCAAACCAACATCTACCACGTCCAGTGCCTCTTGCCTTAATGGAGCTTGTTAAGGGACCCGGCTGCACAACAGTATTCCAACTTCAAAGTCATTTTGGGTTTTGTTTGGTATTTGGGAGGAAAATTTGGTTTTTTTTCTTCTCTAGATACCAGTTTGCAAAGGAAAAGCTGTGTCTCCAACACTCCAAAGGAGACAACTTCTTATAGTCCTTACATGCCCCTGCCCCAGTTCTGCACTGGCTTACCTGTTGGTCCCTTTTGGTTTGTAAAAAAGGGTGGGTCTTATACACAAGGATGAATGTTTGAACAGGTGTGAGGTACCCCTCTTTTTAAAAAAGTAAAAAATGCCCTTGGTTGGCTTCTGCCTGGCTGGCATAGCATGAAAGTGCTGGAATGAGAGTCAGGAATACTGTTTTGGGGAAACACCGAAAGTTTCCATGTATAACAGCTCCTTTTTTCTCCCCTGGCCTGAAATATCTCAGACACCCAGATTAATCTTCATTTACAGACAGCAGTGCTCTCAAATCTTCATAATTTCTTCCAGGGACCTCCAGGTGAGCGTGGTTTGCCAGGACCCACAGGAAAACCAGGGCCAAAGGTATTTTTGTTTTCTGTCCAGTGTATATGGTGTTGGAAATTTCTCATTGCTTAGTTTAGGGTGTGTGTGTGTCTGTCTGTCTGTCTGTCTATCTATCTATCTATCATTATCTATCTATCTATCTATCTATCTATCAACTGTCAAGCCATACTTAACACTCTCTACCTGAGCCCAGCACCATTTTTCTGCATTGTTTATGTGTAAGGACTCATGACAGAGTCTTTTTGGGCTCTGCCTGACATGTTTCTTTCTTTTTTCTTTTTTATATTTATTTTTTAACAATCATTCAATCTTCACAAGTATCATAACAACTGTCCTCTAAATTTTTTCCATTCTATAAAAAAAATACAAATTTGTAAATCTGTATATATATATATATATATAAATAATATATACAATTCTTCTATAATTTACTTAGTATGAATATTTTTGTTATAAGGGTTTGCTTATCTATTTTCAAGATTTTTTACTATACAAAATTTCTATTTTCATTAAATTACCCTTATCTACTTTATGACTTTCCACTTCCATCCATCCTTTCATTTGGTTGACTATCTTGTTTCTTACTGTTTCCTCTAAAATAGTATTACCTCTGTTGTCCTGCCTGCTTATTCTGCCTGGCATGCTTCTTAAGGAACAGTCCTTAGGCACATTGCCATGGATGTCTTGAATCTCCTTGCTTTTTCTCCACTCTACCACTGACTGTTACAGAATTACAATAGTGCTGAATAGGGATGTAAAGAACATGAGCAAATTTTTTCATCCTTATGACACTAGGATACTTCATTAAAAGGGTTTTGAACTATTGTAAGATTTTTCACCTTTGTACAAAAGCAAAAATATCAGTTCTGTCTACGTACTATATATTTGTGTAAAACATGGTATTTTATGGGGAAGAGCTTTTTTCCTATAAAAACATGAGGGTTTTGCCAGACTGTCCCTAAATGAGAAAAAATAATTTAAAATGGACAAAAAATTCTGTAATCTTACCCAATTGGGGGGGGGGGGCTGAAAATTTTCAATCACATATGTAAAAATGAAATTTGTAGAGATTTACGTCCCTTGTGCTGAATTGATCTTCAACAAGGAAACTGAGAAGTGTCTACCGAGACAGCTAAATCATATGGTACAGCAGTGATTCTGGAACAAGACCATTTCAGTTTCAGGTTGGTGATTACATGTCTGAATGTTTTTCCACATTGCATCTACAACCACAAAATCATCCATGTGCACAGAAAGCTAGAATATTGGGGAGAGGAATAAGCTACAGCTCTCTTATGTTATGCTAGGATTTTTTTTCATTGGCAGGACAGTTTTGACTAGGGGAACATCTAAATGTCTATCCAGAAATGTATAGTCGCAGGAACTCTGCTCCATGGAGTTTATATGAATAGATAGTTTGTCTGACTTGAACTTCTAACCCACAGTGTCTTCAGCTTCATTCCACTAAGGGCATTTTGTGTTTTAGTCCTCTGCACCTATGTGTTCTGCCAATTCTCAATAATCTTTTTTTGTTCTGACAGGGTGATGCTGGCCATGATGGGGCCCCTGGGATTGCAGGGGAAAAGGTGAGTCAAATAATCAAAGTCTATATAGATGAGGCAAAGTTTGGGAAGCTTAGACTTGGGAGGATCTAGCTTCATTTTGCAGCAAAAAATCTGTCCTGGGAAGAGACATTGTGATGTCATAAAGCCAATGACATCATAAAGGCCCCTGAAGGTAAGGAAGTATTTTTTTCAGATAACAGGATGGGATTAATAAGAATTGACTTGAAAAGTAAAATGGAGTGCTGCTAGTGGAATCTAATTTCTCATGTGATGCCATATGATCAAAGTGAGATGGAGCGAATAAGAGAGGGAGGAGGCAAGAGGCAAGGCAAGGAAGCTAAAGGGAGCATCTCACAATGATTTTCGTCCCTTCATTCCACAGGGTCCTCCTGGACTACAAGGCCCCAATGGATTTCCAGGGCCTAAAGGGCCACCTGTAAGTGTTCCATTGTTCTTCTGCTTAGTTTTCTAGTTGACAAGAACCAAAGGAAGGTAGGAAACAGCTCTCCTCCCATGAGACATTAGAAAAGGAAGGAGAATGATGGTAGTCCAAAATATCTTGAAGGCATTAGGCTGGGGAGAGCTGAGCCTTTTTCGCATAGCAGTTTGCAAGTGAAAGGGCCCCTTGAGCGTCGTGTAAATGTGAGGAGTGGTCTGCATGACGCACTCCCATTTCCGCCACGCTCAAGGCCTGCATGCAATTTCTTATTTTGGGCTTTTAGCCGAAATTAACCTGCACTTGCGCAAGGCTCACAGGCCTGGGCTGCACTTACCTGTGGTACGGAGCCTCTGGAGCTGAGCTGGTCGTGTGTCTTCTCCTCAGTGCAGCCTCCAACTCCCAGGCTGCACTGCGGAAGGAAGGGACGGGGCGCAGGCAGGGCTCTCGCGCAAGCACGAAGGAGCTGCAGAGCCCGAGCAGCAGGGAAGCAGCAGGCTTGCGAAAGCCTTCCTGCCCAGGCTTCTCATGTGAGGCCCACACTCCAGCAGCGTTAAAAGGTAAGTTGTGGAAAGCGCCTAGGTCTAGCCAGTCTGGGTTTATATTTGAATTGCATATATGCAGAAAGGAAAACTCACTATGAAAACATGCTGAAAGAGTAGTCTGTCCTTTACACAATTGTTCCCGTGAGCATGGGCAAGTAAAAGAATGACACTTCAGTGATGTCCATTGCCTTGGAATGTAGGTGGCAGCATAGGAAGGATCAGGTCTTCATTCATGGAGGTTTTTTTGAGGATCCAGTCACTGCCCCACTTCTCTTGTAGGAAGAATGCTTTCAGGACCAAATATAAGAAGGACAACCACAAATGGGAAAACCACAGAGATGATTTGGGCCAGTTCTGCACTACACTCTTATAGCGCGATTATTCCACTTTCAACGTCCTATGGAATCCTGGGGTTTGCAGTTTTGAGAGGGGCCGGCTGGCCCCTCCCGAAACTGCAAACCTCAGGATTCCATAGGATGTTGAAAGTGGAATAATTGCTCTATAAGAGTGTGGTGCGGAAATGGCCTTGGTGGACATGTACATTGTGGTCACTAAGTTATAAAATAGCAGCGGGCCCTATACACCATCTCCTCTGTGGCCATGGCTATTATGTTGGGTAGCTATTTGTATCCATGCTTCTGATTTCTCCATAGTACCTGTTTTTAAAAATGTGGAACTAAATGTGAAGTCTGAAGTCTGGCCTTCTAAATATGATTCTTAGCTCACACCCCTTATGACTTAAGGGAAGGGTAGAGAAATCTAATTTTTCCCTTCAAAAAAAGGGGCTCAAAGTCTGCCATATAGTGTGGAATGCTTGGATGTGAATACTGATAGGTAGAGTAGTTCTGTCAGGAAACAAAAGGGAACATTGGTTGTTCAAATGCTGCAGCAGTCCAAAGCGTCTCTGTGGAGTGCTTTTTCTAGAGATGGAAAAAATATTCAAAAATATTCAAATAATAGGGAAAAATAGGTTTCCTGATGAGAGGAATCCTGGATAGACAAGAACCTTTATAGTACAGGAATTAATTCTGCACACGCACACACACACGCACACGCACGCACACACACACTATAAATGTGAAGGGGTGGCTGCACAAGAAACTTACCTTCTGACCAGAAGGTAAGTCCAGAAAGCATGGGTTACTGGGTAGGAAACATTTCTGTACAGAAAATTGTTTTTTGTGCAGAAAAATGCTGTTTTCTGTGCAAAATGGCCACATGTTTTATTTCCACCCAATACATCTTGACCAGCAAATAGTCTTTGAAAACTGCACAGTTTTCAAAGACTTGTTCAGAGTGGGGACAAAAGGGGTGAAAATATTCATTTTTACCTAAGAGAACAAAATTTGTGCTGCAAAATTGTGCCTAATGTCCTGCCATTTTTTTTCTCTCCCAGTGGTTTTCCTTTTATTTCTGCATTAACTAAAATAAATGGAAGGAATTTATCCGTGCCAACTGAGGCTGATATTAGTAAGGGGCTCATCTGAGTGTTCAACAGAGCTTGGAAAAGTTTTTTTTGGACTGCAATAACCAGCATCCCCTACTCAGCATGGCCAACTGTAGTCAAAGAAAGATTTGGTCTTCATAGGGAAACAAAGCATTTGACCCAACAGATCCAAAGCTGCCCCTACCACCATATGCTGAATTTTGTGGTTTCTTGCTGTATACTACTATCAGGAAGCTGTAAGATGTTTGCTTGTAAGTGAACTTGTTTAAAACTGTTTGAACTAAGAAAATTTGTCCCGATTGGAATTTGCTCTGTGTTTTATTTGCCAGCCATGGCACTACTTTTTGACAAAACAAATTTTACCTAAAACTTTTAATTACTTATCAAAAATCTGAGAGGTGGGCAGAACACATTCAGTGTAGAGCATGTTGCTCTACCACCGCATTTTAATATCTTGAAACAGAGACCCTTTCTACACCCTAACTTGTCCCATCATGCTCTGGTGGAGATCCCGACAGCGGCTCTGCTGGGAAGGGAGTGCGACGGGAGTGCTCCTGTCTGCATCGGCTGGCTCCCTGCTGAAGGAAGTGTGATGGACATGCCTCTTCCTTCTGCGGTGCAGCCAGGCTGTGTTGAGGCAGGAGGCTCCTCCATCATGCTGCTGGGGTTTCCATAGGCCAGGTAAGTGCAGGATGATGGCACAATCGTGGATCATTGATGGGGAAAACCCATCAATGATTTAATCCACAATTGCACTGCCTGGCGATGAGAGAAGGGCGGGAGCATGATGACATCATGCAGAGGCGTTGTTGTGGTCCCACTCCTCTCCTATCCCCATGCTGGGATAACACTGTCCTGTGGAAAGGGCCATACCTTTTGAAACTGCCTGAAGGAGACCAGGTAGCTGATCTTAGTAAATCCTTGGTAAAAAGATCTCTCATTAAGGAACTGTCTTATTCCAAATGTACCCTACCTGCAGAGCTTAATGGGAAGCTCTCCCTCTGAGCAACTTTCCATAGTTTTCCCTATTCTTTTCTGTGTTCTTGACCAGAGGAACAGTTACAGCAGTCCAGCCTGTCTCTCCTTTCTCTTACAGTCACATGAGGCAAGATTTCCAGGCTCCAAATATTTCCCACTCGTTTGTTTTTTCTCATGGACATTTATTGCTTTGTCACAACTCAGTTTATTAGCTTTGGTTCAACATGGGCTGTCTAGCGTGTGTTGCCTTGTAAAATGGGTGTCAGTGAATGGTTTCACAACAGCCTCAAGACAGCAATTTAAAAAAACAAAACAAAATGAAGCCAGAGCCATGGAGGACAGCTGCCTTTGTAGACCAAACAGAGTCCTCTTGCATAAACTATCTTCCTGTTCTACCGAACTTTCTGAGTTGGTGTGTCTGTATGTTTTTGGCATGTGGCTGCAACCCACAAGGAGCATTTCTGATGCAAATAGTCATAGTTTAATGGAGGTTTGTTTTTTTTTTGTTTTTAAATTACTCTTTCTGCTGCTAGGGCCCTGCTGGGAAGGATGGTTTACCTGGGCATCCAGGACAGCGTGGTGAGCCAGTGAGTATCAGTTTGGGCCACCTAATATTGGTTTTAGTTGTTCTGTTACAGTTCTAGAGAAAAGTATAGCATTTTGTTTTGTTTTGTTTTGTCCTCCATCCCTGCCATCTACTAATTATTATTAGCCGCGCTTGTCCTCTCCTTCTGCCCTTCTCTTTGCTGTACCCTGTTCTTAATTAGGTATAAGCCATCTTGGATTCTGTATAAATAGAAAGGCAGGATGTAAATAAAGTACAATAAAATAAAATAAATTCTTTCTTTAGGGGTTTCATGGTAAAACTGGCCCACCGGGGCCTGCTGGAGTCGTGGGACCACAGGTATGAGAACATCTTTCCTTCCAGTTTTCCTAATCAATGGAATAATCTCCCATACAGAGAGAAAGGTGGGGCAGAAATGAAATACAACAATACTGTTGGTCAGGGTTTTGGCCATCTAACTAAGGTCACAGGAAAGCTTGTCTGAATGCAGGCCAAACTAATAGCTGAAGTTTTACTTTCTGCTTAATGTCTCTAAAATTGGGAGAAATCATGGGCAGTACAAACTATATACCTAAAATGATTTAATTTTTGAATCCAGTAGACCAGGTCTGGGCAAAATGAAGCTTTCCAGCTGTTGTTGAATTGCAACTCCCAGCATTCCTCGGCATGAACCAAATTAGCTAAGGCTGATAGGAGTTGCAGTCCAACAACATTTGGATGACTACACTTTGTCATCCCTTACACTAATGCAGGAATGGATAGGGAAGGCTGATTTGGAGACAAGTGATTCAGAAACATGCTATGGGGTTTAGAAGGAAGTTTCTGTGTACTGAAGGAAGAAAAAAAGAGGGTCTTTCTGGAAACTCTTTTTCCCCCAGAAAAATCATGTTTCCTTTGCCAACAAAAAAAAAAGCTCTACTTTTTGTACAGAAAATATGCTTTTCTGTGCCAAAAAATAAGTTTCCAGTGCAGAAAACATGATTTTTCTATTTCTTATATAGGAATTTTGTGCAAAATATCTTGTTTACCATGAAAAAACAAGTTCTCTGCATAGTATATGTTTTCTGCTCAAACACCCATGTACACACACATACACACACTCACACTGGAGGTGGCTGACTATAATAAAAATCAAAGTGTTTTCTGCACAAAAATCAAGTTTGCTATGCAAAAAATTGTGTTTGTTTTTTAAAAATACTTTTTTCACACACATCTTCCAAGTTTCCTGTGCAGCAAATGTTATTTTCTATGCAGGAGGTACGCTTCTTCTACAGAAAATGATGTTTTATATGCAAAGCACAAATTTCCTGTGCATGAACTGATCAAGTTGAGATAGCAACATTTACACAATAGTTGTTTTTTAAATTTGAACCTTAATTCTGTAAACGTAACTTTCACACTGATAATTAGGCATTAGATTCAGGATCTTTTGCGGGTATGGACTGGGCTGTGTGAGCATTTTGTTGCATTTGCTTTCCACCATGCTACTTACAAAATCTGTCTCTATTAAAATTTCATATATTCTCTTCCCAGTGTTCCCAGCACATTAAGATCCGTGGGTTTCTTTGTGTTTTTGCAAAAACTGCTCATTTGGGAGAGTCTCAGACTGTGAATAGTCTTTGAAAATTGTGCCATTTTCTTGTTTTCTCCCTCAGTGGGGAGAAATTTCTTGAAATTATTTGTTTCTCACTCACACAAATGAAAGAACTGATGATTTACCTCCCTATAGATTTCAGACTGAGCAAACTAGGCTAATGGAAACACCAGGAGTCTATTACTTGCAGGGAAAAGTTGCTCCAACTGAGGAATTGGTTTGGCTGCCAGAGTTTTGTGGAGCCTACTGAGTCCTAGTTTCAGAATCAACCGACTGATTTATAGCTGTAAGGCCTGTCAGTTCTGTTCACTCTGGAACTGTAGCCTGCGTTATACTCTTTATCTACAAACAATACACTGCCGCTCTTATACCCTTTACTGTGCACCCTTTTCTTATTTCCAATATACTGGAGGGGTGATTTAAAGAATAACCTGTATGGAAACAGTGACTCTCTAGATCCAGGTGAGCAACAGTAGAAAGAGGAGTGGGACCCATTTTTCAACTTAGAATCATAGAGTTGGAAGAGACCCCAGGGGCCATCCAGTCCAACCCCCTACCATGCAGGAACCACATCAAAGCACTCCCAACAGATGGCCATCCAGCCTCTGTTTAAAAACTTCCAAAGAAGGAGACTCCACCATACTCTGAGGCAGTATATTCCACTGCCTGACAGCTCTGACCATCAGGAAGTTCTTCCTGAGGTTCAGGTGGAATCTCCTTTCCTGCAGCTTGAATCCATTGCTCCTTGTCCTAGTCTCTGGGCAGTGGAAAACAAGCCCGCTCCCTCCTTGACAGGAACTCCTACGTGTCACCAATATGGCTGACATGACTAAAGTGGTACCGGAGGCTTTATGGTTTTTAAAGGTCTCGAGGAGGGCTGTGGGAACAAAACTAGGGTATTTTGTGGTGATTCTGAACCATTTTTAGCTCCAGATGCCTTTTTTAAAAAATTGAGACTTTGTGGGCCTCAACAGAATTTGAGAGCCACAGGGTGGGCTAGTGGGCTACATGCAGCTTGTAGGCCACACTTGCCTCTGTTCTAGATGTTGCTGAATTCCACTTCCCATCATCCCTTGCTAGCTTGGTGAGTCACAGTGGGAACGATAGTTCGTTAACATTATGAGGGATAAAAGTTTCCCATCCCAGATGGGAAGCGAGCCCTCAGATTGACTTTTGGTGGCTGCCTCAACAACTCTAATCTTTGTTTCCCCCCTGACCTGTTCTTACATGTTACTGTATACTTTCCTTTTGTCACAGGGAAACTCAGGAGAAACTGGCCCTACAGGGGAGAGAGGCCACCCAGGCTCCCCTGGTCCCCCTGGTGAACAAGGGTTGCCAGGTGCTGCTGGCAGGGAGGGTGCCAAGGTGAGTAGTCAGAAGAACTTCAAGGTATCATCACTGCAAACACAGGGGGACAACAAGGGAGGGAGCTTGGCTGATAAAGAGTACTGTCACAAAATAGGCCTTATCTTCAGTAGATCTGCTGTAGGTATATCCAGAAAAAGGCTTCACTGGAGTTCAGTTACATGCAACAAGCACACTACCATCAACAAGTGATTCAGTTTGTTTGTGTAGCCTTAAGTCTGAAAAACTGTGAGTGGGTAGAATTAATATGAAAAATATAATGAGCCCATTTCAAAGGCAGCAGAAAAATGATGACAGGTTTTGCTCATTTTTGCACTAGGGATGAGTGAGGAATGCTCTCTGTTGTATTTCTGGGGTGGAATTCCCCCTCCACCCTACATGGAAATAGATGCAATCCACATACTTTGTGTTCAGGACCGAAAATGGTGTCTCGTGAAATACAAGCATTTGAAAAGCTACTTAGAAAAGATTATAGATGTTGAAAGTGCATACATGCGCGCTTTAGTTAATGGGTAGATGGATGCAATGAATAAGTTGAAAAATGCATGAAAAAATGTCCCCACCCTTTTTTTTTTAGATACATACTGTCTCTAGGCTTGGTGTTTTTTAAAGTATAACAACTTTTTGCCATTGTAAATTGGGCATCATTGTGCAATACCTAAATCTCCCATATGCTAACAGCACTTACAATAGAGCAGAGTGCTCACAAAAGTACTGGTGTACAATTATAATTATTATTGAATGGGAGACTTTATAAGACAATATTCTTCACTATGTGATAGCAGATTATGTATAGTACCAACTTAACTATTCAATGCAGAAAACAAGATAAAAAAATATAACAAATTGTTCTGTTCCAATTAACTTCACTTACTTATCGAAACTACTGTAATGTTATGTTTCTGAGCTAGAAAAAATTGGCACCATACAACAAATTTTTAGGTCTTTTAATATGCTTCCGGAATGTAACTGGAAGTCAAATGGCACTTCAGTCCATTTGAGTTTTCAAAGTTATTCATTCCAACTGCTTCCTGTTAAGATATTAATTAGATCTTCTGTGACACCAAGACCAGCAGTACCTCTTCATATCTGGTGTTCTTGCCACCTCTTATCTTCTAGCAATTATGCTCTCTTGATGGGTGACTTTTCAGGCCGCAGAGTTCTCGTGTTGATTGACAGATGTTAATTAATTAACAAATTTGGGTAATCTGAGGGGTAACTTGGCATCCTCTGTATATGAAACTCTTGAGACAGGTTTATATTATGTGTGTGTGTTCAGGTTATAATGCAAAATAAGGTTTATGAGATTAAATCTAGACTAGGAGTTAGAATAAAAGTTGTGAGGCCAATACACAGCAATTGTCTTTTGTGTCATATGCTCAACTGGACAAGATCAGAACTTTGACTAGTCATCAGTTGTTAGCATCAGAATTCCACATGACATTCTAACATACATTCCATCTCCATTTGTTTCTGGAAGGAAAGGAAAGAGAGCAGCAATTAAGTTGCTTGCCACTAACACCAAATTGTCTGTGACATTTCAGTGTTATTGCTATTAATTTGTCTGCTGAATCAATATCTTCACCGTAATCCCATTTAGGATCTTCGGTTAAGCTTATCCATATAGAGAACCCTATAATGGTTTTACAAAAGATGAGTCTATAATCTGTTGTTGGTCTTCCTACCAGCTCCAGTAAGACCCCCCCCCCCAAAAAAAAAGTACAGCTGGCCCTCCACATTTGCTAGGGTTAAGGGCTCAGGACACTCGCAAAAATGGAAAATTCGCAAATATCAAAACCTATGTGTGTCTATGGGAAGTGGGCTGAGGCATGGTGGGGAGAGTGGCTCCAGGGTCCAAACCAGGTCAGGGAAAGGAGAGGGAAGGGGGATGGATCTGCATGGGGGCCCTAGACTTCTTCTTTCTTGCCCATCTCCTTCCTTGAGTATGTGGGGGCATCAGGAGAAGGTTTGTGGTGCTGACAAATCAGGCTGCAAGTCATCCTTGGCTGGCCAGCAGTGGCTGGTGGAGGAGGAAGAAGACCAAAGGGTTTTTTTTAAAGAAGGAGTGCACAGCCTGATTGGAGTGACCAAGAGGGAAGGTTCCCCAGAAAGGAAGTGCCTAAAGGTGTTGGGGGGGCAAGGGTTGGAGAAGTTCGCAGATAATCAAATCTATGGAAGTCAAACCCACAAATGTGGAGAGTCAACTGTATGGTAATACTCAAACTCTCCCCCACACACATATCTCCAGATAGAATATTTTCCATTAAAAAAATTGTCTAGAAGCAGCACAGATGATATGTAGAGGTAAGGAAAGGAAGAAGGCTATGAGAATGTAAGTGGTTGAAGGGTACTTCCCAAATTACAACCACTTGCATAGTGATGACAAACTTTTTTTTCTAGGGTGATCCTGGACCGAGTGGTCTCCCAGGCAAGAATGGTCCTCCTGGGATGAAAGGGTTCACTGGAGCTCGGGGGCCTCCTGGAGAGACTGTGAGTGTTTGCTCTACATTGATGAGGTGGGAGGTCATAGTTGCAATAGATTCAGAGCAGAAGCTACAGCTTGGCCTGCCATGGCAATGGCAAGTCCGCCATCACAGATTGTGCTGTGCTTTGGGCCATATGAAGAACCTTTGTGCTGTGAGATTTAGGTGGGAACTCCACATTCCTAGGTATTATACCTCCAAATATCATAGTCTGAGAAGAAACTGGAAAAGAAAGAGGGAGGGCTTTATGCCTTGCCTGGGGGATTTTGAGGGGTATCTGTGTGACCAATGCTGGAAATATAATGCTGGATTAGGTGGGCTTGTAACTGAATCTAACAGGGTGAGGTTCTTACATTCCATTCTAAATCATAGTAAGTGAACTATTTCCTCTTGAGTTTGTTGACCTGGTAGAGCCATGGAATCCCTGATATTTCTTGTTGTTGTTGTGTACCTTCAAGTTATTGCCAACTTAGGGCAACCCTAAGGTGAACCCATCATGGGGTTTCCTGGGACTGAGAGCGTGTGATGTCCACAGTCACCCCAGTAGTTTTCAATGGCCAGGTGGTGAATTGAACTCTAGTCTCTGGGGTTGTACTCCAACACTCAAGCCACTAGACCGCATTATAATTTTTGGTCTCCAACTCTTCTTTTAGTATGGGAGAAACAGAGGTGATAGTGCAAGAGCAGCAGCTTCAGTTGTCCAGGACGGGGGTAGACAACTTGGTGTCCTCCCTGTTTTGTACTAGAACTGCTGTAATTCAGAGGTAGACAAAATGTAGGTGCCAAGGCCATGTGTGAGGTTCCTTGATTTCTATGGAGCCCTATTGATGCCTTCCCATGGCAAAAAATATTGGGGGCAGGGGAATGAAAAATGAGGTTTTCAGTTCCTGCTGACATCCAGGAGTGATGAGTTTTCACATAAAATATCAATGAATTGGTCAATCATTTATTTATACTGCGCCGTTTTCTTAAGAGTTGGCTCTCAGTCCAACCGTTCCAGGTCTCCAACATTTGAAAAACATCACACTATTCCACATCAATCCATTTATTCTGATTGCCTCCACAGGGACCAACTGGACTGAAAGGGGCTGAAGGGCCACCTGGTCCCCAGGGCTCCACGGTGAGTGGACTGGAATCTTCCCTAGGGCTTACCAGGAAGACCAGGAAGTCCCTTCAGATTTGAGATCTTGAGGGATGGGGGAGAGGCAGGGTTGTGGTAGATTGCTAATGGGTGTATGTGTGGAGCCTCTGTGGAGTCTTGAAGTAGGACTCTTGGTAGTGGAGTCCCAGCATGAGCTGATGTGGTAATGATGACCATGGCTGGCCTCGGAGATAGATTGACCTCTACAATGTTGACTCATATAATATGATCTCTTCCAACAGGGTCCTCCTGGTGAGCGAGGTCCTTCTGGAGCAGCTGGGGGCATTGGACTGCCAGGACGAGGGGGTGGCCAAGGTCCTCCTGGCCCTGCCGGGGAGAAGGGAGCACCGGTATGTACGAGTCACCCCCTTGCTACCAATGATACAAGACTTCATTGCTCAAACTTGGTTACACCTTGATGGAGAGAGGAAGCTATTTTGCTTGTGCTTAGAGACACACTTGATTTCTGCTTCACAAGTTTCCAGGATTTGAGTTTCAGCAAATCCTTATGTTCTTTTTATACTTCCACTACAAAGAAGTCCTCTGCTCAAATCCACCATCTGCAATGCTTGTCCTTATCGTGGACCTGATATTATCCCTTTTGAGATGTCTCTGACCATGGACTACTGTCTACCTGTTGCAGTTCTTATGAGGGTTTTTGACTATCCCACTGTATCCACAGGGAGCACTTTCTGTTCCCATTCTGTACATGTAGCTTTTATGATTATTAGGCTCATATTTGAATATTTGGAGGAAAGACATGATTGGGTTTCTTAGCCCAGTGCTGCTCAAAGAAGAGGTCCATGGATTGGCTCTATGAGACATGAGCTACCAATCTCTGGAGAGTTTCCAAGACAGGAAGAACTAGCTGTACTCAGTGGGCACAGATATGATATTGAAACCTCAGGGGAAAAAAATGCTGGTTCCCCACATGAGATATCTTTGTCTTGGAGAACAGGAATTGTGCGCATATTCACCTTCTGAAATTGTGTTGCAAGTAGGGGAATTTGTGACTCTCTAGATGTTGCCAGCCTGCTATTTCCAACATTCTTTGCCATTTGGTTATGCTAGCTAGGAAGATGGGAGTTGTAGTCTAACAACTTGAAAAGGTCACATATTTTCCAACTGAGTGTTGTAATGTGAAAAGAAGAAAAGACAAACAATGTTACAGGCAAAGATGGACTCAAAGAATAATGACAATGAAGGGAGCTGTGAAACTATTGTCCAAATGATCATTTGTAGTGGTAAGGGATGATGCGGAAAGATCAGTCCTGGCTATATGGATTGCTAATTTCAGCAGTTTAAAAGAAAGAAATGAAATGTGCTGCAGGGTAGGATGTATGATTACACTTGAATTATCCAGCTGGTAGGATTCACTCACATAAATCTTGTGAAAAATCACATTATGCGGGCACGCACACAGCTAGCCATCTCAGGTCTCTGCAAACCATGGAGATCTATTCCTCTCTCTGTGTGAAGTGATAGCTGCCTTTTCTCCAATACTGTTCTCCACTCCACTGCCCTGTCCTTCATTGGCATTTTCACTTTCCAGGGTGAGCGAGGCCCAATGGGTCCAGCTGGGCATGATGGAATCCCAGGTCCAGTGGGGCTGCTGGGCCCACCCGGGTCACCAGGACCTGCTGGAGAAGATGGAGACAAGGTAAGAAGCCTGCACTTGGCCTGTTTTGAGGGAATACAGGAAAGCACGTGCAGGATCCACTGCACAGTTGCACAGCTGCCTGTTTTTGTTTCCCTAAGAGTGTATTCCATCATAACAGCTGCACTGTGGTTTCCTTAGTGATGGTTTCCTCTGCCAAAGAGTTCCTCAGTGTGCACATGTTTACCTGACAGTGGTTTCCCTGGCAATGCTTTACATGTTCAGAGTGGTTTATCTCTCTTTCTCTCTCTTTCCCCTCTCATCTCCCCTCTCTTTCTTTCACCTCCCTCTCTCTGCAGGGGGAGATGGGTGGCCCAGGACAGAAAGGAAGCAAGGGAGATAAAGGTGATGCGGTAAGTCTGAAGCAGTTTGTTTATAGACCCTGTGGTCTCATCTAGCATCACTGCTCCTTAAACCCTGTTGTTGTAATGGCTTGTAGCATCTGTATTGGCTGAATTAAGGAGCTGAAGAGAACTAGGAGAGAAGGAGTAGAGAACTAGGGAGAATTGAACAGTCATCATTATTTCATGCTCTTTTTCTTCCTTTCTTTCTATAGGGCCCCCCAGGACCTACTGGGATCCAGGGTCCTATTGGGCATCCAGGCCCTGCTGTGAGTATATACCAAAATCTGTTTTGATACCCAAATTAGTTGTCTCCTCCCAACAGCTTTCCAGGTGTAGCTCCCCTCCCTTAGCCCCAGATTTCTTTATCCTTGTGTAGTGATGACCCATGTCAGTGGGCATCACTCTTTGCTTCAAGACTAAAGACTGAGTGGGTAATCCCTTCCATTGCTATAATCACAGCCTTTTAGCTGTACCAGAAAGGTGGGCATGTGTGTCAGAGCAAGGTCTCAGGGGAAATTTCTATTACTGATCAAACCTTTGACATGATATCTTTCTAACAGGGAGTTGATGGGGAGCCTGGGCGCCGAGGACAACAGGGCATGTATGGTCAAAAAGGAGATGAAGGACCTCGCGGATTCCCAGGCGTCAGTGGCCCACCTGGCTTACAGGTGAATATGAGGGCTGGGGCTCAACAATGTGGGTACAGAGTAGGGACCTCGGTTGGTCAATGTGAAGAAACCTTGGGGCTTTTTTGTTTGTTTATTTACTTTTTACTCTGCTTTTCTTCTGCATGGGACCCAAAGGGGCTTCAAATAATTCAAAATGAAGATTGAGCTAGGGTGTTCCACAGCCTGAGACCAACTGTTACCTTGTTTGCTGGGGGTCCCGGGAGGGACGCCCAAGTAACCTAGACACCAATAATGCAAAGATGGGGAAATTAACTTGGAGCACTCACTTAAGCTGGCAAGAGGCAGGGTAACTTTGCAGGATCTTGCAACCCTATGTCTACGGGGTCAGGTCAGTCAAGCAGTCAGACAGTTTTAAAATAGCAAACAATGATGTTTTATTAAGAACAGACAAACACTTAAGACAACACAACCACACAGCTAACTAAGAAATAAGAAATAAAGATTTTCAGGGGAAATGGGTGATACGACACCTTTCTCGTAGTCCTGAAGAAACTGAAGATGGTAGGGAAGAAACTCAGCATGGTCCACTGAGGGGAACTCGCCGGGCAAAATGGCAGCAAGGCGATCTGGAACTCGGGAGCGATCCGAGGAAGCTCTCAGAACTAGGGGTTTTTATAGGGAAGATATGACCGTGGGCTAGTCTGTACTCGGGAGAGAACAATGAGGTTTGGGCGAGAGACAATGTCTCCGAAAGGTCAGAATTTAACATGATTGAGTTAAGTCCGAATTGACAATGGAATGGCCACTACACAGATGCAGCTTGCCTGGGCGGTTGAACTTTCAGCTTGTCAGGGTGCCTGCTCGGGGTAGGGGGCTCTTTGTGTTAGCGTGCATCCTTAATGAAGTGTTTGTCTAGGGAGGTCTCCTAAAGCAAGATCTGGCTGAGTCTGGCTTGCCTAGGTGGAGAAAGGAATGTTCAGCGATTATTAACCATGCTTAGCTCCGTGCTTGTTCGGGAGCCTCACAAACACTTGGCTGAGGGTGGCAAAATGAGACCAAATTATGATAGCAAACGATATCTAGTATCTACCAAAGCCAGGCCAGTTCACAGTGATAACGCAACCACTGAGAAGACTCTTTCATGTGTCCTCACCAAATGTGCCACAATGGTGATGGGACTGAGAGAAGGTCCACCCTCTAAGATCTTAAAACTTGGATCAGCTTGTATAGGGAGGTATGGTCTTTTAGATAGTCTGGACCCATGCCATGCATGTCTTCCAAGGTTACAACAAGCACTTTGATTTCTGCCCAGAAATGGACCAGTGACGAGTGAAGCTGTTTCAGCAAGGGAGGGATATGATCCTTGTAACCAGTCAGTCAGCACTAAAGTTTTTGAACAGTTTCCCAAGGCAGCCCCATGTAGAATGTGCTACAAAAATCCACATGGGATATAATCAAGACACATGTCACTGTAGCCAGATCTGACTTCTGATGGAATGAGTGTAGCTGGCACACTAGTTTTATATGTGCAAATGCATTCTGGGCCACTTCTGAAACACTGGCATTCAGGCTCAGATCTCAGCTGAGGAGTACACTGAAGCTGTGATTTCTGAGAGAGTGTAATTCCATCCAGCACAAGCTGAATCCCTATTCCCTGATCTCTCTTTGAATGACTAGATTAATGACTGGATTAAGTTTCAATTTGTTCACCCTCCTCTACTCCATTACTGATACCAGACACTGGTTTCTTCTTTGAAGTTAGTTGGGAAGGAGAGATAGAATTGGACATAATCTGTGTATGGGTTATACCAAACCCCGAAGCTCTGGATGACATCTCTCAGCAGTTTCATGTAGATATTGAACAGCTTGAAGGAACTGATGCTAAGCATCATAGAATCACATTCAACAGGAATCCCCTACCAACGCCTCCCAAGTTCACCCTCACAAAGAAGGACCAAGACTACTGTAAAACAATGCCCCCAAGTCCCATACCAGAGAGGTGGTCCAGCAGGATAGTGTGGTCAAAGGTATCAAGAGCTGCTGACCTATTCCTTGCATAGGTCATCTGCCAAGGTGATCAAAGCTATCTCTGTCTCATAACCAGTCCTGAAATCATATTGAAATGGATCTAGATAATCCATATCATCCAGGAACTCTGGGAACTTGGAGGCCACCACACAGTCTAGAACCTTTACCAAGAAAGGGGTATAGGGGACTGCCTGATAATTATCCAGTGTAGTTGTGTTCAGAGAGATTTTTTTTCCTATAACAACCTAGTCACAGACTCTTTTAGGCTGGATGGAAACTTGCCTTGTAACAAGAAAAGCATTCTGCGCTTCACTTACTCGCTCAGCCGGTCCCCCTCCAGGTGCTTTTAAGAGCCAGAACCCAACAAGAAAGTGGTGGTTCTCACATCACCAAGGATCTTGTCCACAATATCAAGTTGCACAAATTGAAATGTATCCAATAACAGGGCAAGCAGGAGCCACATTTGCATCCAATGGACTTGTGTCAACTAAAGCATCCAAGTCATCGGGCGAGAACATGAAAGTAGTATATGTGGTCCTGCAGATTTTACAGGACTGCAGCTTCCATCATACCTCACCTTTGGCCATTCTGCCAAGAGCTGATAGGAGATGAACTGCAGCAGCATCCCATGGAACACATAAAAGCAGCACTGAGGGAACAGGCTATTTCCTCAGCTTTACTCAGCTGATGCAGGCATGACTGGAAATTATTTCTATGGAAGTTTGAAGCTGCAATGCTGAAGGACTTTGGACCATGAAGAAAACTACAACAAACTTCTAGGCAGAATTATAAATTATGTTGCAGTTGGCTGAATTTTGAAATGCTAAAACTCAGTGAACAGGAATTCTATTAGCTCTGCAGGTGGCATAACTATACTGGTGTAAGTAAAAAAGGTGTCAGCAGGGAGAAAAGGTGTGAAAGAGCAGTAGTGGCAGAGGGAGAAAGCTGCCAACTTTTTTTTGCATGGCAACCCACTCCCATGTTGCCTTGGTTCTCTGGACCCTTCTCCCCAGAAGGCTGGCATTTAAGAAACAGCCAGAAAGGAGTTGGCAGCCTTCTCTCAGATCTCCCTGCATGAGTATGCAGAAATTGAAACTGTTAGCATAATGAATCATTATACTGGCATAGTGTCTGTCCCTGTAGGATCCCTGTCAAAATGTTAGGATTGGGATTTCTAAATCTTCATGGTTAAATTGAGATAGGCAACAGTTGCTCAAGATTTTACATTTTGCAGTATGTAATTATAAGCTTTCAAAGTCTTATTTCCGTTTGCAAGCCACCTCAAACACTTCAAATGTAATTCCTTTTTTTACAAAGTTTATAAACCTTTGCAAAAAGCTTCTGTGAAGTCTCTCATTTAAATTTTTAAATTAAACTCATGCCTTCAAATGTGAAACCAGAGTGCTTGTATGCACTTGCCTTCCAAACTCATGTGTGTCTGGTAGCCAGAGTCAAGGAACAACAAGAGGAATGAAAGAAATGCTGGGTACTGGTTTAACTTGGTGAGCTGGTGTTTCCTTTCCAGGGAATGCCAGGCCCCCCGGGTGAGAAAGGCGAAAGTGGTGATGTTGGCCCGATGGTAAGAACCATTCACTTTATTTCTTCAGCTTCAAATGTAGCCCTTCTCTAGATTCAACTGTTAGGATTACTTTATGAATCTAATTGATTATCTCTTTTCCCCCTTACTCTTTCCAGGGCCCACCAGGAGCTCCTGGGCCCCGAGGCCCACAAGGTCCCAGTGGCGGAGATGTGAGTATCACTTCCTTTTCCATATAAAACAAGAGGATTTAAAGAACTAAATACCCTAAAGGCATCAGTTCCTGTCTGATCTTGGAAGCTAAGCAGGGTCAGCAATGGTTTGCACTTGGATGGGGGATCACCAAGGAATATAAGGTGCTGTAGGCTATATTTCAGAGGAAGGAACTGGCAATCCCTCTCTTGAGTATTCCTTTCCTAAGAAAATCCTATGAAATTCATGTTGTTTCCATAAATTGACAAGGGACACACACACCTACATACAATGGCCATATCATTCCTTCTTTGGATGCCCTGTTAAACTCTTGTCTTTTCTTCCTTCTGAAAAGGATGAGGGCATCAGCATTAAGGACAAATATTTGCATGAGGGATGGGATGACCCCTCCTGGAGTTGCTTTGTTATTTTTCAAAGAGGGGATTCTGAAAAAACTGGTCACAGAAGTAGAAGAGAAAAAAATGGGAGGACTGCTGGTATCACTGTGGTTGGGACTACTGGGAACAGAGTACATTAAATTTTATTACAGCCTTGCTTGTGTGAGTACACTACCATACTGATGGCAATCAAATGAGCCAAAGTACTCACACAGCCCAGCCCAACCCTTGTTGATCCATATTCCTAAAATGTGCTAAATCTAACACACGGTTCTGAATGGCAAGGTCACATTTACAATGTCAAGGTTCTGTTTACATGATAGCTATCAATGTAATGTTGTTATCCCTTCTTCAGTAATCCCCTAAATGGGAATGATTTGCAGTAATTGACTTTGTAATGACAGTTTGAAAACCATTATCAAGTGGTGGTTACAATGACTACATTTTTTCATTTATCGATCAGATTATTTTGCCATCAGCCTAATAACTCTAGACACGGTGTAAACAGAACCATAAAACACGGGGTCTCGTGCTGATCATCTTGCATCAAAAGGCAAGACAGAAATAAATGAAGAATTTAAAGGGACTAATAAATGTAGGCAATAAACCCAAATGTAAGAGGCAAAACAAGAATAGAATCATAGCGATAATAATGAATAAGAATAAGAACAAGAATAGGAATAAGAATAAGAATAATGGCAGCAACAACCACTGCTTTCTAACAGAAATAAATTCCTCCTTTAAAGACATGGAGAGAGTCTCCAGTAGATTGCAGTAATTGTAGCTACTGCGGTGGTAGTTCTTTAGGGTAACATTCCATGTATAATCTTACAACAACCATCAAGTGCTTTTTGGCAGTGCCTAGATGAGAGCTGTGGAATTTGTGGAACTGCAATATTGTGGGACTGAAGTTAGCATCAGTTCTAGGCCACTTCCACCCTACACTGCTATAGTGCTATTATTCCACTTTCAATATCCTGTGGAATTCTGGGGTTTGTAGTTTATTGAGGCCAAAGAGCTCTCTGGCTGAGAATTCTGAAGGACCCTCCCTAAACTGCAAACCCCAGATCCACTGGATGTTGAAAGTGGAATAATAGCACTATAACAGTGTAGTGCAGAATGGCCCTAGTCAACAGAGCCAAAGCTGAGAGTCCAATAATATTTACAGGGCCACATATTCTCCAAGAGCCAGCCTGGTATAGTGGTTTGAGTGTTGAGTGACTTAAAAAAAAACCCCACTGGGTGACCTTTGGCAAGGCACAGACTATCAGCTTCAGGGGAAGGCAAAGTCAATCCAGCTCTGAGCAAATTTTGCTGAGAAAAACCCATGATAGGTTCTCTTTAGGGTCTCCATAAGTCAGAAATGACTATAAGACACAATAAGAAAACACATTTCCTGCCTGCAGTCTAGATGCGGCCACTTCCCTAAGTATGGAGTAGGAGTTCCACTTTGCATGCTATCCCCTGCATGAATGATAAGTATGTTTTGCTCTACTGCTAGGAAATGTCTAAACCAAAGGTGGGCAAAGTGTAGCATGCAGGGCACATGCAGCCCCAAGGGCTATTCTTTTAGCTCTAGGGCCCCACACAACCCTGTCCCCCCAAGCTGGATTTTTTTGCTCCATAATGTCCCCAAATGCCCTCTAGGGGATGTGGAGGGCATTGCCACCATGTTTTGAGGTTCCCTGGACCCCATAGGAGTTAAAAATGGCAGATATTTTTCAAAGTTCTTTTTGTTTGTTTCTTTGGCTTCTCTAAGTTTCCACAACACAATATTTCCACAACACTTTGGGATCCCCAGGCCAGTTTAGGTCCAAGAGGATCTTTAATTGAAATGGGAAGTGAACAGGAAGTGATTTCTATTCATTTCCTGTTGTTAAAATATGCCTCTTTCTGGGCCTAAAATGGCCCAGGAATGCCCCCCAAAATGGTGAAAATGTCCCCTATGTCCCCTTTATGGTATTTAGGGGCAAAAGAAAAAGAATTTTGAGGGGTTGGGAGTAGGTATTGCCTTCCAAGTTCTCCTGTGGGGCTGACGTATCTCTCCAGCCTTCAACAGTTGCCCACTCTTGCTGTAAACCGTAGGTGGGAATCATACAGCTGTGCAGATATTGTTTGACCGCAAGTCATAGCAACCTTAGCCAACACAGCCTTTGGTGAAGAATGCTGAACGTTACGGACCAACAATGTTTGAAGAACCACATGGACCTCAGCCCTGTTTTAAATATGGCATTTGACAAAGAACCTCACAATGAAATGAGTCCAAAGATTATAAAATCTCATTAATGTGCCTTAGGCTGGTGAGTGGTAGAGGTGAAAGGTAATCAGACATAGGCTGCAGGACAGAAGGCATGTTGCTATATATTAGTGACTTTGGTAAAACTTTAAAGTGTTTGAATAGGTGATCTGATAACCAGTCAACAAGAGGGAAGGGACACACCATTGTTGGCTAGTTGCTTTTCCTTAACTGCTTCTGTCTATTCTCATTCCAGGGCCCACCAGGTCAACCTGGCGGAGTGGGACAGCCAGGTGCTGTTGGTGAAAAGGTGAGTCCCTATAAGGATAACCAAGACAGAAGGGTCATCCCAGGTAGTTGATTGCATAGATCAAGAGCCAGGGATTAGATAAGATGAAGTATGTTTTCAGGAGAGCTAGAACTTCTGTAGGGATTTATTTTATTTTATTTTATTTTATTTTTGGTGGTTGGTAATGGCTTGGAACTGACTGTGGTCTTGCAGGTACCAGCTCAGGCACCAGCCTATTATTGATATTTTATTGACCAGCCCATTATTGATACTTTAAGGAAAAGGGCTGGGTTCTTTGGCAATCTAACCCTCTTTTTCTATCTATAATAGCCCAGGGTTTTGCCAGCAACATCTGCCAAGATCCAAGTATGAAGCAAGATGGACAAATGCCACAAGTTGTACCAAGTCACCACTGGCAGGGAGATGAGAGAATAAGATTGGGTGTATTATGAAAGCTAGAGGCACTAAGAGCTCCCTCTCTCTCTTTCTGTCTCTCCGATGTGTGTATGATGTGTGTGTATAGTGGGGTGTACTGGCACATGAAGAAAAAATTATGAAACCAGTTGCAGGTTGCAGGTTACATTACCTACAGACAGGGAGACAGCACAGTCTTGTTCTGGCTAGGTTGGAAACAGAAGTGTTATGATTCATTTGTCAAGTAAGAAGTACTACAATTCCAAGGTGACAGTCTCTGAACTGGAATTTTGAAATTCTTAATATTTGTTGTGCATGATTGCAGGCTACAATGTCCACACAGTCATGTGGGAAACACACTCTGTATGTGCTTAAGCTTGCTCTTCTGTTTTCTTTCGTATCAGATACAGCTCAGGAAAAAAGAGTGGTGATTCTGTAACTGCTGCTAGAAAAGTGATCTGGCCACATGTAGCTCACAGTTGTGTGTGTGTGTGCGTGTGTGTATGTGTGTGCACGCGTGCCTTTTTGCTTTGAGTAGGGACCAGCTGCTAGCATTGCTGGAACAAAGTCAGTATTTCATTATAGGCCTTTAGATTAAGAGTAGCTGACATTATCTAGAACAAGTGCAAACAGGCCGCAAGGGACTAATAAATCCTAGAATATTATACTGATGGAGGCATTGTAATATGTCAGAACAAAATTACAATGTTTCCATCAGGGATTCTAGATACTGCCACTATTTCTATTTCTATTTGACATCATACCGTTAAAAAAACAAAAAAAAACAAGACTCGTATAGGAACCAGCAAAGCAGCATGACAGGGTTGAGGGCTCACTCTTTATTTCTCTTCCACCTTCTAGGGTGAACCAGGTGAAGCAGGGGACCCTGGAGCTCCAGGAGAGCCAGGCGCACCGGTAATTTTCTGCATTTTGGAGGATGGAGGGTATGAGAGCTGGAGAAATTGAAGTGTTCCCTTTTGACCTCTTCTGGAGTGTCCCTACCCCAAAGAATGGTAGCTGGTGGCTTCCATATGAGTAAGGTGGTGAATCCATTCTGGGGTTTAGTCTGAACTTCAGAGGAGCTATCCAAGGTGCTGAAACTTCTTTTGGAGCTAGGATTCGAAATCTTGGCTACTTCCTTTAAAATCCCAACTAAAACCTGGAGTGGATTTACCTTCCCACTAACAAGGAAGCTATCAGCTGCTACTGGTCCCAAGTCAATCTCTCATTAGCTCTGGGTGCATTCCTAAGGCTGCAAGCTACTTGGATGGATTGGCTGAGAGCAGAGGTGTGGCTCTGGCATTTCAGCAGGAAACCAAGGAAAAATTGTTTTTGTAAAATCTGATCCTATTCTTTGTGTCCATGCACCCATAGGGAGTGAAGGGTGATGTGGGTGAAAAAGGAGATTCTGGTCAATCAGGAGCTGCTGGGCCCCCTGGCAAAAAGGGTCCTCCAGGAGAAGATGGAGCCAAAGGGAACCTGGTAAGTTTCTGGCTTGAGGATGTATAAGTGGCAAAATTTACCTTGTGATTGTTGTATGCCTTCAAGTTGTTTCCAGTGTAGAGTGACTCTAAGGCAGACATACAACAGGGTTTTCGTCGCAAGATTTGTTCAGATGAGGTTTCCCTTTGCTTTCCTCTGAGGCTGAAAGAGTGTGACTTGCTAAAAGTCACTCTGGGTTCCCATGGTTGAGCAGGGATTTGAACCCTGTCCCCAGAGTCCTAGTCCAACACTCAAACCACTATACAGTGCTGGTTCATAGAGCACTAATTCCATCATGGCCTCTTTGAGGAAATTCCAGACTGCTGCTCCAATTGGCAAAACAGATACTCCGACTGAAACCTGTACAGCAGAGTGGTGCTTCCAAAGAAGTTCACAGAAACATCGTGGAAGCATAAGAGTGGAAGAGATCCAAGGGCCATTTTCAAGCCCTCTTTCATGGATGTCAGAAATAGCACTGAGCCACCTACCACTCAGCACCTTTGTGGGTCAGGGCACAGGCAACCTTCTTGGCAGCCTCCTCTGCGCCGCCTGGGCTGGCGACGGCCATTTTCAGGTGCCTGAAAATCAGGCATGCCTGTGGTGCATGCCTGATTTTCCCCTTTTGTTCACCCATCAGCCAATGAGTGCAAAGTGCTCACTTTGAATTCATTGGCTGACTGAGCGGGCTTGGTGAAGTCCTGAAGTTCACTCAGGCCCGCCCACTGGGTATATAGCCGAGGCCAGCCCCAGCTGCTCACTAGTCTTTTTTCAGTGGCACACCATCCCTCCCACCTTCTTGTCTGCATGATTTATTCTTCTATAAATGGTTTTGTTTTGTTACAACTTTTGTTAGACGGTCACATGGCCAGTGGATCCGGGACAGTGAGTGCCTTTGCCACATGCGAGGGAACAGATGGGTTCCCAGTTGGGGACAGGGGGTGCAGGGAGTTGTGATCCTGCCCAGCTTGGAAGGGCAAACAGCATGCACCCCCTGGTGGCAGGAGGACCTCGTCTACAGCAGGCCATCCAGCTCCGGGCCAGACAGTTGGGTTCATCGGTCAACAGGAGGGTTGATGGATGCCCAAATCCATACCATGTATATGCCAACCCTGTATACCTTGTAGCCAATAAAGTTGAGACCTTTCCTTTCTCCAGATGCTCGGTCTGTGTGTTTTTCTTGCCGGCTGTCTCCCCTGATCACACAAAGCCTAAGATACGAATGTCCACCCATCCCTGTCCTCAAACAAAACAGTGTATTTCATACATTTCTAAAATCTGTAGAGCAGTCAGGTGGACATGTTCTGTCCAATATGTTTGCATTCACAGTTGGAGTAGAGGTAGAATCATTAGGCTTGGGCTCTTTATGGGGGGTTGTACCTTAGACTATGCGGTAGTACTCATTGCTTGTATCTCTCTGCCTTAGGGCCCAATAGGATTCCCTGGCGACCCAGGGCCATCTGGAGATCCCGGCCCTCCTGTGAGTATCAGTGCTGCTACACTGTTGGACTTTATTTCTGGCCTTGGAAAATGAATATAGGTTTAATGGTGTATGTAGTCAGAGAAAGTCCTAAAAGCTGGGACATCTTTATTTCTAGCTTTGGGTGGAAAGTTAGGTTTCAGAGTGCTCAGATCCACACAAAATGCTCAGAGAGAGTCTTAAATGGCACAGAACATGAGGGCTTGGTTAGCCAGTGCCTTACCATAAGATAATGTACTGAAATCTTTTCAAATGCTGGGTGAGAGAAGTAGAGAGAGAGAAAAGGTGAGTGTGTGGCCCAGGATCACTCAGTGAGCTTTGTGGCTGAGTGGACATTTTTGAGCCCAGGTTCATCTCCCCAATCTAAAACAGTTTCTAGTCCACAAGGAGCATGGAGAATGAGATTTAGATACATGAAATAAAAATATATAATCAATATGATATATAATATCTTGAATAAGTATGTGATGATAAAAGATCTAGAGAGAAATAGTAATGTAAGTAATGTAATAGTGATATTTTTCTCTTTCCTTGCTCCACAAGGAGCATGCTGATGTTTTCATCTGTCTGCTTAAGTGTTGAAGTCAGTGTTCTTAGAAGCTGTAGTTCAGTAGTGGGTCAGGCTGAATGTGAGGAAAACATTAGCCTGGTTTAGTTTAATGCTTTTATTGTTAGTAGCAGAGCCTTAGAAGAAGAAATGTGCCCTTTTTTTTTTAAGTTGTACTTTTACATGTAATGTTTTTGTTCTTCCACTCTGATCTAGTTTTCATTTTCTGAATTTCTATTCACACATAAAAATTATGCATCACAATTCTATGTTCATCTTACATGCATGATCTTGCATTTCTCTCGTCCACTCCTGTCATGTTACAGCTATTCTACTTTAATTTCAACCGTAATTCAGACATTTTCACTCGGCAGTTCCCAGCAATTACCCATTACAGTTTGCCATTCTGCTTTCAAAAAGAGTTACAGAATTACAACAAATGTGGAGAGCATAAAAAAAAAAACAAACAAAGAATCTACCACCCCAAAAAAGACCAAAGAGGATTGAACAATTATTTAATAGTATTTCTATATTGCCTACCAGCCCACAATGAACAAAGAAAAACCAGTCAAAGCAATACTGAGATAAAAATATTTTTAAAACATATTAAAATACTCTTTAAAAACTCCTAAAAACAGTGTAAGAGCAAGTTCGTTCACTGGCAACATAATACTGTCTGACTGATGAATGGTATGTGTGCAGACAGAGAGTATCCTGGAAGAATTTATGACTGGCTGATTAACTGACTGGAACCCTGAACGGGAGCACTTCCACATGATAATATTTTGTTGCAGGTCCCGGCTATGGTCTTTTTATTATTTGAGCTTAAAACAAGCAGGTTTCCCGGTGCAAACTGACAGATGCTGGTGTTAGATTGTTTCTGCCTTCTCTTGTTCAGGGCCTTGATGGAGCTCCTGGTGAGAAGGGTGACATGGGGGATCCTGGACTTCCTGTGAGTATAACAGATCTGTGTGTGGGGAAACAATGCCCCTTCCCATCCTCTAACTATGTTGTGATGTGTATGGGAGGGATGGAGGGAGGGGGGCGATGGATGGATGGATGGATGACTGGATGGATGGATGGTTGACATACAAGCAGATCCTAGCTCTACACAAGTATTTAAACTGAATTGAATCTTGCAATTGCCTCTGCCCAAGGAAACTAGTTGTTTAGAGGAGGTTATGGAGATGATTAACTAAATTCTCAGCGCTTCATTGAACTGGAGTTTCCAAGATGTGAGAGAGGGAACTATGACACTTAAACTAGCATAAAATAGATATGCTTGTTGTATAGCTATACCTAGGATAATTACATGGAAAATGGAGAACTAGAGATACTGAAATCTAGCTAAATAAATAAATAAACAAACAAACACATTGTAAGGTAGAAAGCTTGTGCTCTCTGCATATGCGGTCACATTTTAATACTCCTTAGGACCAGTACATATATGGAGGCTAGTGATGTCAGTCCGCATAGTGATTATGATAGCTAGGGTACCATTCATGTGCAGTGGCAATCGAGTATACCTGGGAGAAAACCCCACTGAATGTAGTGCAACCTGCTTATTAGTAGGCATGGAGAGGAATGTGGTGCTAGTGGAGCAAGGGATGTTCTGCGTAAGCCACTGCAAGTGCCCCCCCTTCTCCAAATGGTGTGGCTATAAATAGTCTCATTACACATAATTCTTTTCAGGGACCTCCTGGAGCTTCAGGGGAGCCAGGTCCTCCTGGATCACCGGGGAAGAGGGTAAGTTTTGCCTCCTGTTCCAAAAAGAAAATGAGAAGAAGGTGTGACAAGTTCCAGCTGATCAGTTACATTGCCTTGTGTAGATCAGGGTGGGGGGCTTTTGGGGCTGGGAGGCCAGATCTCGAGCTCCTCGGCAAGCCGACTGGATCACCGACCAGTGCTTCGGCCAGGAGCCAGCCCCACTGGGTTCAGGTTAAAAGGGATGCTGCACAGCTGGTTGGCTGGCAAAGACAACAATAACCACAAAACATTGTAGTTCCCTAATGCTTAGAGCTAATAAACAGATAGACAGGAAACTGGTATGCTGAAATAATAATAATAATATTCCTATGGCATTTGTCATGAAAAGGTAACTGGAATTTTTAATATACACAAATCCTTGACTGCACACAATATAGCATATATGGTTGTTTTTCCATGACAAATGTAGTAGGAATATTATTATCATTTCAGCACATTAGTTACCTGTCTATCTGTTTATCAGTTCTTGCCTGCCAAAGACACCAGCTGGTGGAAAACTCACCCGTTTTTCACTGAGTTCAGACAGCTACCATTGCTCCACTAGAGGAAAACCCACAGGAAGCAAAAACTCACTAAGGCACCAGCTTTATTCTTCCTTCACTTTTTATGTATAAGGAAAGAGCCAGGGTTGTGTAGTGGTTTGAGTGTTGAACTAACTCTGGAGACCAGGGTTCAAATTGCTGCATGGCCATGAAAACCCTCTGGTGACCTTGGCCAAGTCGCACCGCCTCAGCATCAGAGGAAGGCAAAGGCAAACCCAAATCTTGCTGAGGAAATCCTGTGATAGGTTCACCTTAGGGTCACTGTAAGTCAGAAATGACTTGAAGACACACAACAACAACCTCAAAGCAAAGTAGAAGCAGGTTATGTTCAGCTGGCACTTCAGATGCCCGCTGAGTTCCAAGTTGAGGACTCAGCCAACCCCTGAAATGCTGGGTGAGTGTGAGCAGATTCACTTCCCCCTTGCCCTTCTCATATGAAGAGAGTGACGATGGAGTGCAGCAACTGAGCTGCAACCTCTGTAGTTCTCCTTCTTCCTGTGTCTGCTTCAAAGACAGTCTGCAAAATCATGAGCATTTGCAGCTCGGTTCTTCAGATTGAGTACAGATGTCTAAATCAGTTGTTTATGAAATATTTTTGCAACTGCACAGCTGACTTATGTGCACACCCACAAAAGCTACTTTTGCTGCTCAGAGAGAGGAGCAAAATGAAAAGAAAGAAATGAAAGATAATTGAAGAAACTCTTCATAACATGTGACAGGCACCGAAATGTCATTTATACTCATAATGTTCTGCTGTTTAGTGCAGAATTTCAGATCTCTTTCCCTTGATCTAAACAGGGAAGGAACTCTGAGCTTTGCTGATATCTTTGCAGTCTTCTGGTATCTTTCCATGCCTGCAACCAGAGCAACAGCCATCTAATACCATAACAAAGTTATCCTTGGCATTGTGTCTCTACCTGTACACTTGGCCCTCCACATTCACTAAGGTTAGGGCACAGGACCCTCACAAAAGTGAAAAATTCGCACATATCAAAATTTGTATGTCTGTGGGAAGGGGGCTGAGGCATGGCTTTGGGCTGTCCTTGGCTGGCCAGCCAGTGGCTGGTGGAGGAGGAGGAGGGCTGGAGGGGGAGCTTTTTAAAGAGCTGGGCAGCCTGATTGGAGCCACTAAGAGGGAAAGTTCCCCCCACAAAAGTAGTACCTGAGGTGGGGGAGCAGGGGTTGGAGAAACTCACAGATAATCAAATCCATGAATGTCAAACCTGCAAATGTGGAGGGCTGACTGTACATGCCATGCTATCAACACTTTGTTGCCCCATGACCTTTGTGGAAAATAAAAGGTTCTTCCAGAATTGTGTAATGACTAGGGTTGTCCTAGTCAAGCTGAGTTCCTGTCTGCATATAGAACCAGTGAATTCACTAAGAAAGTAGTGATTACTCTCATGTTTGCCAGAGCTGACCAAAGTCTAGTGGATTCCCATGTCCTTGATTATATTGTGGAAAATATTTAGTGTCATGTGCCAATATGTGTACTTTTGGCAGAACTTGAAGATCTTTTATTGTTACGTTTGTTTCGATAATACTATGGCATCTATTCCCTAGGGCTGGTTGTATATTACTGTAAAGATTTACATGATGTCTGATTTACCCTGTTCTTGGTCTTTTGCTTTAATTGATGACATGTTTGATTTTTGTAAAGCTTTATGGCCAGAGCAAACTTGTATGTATTTACTTAACAGAACTGTGAGAATGATTAGGACTGCAGACTTTCTTTAGAAGAAGGGCAGGAAGATTAAAGCACAAAATCTTAACCAAAGTTTGTTATAACTTATGCGGCAGTTTCTCTCCTTCTGTTCCAGGGACCTCTGGGGCCAGCTGGTCGTGAAGGTCGGCAGGGTGAGAAAGGAGCCAAGGTAAAGAGAACAAACTGCTCTTCTCTGAGGCCTTGTAATGGAGTGCTAAAAACTCCGTCTATCTCTGCTGAATCAGCCACCCCAATTATCTCTTGCCCTGTTTCTCTACTTTTCCCAGTATCACTACTTTCCCTCAGTGGAATAAAACATCCTGAGATGGATAAGATCCAGAGCTTGGAAAAGTTGTTCTGTGGACTATGACTCTCTAAATTCCCTAGCAAGCATCGCCAATGTCTATGCTAGCTGAGGATTATGGGACCTATAATCAAAAACGGAACCTTCCAAGCTGCAGTGATTCTGTCCCTCAAGTGAAGAAGCAAGTTTATTCAGGCCAAGGAACCTTTCACATGACACAAGTATAATGCTATGATTCTACTTGAACCACAATGGCTCCATTCCATGGAAGCCTGGGAGTTGTAGTTTAGAGAGGGTGTTTAGAATTCTCCACTACAGAGCTCCTCTACTGGTTCACCAAATTCAGACCCCACGAATCTGTAGGATATTGTCATGGCAATAAAAAGATGGAAAGATAGTGCTATAATTGTGTAGTATGAAGGTGCCCAGGAAAGAACATTGAGGAGGAATAAGGGCATTATAGGGGACTGTCAGGGTTTTAAGAGCCGTTTCACACTATACCCTTTATAGTATTTTGATCCCGCTTTAACTCCGATGGCAACATCCTATGGAATCATGGGGTTTGCTGTTGAGGGAGGAGTCTTTGGCATCCTCAGCCAGGGAACTACTACAGACTACAAACTCCAGGATTCTATAGGACACAATCATCACAGTTAAAATGGTATTAAACTGCTTTCATTATGTCATGTGAAATGGCACTAAGTTTGTATTCTTCCTAGCCATCTGTTGCTGTGTGAGATGATATGACATCCACTGGAAACCTGAATGGGACAGTCTTGATTTTTTGAGCACTTCTACACCATGTCTTGATGTATGTGTGTATTTCTTTCCCTTGCCTTTTTGTCTTCAGGGAGAGCCTGGTACAGAAGGGCCTCCAGGGAAGATGGGTCCTGTGGGCCCACAGGGACCTCCAGGTCGACCTGGCTCAGAAGGTCTACGTGGGATTCCTGGCCCAGCAGTGAGTGCCTTCACTCATTCACAGATGGCTGCAGGGGGAGGGATGAAGGATGGTGAGCTGCATCTTTAGGTGGCATCATTTTCATGGGAGAAAAATATACCTATTTGGATCCCTCAAGGCAGAAAGGATTGATATTCTTCACATGTACAGAGTGTGGAAAAGTTCCTCTTTTTTTGGACTACAGTTCTGAGTAGGATTCTGGGACCAATGATCTGAAATGTAACTTTCCCAACCTCTTGTTTATATGTTTGAAAAGACAGTGCAGAATAGCACAGAGAGCTATTCTTCATTGTTTCCATTTAAAAAAGAATCAGCGAAGCAGTAGGTTTTGAACTACCAAGATATAGGTTTTTGAAAAAGTTAGAAAATATCTTCATGACACAATAAGAACTTGGGCAATACAGAAAATATAAGAATCTCGGTGCTTGGAACAATTCTTGTTTTAAGGAGAGTCAGTATTGAAATAACTAGACAAGACTCTCAAGTATAAAGATGTATCATTGTACGCTAAAGTCATGATTGTCCATGCCATTGTATTTCTGATTTTTATGTATTTTTATGGTGAAAGCTGGGTAGTGAAGAAAGCTGATAGGAAAAGAATAAGCTCATTTGAAATGTGGTGCTGAACTCCCAAAAAGATAAATAAGTGGATATTAGATAAATCAGATCTAAATTCTCCCTAGAAGCCAAGATAAATAAACTGAGATTAGATTTGTGGGATAGAATTTTCTAAGGCATTTATGAATGCATAACCCAGACTTAGACACTCATGACGGATGCATATTCATGATCTCTATATATCCATCAGTTTAAGGAGTATGTAGGGACCATGAAAGTCTTCCAGTGCCCACTCACCAGGCAGCAGTCACTGCAAGCAACAAGGATCTGTTCCCCTCTAGATCAGTAAACAACTGACTTTCCCACCTCACCCCCTTGTGTGAGTTATCTCTGGTGTTAGGGGCAATTGTGACAGGATCAGGCTGGGAGATCCTACAAAGCTATGTAATTATGATTTTTATGCATTTGTGACTGCCTTAATGAATTCCAGCCATCATGAGGAGACATGACTTATTAGAAAGACAATAATGCTTGGTAAGGTAGAAGGCAGTAGGAAGAGAATGGTAGATAGTCAAAGAAATCACGGCCCTGTGTTTGCAAGATCTGAGCAAGACTGTTGATAACAGAGTGGCTTGAAGGTTTCTCTTTTGTAGGGTAGCCATACACTGAAGTTGACTTGATGCAGCTCTTAAGAACAAAAAGTTCAATATTAGATCCCTTTCAAAAGTGTGGTTGTGATTGAACTGAACTACTGATGCACAAATAAGAGGAATCTACACTGTGTTTGTAAAACAGCTCATGCTGTCAGCTGAGGGAACTGAAGCAGTGAAAACAGCCAAGAAACTCCAGCTGTGCACAGTGGACTTCCCTTACATGCATATGCATGCCCATTCACACAGACACACAGCACTCCTTTAGGTTTACAGATATGTATTTGTGTACAGATATATGTGTGTGTAGTGTGTGTATATTAGAAATGCTTCAAGAATTCAGTTGTTGCAAATCGTGAACAAGATTGGATCTGACCTGCAACACCAGAACCAAAGTCCAGATGGAGATGCAGTCATTCAACAGCTTTTGTAGTTCCTGGATTATCTTAACCCAGTTCCTGGATTATCTAACATATAGGAATGGTTTAATAAAAATAATTTTTAAATAATTCTTTTAGTAAAAATAAGTATTTTTGAGAGAGAATTATGGTATTAAATATGAATTGAAATAAATATTTAAAAGCATATTTTCAGGGCTTTTTTTAAAAAAAAATAGTTTGACTCAGAAACAGGGTTTGCAGAAAGTGATGTAGTGGTATGTTTTGAAGTGCAGGTATTCCCATGTTGAGGGTTCCCATAGCCACCACATCACCAAGGAAAGTCAGTAAATGCAGGCAGCTGTACACACACACAGAAGCAACAGAACATAGCATGATACTCAGATTATTTGGATCAGATGAATAGCAACCTGAGCATATGAAGAGTGCTGGTTAGCATGTTAGAGTCTGGAAAGAGAAACTTGAGACTGCATGAGAAAAAGAGAGATAGAGATATGTCCCAAACAACAGCAGATAAATCAAGTTTCTGAGGCATTTTATTTCACAGCAGCATTGAGAAGAAACACTTTTCATTGAGAAATCTAATTCTCCCTCAGCTTAAGTTGATGACTCCATCTAAGCCCAGAGAGATCAAGAAACCTATGTTGGGGAGGGGTAGCAATGACCATCCCCTGTTGTTTGTTTGCCTTCAAGTAATTTCCAATTTATGGTGACCTTAAGATGAACCTATCATGGGGTTTTCTGGGGGCTGAGAGTGTGTCATGAACCCAACGTCACCCAGTGGGTTTCTGTGGCTGAGCAAAGAATCTAATCCTGGTCTCTAGGGTGGTAGTCCAATACTCAACCCACTACACTACTCTAATCAACTATTTCTGTCCCCAGCAGCTGGTTGTTTCCATGCCAGCGGGGCATTGAATCCACTATGAATTTTAATCTCAGGGCTTTACCATATAAGCTAGGTAAATTTCAATTGCAGCAAAATAATAGTGTCTTTGGCTGGGACTTATCTCATGACCTTGTTTCTCTCCTGTTGTTCTCCTGATAGGAAACCATTTGAAAAGTGCTTCTTTTATTAACACACACAAAAATCCCTTAATGAGTTTCTTTGTAAAAGAAATGCTTTCCAAATGGTCTCCCACTGGGAGAACAATGGAAGAGGAAGGAGAAAATGTGATAAGTCTCAGCCTAAGATGCTATTATCTTGATGTAAATATGATTTACTTACCACCTGTGATAAAGCCCTCAGTGCTAGAAGACCTTCCAAAATGATGAACCCTATCCGCAGCAATCAGGTCAGCACCTTGGATAGCTCTTTTAGAGTTCAGTTAAATTACTTGAGCAGACTCATGACCCCACTGGCATGGAGGCCACCAGCCGCTACTAAATCCTCAGGCTTCAACCCTGAAATTCTTGGCCCCACTAAAACATTGCTCATGGGTGAACACATGTAGAAGTGACACAGACTGGAAATAGGGGGATTCATCAGCACTGTGTTAATTATACCTTTTCTACCTTAGTCTTTTCTGTAATCCTTCTTCTGTCTACCAGCTCCCTTCTCTGCTTTGAGTCAGGGGTCTGCGTGGCAGTCTTTCACCCCATGAAAACTGCTTCTGTTGTCTATAACTTAGCATTTCCTTTCTCCCACAGGGTGAACAAGGTCTGTTGGGAGCACCTGGTCAGGCAGGACCTCCAGGCCCAATGGTGAGTGACAGGAAATGGATTCTCTCAGGCCCTTGCATAGGATGAGTGAGACAGTCTTCTAGCCAGTGAACCATTTTCTTCCACGTAGCTTCTGTCTTTCTTCCACCCATCATGACTTCAGATGGGCCTTCCATGGAGATTTATTTAGTGAGAGAGGAACAGTGTTGTGTGTGAGCAAATTTATGGAACTAAGAAAGAAATTGTGTGTATGTGGGGGGGGGGGGGAACAGTTCAGCACTGACATATGTTTCCCAAGTGGTGTTTTCAAAGAGTATTATCATTGTGCACCCAGGTGTGTCCAGAAAGTAATGGAGAGAAGCAGCTGCTCATTCAGATTCACTGAGCAGATCTTAAGCCAGAGCACAGGGTTGATTCAGGCTGAATTCACTCAGTAGTTGACAGTCTCAAGGCAATGGTTTGCACATATGAAATAGCCACATCAGAAACTACATTCCAAAGACAGTCCTCAAGCAAGTACCACCGTAAGCAATGACTATGGATGTGCATGGATGATTCAGCCTTTCCTAGAGTTCCTTCCCTTTGGGGGTGAGGGGTGGGATTTGTAACTGGCTTTATATCAGGGGCAGGAATCATGCAATTCTCCAGATATTGTTTGCCTGCAACTCCCATCATCCCTCACTATTAGGTATGCTTGCTAGGACTGATGGGAGTTATACTCCAGCAACTTCTTGAAGGCCACAAATTCATCAGCCCTAAACAATATGAACATAAATCCATCTACCTCTGCAGAACTAGACTGTAGCCTATGTGTGACCCAAAGTCCAAAGGACTTCTTAAATGCAGCTCCTTTCCTCTTCTTAGGGTCCAACCGGGTTCCCAGGCCTTAAGGGTGATCCTGGCTACAAGGGCGAGAAGGTGAGTCAAATCAGACATTTGTAGTCCAGTGGGAAGAAGAAAACTAGATTTGAATGTCAGAATCCTGTTTCTTGGCCTCCTTTGCCAGAAAGTGCATTATGATTCTGCTTTAGCTAACATGGATCCATCCTACGGAAACCTGGGACTTGTGGTTTAGGGAGGGACATTTAGACTTCTCATCCAGAGCACTCTAGTGCCACACTGCAAAGTCCAGGATTCCGTGAGGTGGAACCATGACAGTTAAAATGGAACGTTAGTGCTACAACTTTGTACTGTTACTAGAACCCTGGTTTCAGATTCCTAGTACAGACATGAACTTTGTATCTGGCCACAGACAAATCATCTTTTATCTTTCAAACAGGGATAGGACTCATCTGTTTTCCAGAGCTATGCAATTTTGTATATTTGTATCATTGAGAGATCACTTTTTAAACATCTCCTATCATGTACAATGGGAGTGGAAACTCACCAGATATTTGTGAGTGGGGCATAAGTACCTATCTCTGCCACTTTTTCACTTTTCTGATCAAGAGGAAGGGATAGATCACAGATATTTATGCCTTGTTTTTCCTGGTTTTTCTTTTCCTCTGTCCCTCATCTGTGTCTGATTATAGCAGGCCTTAAGACATTCATCTCTTTCTCACCCATCCCCATTTCCTAAGCATCTCCTGTTTTCTCCTAGGGTCATGCAGGACTCATTGGGTTGATTGGCCCCCCAGGTGAGATAGGTGAGAAAGGTGACCAGGGGCTGCCAGGGAACCAGGGAACACCAGGCCCTAAGGGCGACTCTGTGAGTAGATGGGAACTCAGTTCAGAGGGAGGGAGTGGGGAGCAATGATGTGGAAGGGGACTCTTTGCTGGGGCAAGAACTTTGTCAGCAATCTCCAGTGCTGATAACTCTGTTTTCTCCCCAACAGGGAGTTGTTGGACCCATCGGCCCCCCAGGCCCACCTGGCTCTCCTGGGCTCTTGGTAAGCGTTGCTTCTTCTTCACACTGGATTCTAGCACTAGAGATGCTCTCCAGTTGTACACCCAAAGAAGCACTTTTACAACCCATGTCTTCTTTCCTGCTATAATCCATCCTTCCACTTTACACACTCTTACTTATCTTCCTTCTTGCAGATTCTCATGGGTTTGTTCATATGGCCCATGGGCTTCTCCTTTCTCTTTCTTCTTCAACCTTCTCTATTGTTCATATGGCCCATTCCAGTGCATTTGCTTTCACAGCATTTCCATTCTCACCATCACCCCTGTGGTGCAGCAATCCCTGTTCATGCTCCCTCTCTGAAGAACTGTACCTTGGCCTGTATGTACGCATAACACCCTTCTCATGTCACTGCACTATCCTCTTCTCACATGTAATGGCCTCACAAATCACTCTTTATTCATCAGCTTCTTTTGTATTTCTGTAGGGACCTCTGGGACAAAAAGGCAACAAGGGGGCACCGGTAAGTAGCTCCAGCCCTAACAGTTCCTGCACTGTGGATAAGAACTGTGTTGTCAGTGGGCCTGGGTGTAGGATGCTTCCTGTGCTTAGCATTAATAATTTCTCAGTCCCTTTCCCACTTGGATTCTGGGTCAAAAATAGAGGTGCTTTGCAGCCTATGATGATAGCAAATGTTCCAAAGTCACAAATGTTGACTAGTGCTTAAACTTAGTCTGTTTCTGCTAATTATGCAGCGGGACAAAGAAATAGAATAAGGAAAAGTTGCTTAACTCCATTCCCCAGATTCTGAAATAAAGATGGACCAGATATACACCACCTGTTTTTATAGGGTCCTCTGTGCCAAAATGTGAATAACCACTGAATTTCATACACACATATGTGTATGCACACAAACACCGGTGGCCTTGCATTCCTGGAAGCCCCCTGCAGGGAGCAAATAAGGCATTTTCGCGCTGCATCACTTGTGTTCAAGGCAAGTGCCAGAGTTATTTGTGCTGTCACTATACTGTCCAATTTGATGGTGCAGTAGCACTGGGGAGGAAAAACATAATTTGCTTTTAAAACAAAGTGGATGCAGAATGTGCGCCTTGTTTACAAGCCAGTTACAGCTTCTCTGATGCTTCCAAGGTGCTCGTCTTGTAAACAAGATTCATGCTCCTTGTTACCTTGTTGAAAAGCATCTGTGTTGCTGAAATTAGATAGCAAAGCAGCAAGATGTTCAGAGTGCGGCCAGTTCAGGCACCCACTCATAGAAGTTGCCTTCCTCCGTTCAAAAACTAACTTACCAAAGTGGTAGGTATCTGCTTGCTGGCAACACCTGGACTGGAGACCCAGATGGCTCAACTCTTATCCCAACAAGTCAAATTCCTTCATTTAAATCAGAGAAGAGAATCATGTGGCCTTCCAGATGTTGTTGAACTTCAAGTTCCAGCAGCCCTAGCTGTCAGAGCCAAGAGTAAAGAATGCTGGGAGTTGTAGTTTAACATCATCTAGAAAATGGCATGTTCCAACCTGATTTAGAGAAGGAACTGTCTGGAGGAAGGATTTTGCTCTAGGATTCTACCCCCAGCAGCTTGTTTCTTCTACACAGAGTTATGTGCAGAAGAGTTCAGATATGCAGTAAAGAGCACTGCGTCATATAAATTCACCTAATAATACAATCATGATCCAATTTTAAATCTACCACTTAAAGAGAATCTAACCTGGAATCTAAAGTGTCCTAAAATCTGAAGTCTGCAGAGGGTGGTGAGAAGAGAGGTTGTTACCCTGTAGATTGGGGGTCCCAGGAGGGGCGCCCAAATAACCAAACCAAACCAAGCAAAGATGGGGAAATTAGCTGGAGCACTCTCTTAAGCTAGCGAGAGGCAGGGTAACTTAACAGGAATCTTTTACTCTATGTGTATAGGTTCAGGTCAGTGAGCAGTCAGACAGTTTAAAATAGCAACAGTGGTATTTATTAACAGACAGACAAATTATTAAGAAAACACAACCACACAACTGACTAGAAATAGGAAATGAAAGTTTTGGGGAAAATGGGCGATATGACACCTTTCTCATAGTTCTGAAGAAGTCCAATTGAAGAGAGGAAGCTCGGCGTGGCGGCCGAGGGGAATTCGCTGAACAGAGCGGCAGCAAGGCTGGATGGAGGTCCGGAGTGATCCGAGGAACTCTCAGAACTGGGGGTTTTTATTAGGGAAAGTATGACCGTGGGCTAGTCTAGTCTTGGGCAAAAACAATGAGTTTTGGGCTGGAGACAATGTCTCCGAAAGGTCAGAATTTACTTGATTGAGTTAAGGTTCAAATTGACAATAGCATGGCCAGTATGCAGATGCAGCTAGCTTGGCAGTTGAGCACTGAGCTTGCCAGGGTGCCCGCTCAGGGCAGGGGTCTCTTTGTTATGACGCACATCTATAATGAAGGTGTTTGTTTCAGGAGGTCTCCTAAAGCAGATCTGGCAGTTTCTGGCTTGCCTTGGTGTAAACAAGTATGAGTCAGCATATAATAGCCATGCCTAGCTTCGTGCTTGTTTGGCGGCCTCGCAAACACTTGCCTGGTGGCAAAACAGGGCTGAATTGTGATATCAAAAATGATATCTAGTTAACCAAAGGCCAGGCCAGTTCACGGTGGTAACAATCCCCCCCCCAAATGGGCAATTTGACACAAATTGGTCATTTTCCAATCAAACATTTTAAAATGAATTTAGAGCCGAATAGAGGTCTACAAATTCCGGAGTCGTATCACACCTCGGGAGCGAGGGGATTTTTGCAACATTTCTATCTAGTAATAGCGGTCCCTAACTAACAACATCCTAACCCTAGCTACATACATACAAGAAATGCATAGTGACAATAAACAAAAATGCAATGGTCATTAAACAATGAGCAATGAGAGTCGAAACAAATGGAGAATGCAGGCAGTTCCATTAATTCAATGAAGAATAATGCGGGCAATTTCAAAGTAGTCCAATGTGTGCTGTTGCTCGGGCAGGTTAAATGAACAATTGTAATAAAGTGGGCAGTTCAATAGTAATCCAATGGCAAATATGCGGGCAATTAAATAGTGCAATGGCAATGCGGGCAATGTAAATGCAAAAACGAGGGTTTGTGGTCCTGGGGAGGTGAGGGGCAGGCAAAAGTCTCTGCACCCCCCCCCCAGGAAACAGGAAAGTTCTGAGTCTGGAGAGTGCGGGCGTAGCAACAACGGAGCTGGAACCATGGCAAGAGTTCGGATGAAGCAGGAATATCAGCAAAATGTCCAAGTTCGTGGTCGAGCTAGCCAATGCAAGCTAGCTCTTTGCAGGATGGGGTTTTGCAAAACAGGCAACAAGAATAGTCCAAATGGGAAACAGGCTTTAGGATCTGGAATGCGAACAGTATAGTTTGTGGAGTTCGTTGGGGAGTGGCTGGCTGGGGTCCCCAACTGCCGGAACAGGAACAAGAGGTCATCTCAGGCTTGGCTCCTCGACTGGAACCGTGGTGTGTCTGGACTCACACACACACCCACGGTGCCCCGAGGGTGGTGGACGAATCTGGGGATGGCCTTGGCTATCTTGAACCATCGACCTATTACTTATTAGAGGAAAGAATGGCATGGGTTATAATCAATGTGAACATTTAATGCAAATTACAGACACGGAGCCTGCTGGGAACTGAGTTCAAATTGCGCAATCCAGGGATGATGGGAACCTCAGTTGGACTTTAACGACATGCCAGGCAAAGGTGCTAACATGGAGGAGACAGGGGTGACTGTCCCAGACCTTGGTCACAGTAAGGTGGAGGATGGTCTGACTGCACCTCGGTAGAGGGGGCCCCCATGCGGAGGGTACCTTCTGGGGTAGCTCAGGCCTGCAAATTGTGTTTGCTCCAATATTTTAGCAAGGAGCTGTAATATGAGAGAATTTATAATGCAATCCGGGCTTGTGCTGAAGCTCCGTTTGCAATGGCAATGATACCTGCTAGCTCAGCGTGACTAGGTTGGGCTCTGGTCTCAAGCTGAACTAGGTTATACTCCGGCCTTCGCCTGGTGGCAAAGTTTCCCAAACCAGTTAAAAGACAGACATCAAAACCAAACCAAGGCATGCATAGGCTACGCTTGCTTGTTGCCAGAGCAGACGCTGACACTACCAGAGATTGTCCAGGATGGATGAGCCTATGTATGAAAATGTTCTATTAACATATGCAAATTGGGGACAATGCACCGGGGCCAGGCATCTTGCCAATTGTGTGGGTCTCCAGCCCTTATAGGATATCGGAGAGTGGACATGCGCTTTTGAACACGTGGCCGAATTGCGTAACAAGCTAAGGAGCGGTGAAGACTGTTCTCACCCTAACAGTCCAGGCACGCAAAAAGAAAGGGGAGAGAGGTCTGTCCACGGCAGAAACCATTCTGGGCTGTAGACCGGTACTCTAGAGTCAGACCTGGTTCTACTGAGAGGGTTGTTAGACCCTCGTTGTCTCGCCCATACTTCCCAGGACACCATTGCACAAGGCATTCCCTCCGAGTGAGAGGATGTCGGCGTCCAGGTCGGACTCATATCCCTTCCTCAAGGTATCAGGGCTGACTCTGTAGACCTGATCTACTTCAGGGGGACTTCAGGTCAACCAACCTGTTGGTTTCCCACCCAAAACGGTGAAAAGGAAAGAAATAGCTAACAAAGGAAAAGCAAGTTAGGAAACAAAACTATATACAAAGTGCAACTATCTACACAGACCAGGAGCTCAGAGGGGTCGCCACTCCACCTTCGCTCCGCAAACCAGGGGCTGTTCAACCATTGTCGAACGCCTCATATATGGAGACAAACGTCTCCGACAAGTTCACAGTTGGTATCTCCCTATAATTCAAAGACACTTGAGGGGCAATCACACTGATGAGAGTCCTCCCAGCACCCTCGTCTGGTAATTCTACTTCCGTGATCCCTTTGGGCTCAACTGGCTGGCCCTTCCACTCCTTCAACTGGAAGACATGGAAGAACTTGAACCAGTCTCCTCTCTTCCCTGGGATTCTCACCTGGTAAACTGCGGGTGAGATCCGTTTCACAATGGAGACGGGCCGACCCACCTGGCAGCGAGAGAGTGTTTGTCCCTGTAGAAGTTTCTATAGAGGACCAACTGACCTTCCTCCCACTGACAGGGCCAGTGGACCCATCCCAATCTCTTATCCATTTTGAGCAGGTTCTTGCCCAGCGGGGCAGCGACCTGTCGGTGTACCTGGCTGACCAAATTCTTGACCCACTCGTTGTTGAGAACCACTGGTTCCAACTCAGAGGGGAGACCCGTATCAATCCAAAATGCCTCGGGCAGCATAATCTTCTGCCTGGTCATTACCATGTGTGGTAATGAAGCCATGGGACACTACTGTGCCTCTAAAGGCCATTAAGATGATGGGCAGCTTGGTGTCCCAGTCTTTGCTGGAGGAACGCACCATTTTCCAAAGGGCTTCCTTCAGAGAGTGGTTCGTCCTCTCAACATGTCCTGAACTTTGTGGATGGGGGTGGTATGAAACCGCTGGTGGATGCCCAGGGCCTTGCACAGTTCTCGGGTGACCTCACTGGTGAAGTGGGGCCCGGCATCTGAGTCAAGGTCTCTCGACACCCCCCACCGTGCCCAAACATTGTTAAAGAGCAAGCGGGCAGCCGTGCTTGCAGTACTGTCTCTGCATGGAAAGGCCTCGATCCACTTGCATCAATGATCGTGAGGCAGTATTTGTTCCCACGCAGGGTGGTTGGAAGCAGACCTATAAAATCTATCTGGATGCACGACCAAGGACCCTTGATGCGTTGGTGCTGGATGGGAGCCTTGGGACTGGAGGGGTCAGCATTGACCATGGTGCAAACCAAACAGTTATCCACCCACTGGTAGACGTCCTGCTTAACCTGCGGCCACCACCCCGTGTCCCGAACCCGATCCAGGGTCACCTCACGCCCTCAGTGTCCCTGTTCATGCACGAAATGAACAATGTCACTGTGGTGGTCCCTGGGCATGATCCAGTGGTGCTGGCCACTGTCATCGATCGTCCAGTACATTCCATCCAACTGGGAGATCTTGAGCCGGCCAGACTAGTCTGAGCCCTTCCTGGCCAAGTCTAAGATCTCCCTTCTGTAAGAACCCTAGATCGAACATGGGAGGGATCAACTGCTCCTTGGGGTTCACATTAATAGCGGCGATGGGGGCCCCATCGTCCTGCAAAGCTGCATCTTTAGCTATGGCGTCAGCCCTGGTGTTCCAAATACAGGTAGCCATACCCTTTCTCTGGTGTCCTCTGACATGAGCTACCCATGTAGGGGCGACTCGTTCCTCAACTTGGGCTGCAATACGGACCCATTTCTCTAGATGGGCAATGGGTTTCCCATCAGATGTTTTCAGGTCATTTTGGAGCCAGATTGGTAACCAGACGATTGCAGCCTTAGCCGTCCAGTCTGAGTCTGTATAGATTGCCAGGGGACAGTCAAGCGGCTCGTGCTCCAAAATAGCTTTCAGAGCTTCTACCTCCGCCACTTGCCTGGAGTGCAGTTGGGCTTTTCCCTGTAGAGTGTAGGAGTCTGTGACCCGGATCTCTCCATAGCCTGTCTGCGGGCTACTGTCCACGTGCATGGAAGATCCATCACAAAACCAGCACACAAAGCCCTGCAATTGAGCTTCCTCAAGGGAGGCTCCCCATTCCACTGGCCAATTACTAAAATTCAACGGTGGTAAAGGGCATTCATGCGTGGCTCCGGTCACAATAAGACCATATGGAGCTGGCGGGTCCTGCGGCTGCTTCTGAAAATCCACCCCACACGACAACAGGGACACAGTCCATTTGGCAATACGGGCGTTAGACACCTGGCCATTCTGGTCCTGCCCAGAAAGGATATATTTAAGAGGCATGTGAGGGGTCTGGACAATCACGCGGGTGCCTCCAATCATAAACTCCCAGTGCGTTAGAGCCCAAATAAGAGCAAGACAGGTCTTTTCACAAGGATTAAATTTGGTCTCATGTGGATCCAGATTTTTGGAGGCATATGCTATCACACGCTGAGTGCCATGCTGTTGTTGTGATAGGACCACTCCTATCTGACTCCTGTCAGAGGTGGCTAACTGAATAAGGAGTGGCTTAGCCATATTGGGGTGTGCCAAAGCGGGCGCCTTCATCAAATCCTCTTTAAGCTGTGCAGACGCCTGCTGCTGAGCAGGTCCCCAGTTCCACTCAGCATTCTTCTTTAATAGGGCATATAGAGGTTTCACCTTGGTGGCAAAAGACTCAATAAAGTCCCTAGAAAAGTTGAACATTCCCAGTAGAGAACGCAGGGAGTGCACGTCTGTGGGGGCTGGCAACTTCGTGATCACCTCCACCCGTTGTGCGTTGGGGGTGCGACCATCAATGCCGAGACAAAGTCCTAGATATTTTACCTCAGTGGACACCAGCTGAGCTTTTTCCTTGTTCGCCTTGAAGCCAGTGTCTCGAATGATACCTAACTCCTCCTGGGTGATCTCCCGTGTCTTTTCCTCGGAGGCTGAATGAACTAGAATGTTGTCCACATAGGATAAGACGTGGAACCGTGAAGCTGGTTGCAGCTTGTTCCACATCTTAACCACATGCACGTGGCAAATGCTCGGGCTGGAATGGAATCCCTGGGGCATGCGTTTAAACACATACTGTTGGCCCCGGAATGTGAATGAAAACTTGTACCAACATGCCTCGTGAAGAGAGATTGAATGAAAAGCATTGGCCAAATCAATAACACTATAATATTTAGCTCCTGCCACAATGGCAGACAGGATTTCATTGTACTTTGCCACGACCAACGCCACAGGAGGAGTCACAGAGTTTAAAGCCCTGAAATCTACAGTCATCCTCCACGTTTTACCGTCTGATTTTAAGACAGGCCATAAAGGCGCATTACAAATTGACTGCATTGGGGTAATTATGTCCCATTGGAGAAGCTCCTCCATGGTTTTCCCAGTGCCTTCTTTGGCCTCAGTAGGATATTTGTACTGCTTTTGAGGCAGGGGATCTCGGCCCTCGATTAGGACACAAGCCTCCTTTAGAGTCCTGCACTTGATTTTATTTTTAATCTAGACCTCCGGGAAAGCCTTAACCCAAGGGCCACTAGTCAAGCAACTTATGGGGGTGGGAGCCTTAATGGCAGCACAATGGTGCACAGCCGAAATTTCCTCCAGTCCCTGGTCTAGCTTCCACAGAAATCCGTTTGGGTAGTCAACAGTGAGCCTGTTTCCCCGCAGGAAGCCGATGCTCAAAAGGCCATCATCCTCACCGCGGTTCTTGCAAGCCCAAAGCTGAAAACGAAACGTCTCTATGGACATCAGGATGTCCTTCCAAGCTCGGGCAAGGTGACTCCCCCCCATATCCAGAGAGCTGGACATGCTTGGGTGTTTGACCAATGTAGAATGCAGCACATTCAAGGCTGCACCAGAGTCCACTAACAGGGTGGCAGGAGTCTTTCCCCCCTCGGTCCCCATGCCTGCCTTCACCCAGAATCTTCCCCACTTGTCTGGCTGCAACTTGGCCACAACATTGCGGTGAAGCCTCCTGGACCGAGGGCACCCCAATCCTTAAAGTCCAAAGTCGGGTAGTATCTAGCCGGAGGTGGGCCGTTCGTCACGGTCTGGACCGGCTATCTACCACCCGATGCCAGCTGCTTGTCTAGAGATTCGAGAAGCTCCGACATGGGCCGCTTGTCGAACTGGGTCATGTCCAGTCCGCACTGGTGTAACATGCTCCAGACTCTGGCTCTGTCCGTGGAATATGCCTGAGTCGTGGGATCGTACCCACCAGACGTTTCCCAGGGAGGACCAGACTCAGGAGACGGTTTGGGGGCAGTGGGCTGACTGTGGGAGTCCCTTTCCTGCCACTGCCTGTCCTGTCTGCGAGCGGGGCGCGAGTTCCAATTCTCTCTCGGAACGGAATTCGGCGTTGACTTCCTGTGCTGGGAATGGGGTCTGTAACTGGAGTATGTCACCTCCGATACAGGTTCCCAATTCCCGGGTTCCTTCTTCTTGGCCTTTGGAGGAGGACACAGGGAGTCAGCCTCTCGCAATAGGTCAGCGACCCTGCGGAGGTTGTTCCTAAGCTCTTCCCAGGGTGTTGTGGCCGGCTCCACCAAGCCCAGTGCCAGTCTTGTCTCACGGTTCAAACCTCCATACAACAGAGTCTTGAACTCAACGTGATCAAAATTGTACCCACAAGCCATCAGGCGTACCTTTTCAGCCAGAATAGCGAGTAGCTGCTTCCGCGCCACGTAAGCCTCAGGGTTCTCTCGAGGACCCTGCTGCTCCATGACATAGATCACACTCGCGCTCTGTCCGGGCCAAAGGATCCTCACTACCTCTTGCATCCAGTCATGTACCTTGAGCCTAACCAGCCCTTGAGCTGCCACGGCCGATTCAAGGGTAGGGAGCTCCGAAGGGGACATGCAAGGACAGGCCAGCTGGGTCAGGTCCTGGCCATTGGCTCTCGGGTGAGAGTGGGTCACCGCGTTTAGCCACATGATGCCAGTAGACCGATTTAAAGGACCAAATTGGTCCGCAATTCCCTTCGCCTCAGTTGCACTCCAGGGGACCCTAGTCTCGGTGACCCGTGTCTCCTGTGTCTCTGAACTACCTTCGGTTGTGGGGACAGTCCTGCGTATCATGAACCGTGTCTCTACCGGGTGGACTGGCACCTTAGGGGCATCCCAGTCTGGATTGTGAGGAGGGGAAGCCAGAGTGTCTGCTGGCAATGCATCATCGGACAAGTCTGTGGCAAAACTCGGGAGCAGCTCTGGACACACCACTGAAATTAGGGCTTTATGTGTCTGGAGCTGACTTTCCAGTGCAGCAATTTGCTTATGGCAGGCTGCATGACTAACAACCTCTTGCTGTTCCTTCACCTGCCCAACCATGAATCGAGCCGCAGACCGGGCACGATCAAGCTCAGCCTCTAAGGCGTGGGCTTTCTCCTCCCACGTCTGGGCGACTAGGGTGACATCACTAAGCTTCTGTGCTGAGACCTGCGCAATGGATGCAAAAGTTACCTTGTCTGCTCGCAAGGTCTCGATCTCGGCATGAAGCCGGGCATTCTCCTTTTCCACTTCTGCTAGCTTCCCACGGGTCTCAACTAGGGCACTACTAGCATCCCTGGCGACAAGCCAAAGTCCCCAAGCTGCCAACAAATCCTTCGAGGGCCCGAATGGGTTCTTTGATTTATGCGCCAGGGCGTACGCTTCATGGAGAGAGGTAAAGGGATCAGCCGTCTGGAAGACAGAGTCCTTCCAGGGGCACTTTCCCTTACCCAAAACTCATCTCTCCAGTTTCCCTCGGACCTCTTCCTCGCACATGAGGCCCTTAACTGCAATGGGGCTCTCCCTAGCCATTTCCTTACACTACACAACACAACAACAACACAAATTTCCTACACAGATACGGGACCAGGAGCTGGAGGGATGGGCAGGATCACCTAGACCCCTGGGGGAGCTAATGAAAACAAACTCTCTGGAACTTCTCTAGGAAGAGAGAAAGGAACCAATCTCCAGCCTGCCCAAACAAAGTCACTTTTGTACACTCAGGCCGGGGTCTTCACCTTGGCAGCACTGAAGACAAAAGGACGAGGTCAACGGTTCAGGGACGGGGAGGCCACAAAAGGCCCAGGGAACTCTCAGGAGCGTCTCCCGAAGGGGGGTAACGCACCCAATGGAACTTACTACACCGCCTGGACAAGCAGCGGGGAAAAAGGGACAAGGAACTGAACCATTCCTATCTGGTTTTCTGGGTGAGAGGCGCCTCCTCTACCTTGGGCTAAACCGCTAAACCCTAAGCTAGGTCGGGACTCACCACCTGCTCCTAACTACCTGGCAAATTGGGACGCACCCGAAAACTGAGAAGCCGGGACTCACCACCCGCACCTTCTCCAATACCAACAAGCCAAACCAAAGGGGTAACTCACAAAAGGACAACAAAAGGAGTGGGGGCTGCTCCTTCCGTACTTTTCGTGTGCCTTGCCGCTAAAATGTTGAATGTGTGTAGACTGTTCCTGATGTGCTAGGCCTAAAACATGTACAATCCCAGCCCACGATAGACCCAAGATGGGGAGGTGGTTCCCAGGACAAGACAAGAGGGGGGTACAGATATCCACCCGGTAGAATTACTGCACACACACAGAAGTCACACACACACACTAGCCTGCCTACCGGTGTTCTAAAATAACTCAGCTGACCGTTCCCTAAGTCAGTACTGCCCGATTTGAGGAGGTTCATGACTCCTTCTCAAATTAGGGGTACCGGGGTTGCCCGCATTTCTCCACCACTCTGTTACCCTGTGAATTGGGAGTCCCAGGAGGGGCGCCCAAATAACCAAACCAAACCAAGCAAAGATGGGGAAATTAGCCGGAGCACTCTCTTATGTTAGTGAGAGGCAGGGTAACTTAGCGGGAATCTTTTACCCTATGTATACAGGTTCAGGTCAGTGAGCAGTCAGACAGTTTAAAATAGCAACAATGGTATTTATTAACAGGCAGGAAAATTATTAAGAAAACACAACCACACAACTAACTAGAAATAGGAAAGAACAGGTTGCTTACCTGTAACTGTGGTTCTTCGAGTGGTCATCTGTGCCCTTACACACTAGGAGCTTTCGCGCATGCGTGGTACCGTTCGGAAAATTCTAGAGCTTAGTAGCTTGGCGGAACCCCTCCCCCCATGTATCCACTGAGCATGCTCAGCCCGCCAAACAACGGTCTCTCCTCAGTTCTACAAGTCCGCCAAAAAAGGGGACCTGAGAGTGAGGGGACGGTTGGGCGGGTGTGTGTAAGGGCACAGATGACCACTTGAAGAACCACAGTTACAGGTAAGCAACCTGTTCTTCTTCTCATGGTTCTCTGTGCCTTACACACTAGGAGACTTTGTAGCTTACCAGAAGGACGGTGGGTCAGGTCCCTAGAGTACGGAGGCCAGCACCGCTCGTCCAAACCAGGTATCCCTCCTGGACTGACAGTCCAGCCGATAGTGGCAGATGAAAGTCGAGGGCCTGGACCAGGTCGCCACTTGACAAAGTTCCTGAAGGTCCACACCTCGCAAGAGGGCTGCTGAGGATGCCACAGCTCTGGTGGAGCGCGGCCGAAGCAAGTCAGGAGGAGGCTGCTTGGCCATCTCATAAGCAAGAAGAATTGTCTGGGCCACCCACTTAGAGAATCTCTGGGTGGACCCCTCTGCGGCCCCTGCGACGATGACCGTGGCAGACAAACAGGTGAGGGGTCTGCCTGTAGGCCGCAGTCCTCTGAGTGTAAAAGGCCAGGGCCCTTCAAACGTCCAGGGTGTGCAAAGACCTCTCAGGAGGGGTGATCGGGTTAGGATAGAAGGTAGGAAGGATGATGTCCTGGTTAAGGTGGAAATGAGAGACGATCTTTGGGAGGAAAGAAATGTCCGGGCAGAGAACCACCTTATCCCGGTGAAAAACCAGGAAGGAGTCGTCGACGCGTAGCGCTGTCAATTCGCTGGCACGCCTGGCAGAGGTCATAGCCACCAGGAAAGCAGTCTTAAGAGTCAGGAGCCTATCATCAACAGTGGCCATAGGCTCAAAGGGTGGTCTCGTAAGTTGAGAGAGTACCAGAGATAGGGACCAGGGAGCCAACGGCGGCGATACCGGTGGGTATAGATGGTGAAGTCCCTTCAGGAACTGTTTCATCGTGGCATCCTGGAAGAGCGCTGCCGAAGGAGAGCCTCGGGGTTGGTAGGGCACAATGGCAGACAGGTATACCTTCAACGAGGAAAACGAGAGACCCTCTTGTTTCAAGTGAAGCAGGAAGCGGAGCACGGTACCGAGAGCAACTGGCGATACCGTGTCTCCGCAAAAGTCACAAACCACCGCCACTTGTAGGCATAGTTGCGGCGGGTCGATTCCTTTCTAGCCGCGGTAAGGACGTCCTGGATAGCGGGATCGTCAGGGCTGTATCCTCCACGCGTGGAGGTCCAGGACAGGCAGGTCGGGATGGAGAACACAACCGCTGGAATGAGACAGCAGGTTGGGCGCTGCTGGAAGCTTGAGCGGCCGTCCCCGAGAGGCCTCGAGCAGCGGGGCGAACCAATGCTGCCTTGGCCAGTACGGGGCGATGAGGATGGCGTCAGCTCGGTCTGCCAAGATCTTGGCTACCACCTTGCCTAGCAGGGGGAACGGTGGGAAGATGTACAGGAGAGCCTCTGTCCATTGGTACTGGAACGCGTCGCCGAGGGAGTTCGGTCCCCGGCCGGCTCTTGAACAGTATCGGCGACACTTGGCGTTCGACCCCGTGGCGAAGATATCGATGTCGGGATTGCCCCATCGGGACCGTATCAAGTGGAACGCTTCCTCCGAGAGGGACCACTCGTGGTTGGTGAAGTGTCCCTGCTCAGGGCGTCTGCTGTCGTGTTCTCCTGCCCTGCCAGGTGAATGGCAACAGGTGGACTCGGAGGACACGCACCAGTCCCAAAGCTGGAGAGCGATGGTCAGGAGCGTGGTAGAATGGGTCCCTCCTTGTCTGTTGACATAACACACCGCCATGGTGTTGTTGGTCAGGATCAGCACCGCCTGTCCGACAACCAAATTGTGGAACGCTCTCAGAGCTTTCCCAATGGCTAGGAGCTCAAGGGCGTTTATGTGGAGAGCGGTCTCGTTGCCAGTCCATCGTCCTTGGACTCTGAGGTCGTCGCAATGCGCTCCCCATCTGAAGAGGAGGCGTCGGTCGTGATTGTGAGCCGAGGAGTCAGTCGTGTGAACGGCATCCTGGACAGGAGATGATGGTACGAGAGCCACCACAGCAGAGAGTGACGTACTGGTGTCGGCAGTCGAAGTCGCAGGCGCTGGTCGTCTCGGAGCGGATTGAAGGCTCTGACAAACCAGTGTTGTAGGGGGCGCGCTCGCAGCCTCGACAGGTACGTGACAGCCGTGGTGGAGGCCATGTAGCCCAGGAGCTGTTGTATTTTCCTCGCCGATATCATTGGGGCATCGAGGACGGCTGCAGCAGATCGGTGGAGGGTACGAGCCTGCTCCAGAGGCAGGTAGGCCCTGGCCGAGACCGAGTCCAGGGTGGCTCCGATGAAGTCCAACACTCTCGCCAGCTTGAGGTGAGACTTCTTCGGGTTGACCCAAAGACCCAGGCGGCTCAGGAGGGACAGCGTCAGATGTATGTCTGAGTACAGTTTGCTCTTGCAGGACGCTACCAGCAGCCAATCGTCTAGGTAGGGGAAGACGGCGATGCCCTTCGTCCGCAGGTGGGAGACCACAAGGGCCATGCACTTCGTGAACACCCTCGGTGCGGTGGAGAGGCCGAACGGCAGCACCCGCTACTGGTAAGAGGTGCCGTCGATCGCAAACTGAAGGTATTGTCTGTGCTGCAGACGGATGGAAATGTGGAAATAAGCATCCCGCAGGTTGATTAAAGCGAACCAGTCTCCCCGGCGGAGGAAGGGTAGGATCGTCGACAAGGTGACCATCTGAACCTCCTGGGGCGGATGTATTCGTTTACCCCTCGGATATCCAAAATAGGTCGCAGGGTCCCGTCCGACTTCGGTACTGTAAAGTACCGGGAGTTGAAGCCGGTGGTAGTGGCCGAGGGCAGGACCGGCTCGATCGCTCCCTTCTGCAGGAGGGACTGGATCTCTTCCAGCAGAACCGAGCTGGCCTGGGTGGAGTAGAAAACGCCTCGAGGTGGAATACTTGCAAACTCGATGGCGTAACCAAGCCGAACAATGGTGAGCACCCAAGAGTCCAACGTGATTGATCGCCACGAGTTGAGGTGTTTGGCCAGCGTGGGATGGTTCATTAGGGCTGATGGCAGATGGAAGGTTGGCTGAGGCAGGGTCCTGCAGAACCCATCAAAAGCGGGATTTGGATCCTGATGAAGACTTCTTGGAAGCCGTCTGTCGGCCCCGTGCAGGACGTCTGGAGGAAGATGTGGCGGGAGTCCGGGAGGATCCGGACCTGGGCGAGCGAGGTTGGAAGCTCGCAGAGGACGAACAGCGCCACGCAGGCCGCGGGCCATGGTGGGTCTGTGGAGGCTGACGGATCCCCATCTTCTTGGCCGTCAGACGGGCCTTGACGATGTGGTCCATCGCCTCATCTGTTGACGCATTGAAAAGACCCTTACCGTCAAATGGGAGGTCCGCGATGCGTTTCCAGGTGTCCTCCTGGAGGCCTGAGGACCGTAACCAGGCATACCTACGGAGGGCGACAGAGCCGACCATGACTCGAGATGCTACCTCTACAGAATGTCTCGACGAGAGGATTTTCTATTTGCGAGTGCTACCGCTTCATTGTAGAATTGGTTAGCGCTCGCCCTATTCTCTTCCGGAACAGTGGAGAGAATATGGGCGACCTTGTCGAGGAGACTGCGCAGGTAGTCTGCCATGCAAGCTTGGGTGTTGGACACCCTCACCACCAAGGAGGAGGCAGAATAGAACCTCCTTCCAAAAGTGTCCAAACGACGCCCTTCCTTGTCTGGCGGTGTCGTGTGGGGCCTGGAACCGCCCTTAGTTTGTCCGATTCCACCACCACGGAGTTGGGCTGAGGATGATTGAACAAGAACTCGGCATCCTCCTTTTGGGTGCGATAAAGGTGTTCCAGCCTGTGTGGTATGGGCTGGGCTGAAGACGGCTGAGGCCAGGGGTGTTTGAGGGCCTCCATCAAGGCGGGCAGGAACGGTAGCGGGGCTGCCGCAGGAGGGCGGGTATCCACGTAGTGGAAAACCGGATCCTGCACCACCGGGGCCGGATCCGGATCTGCCACCTTCAGACCCAGGGCTTTGAACATGCGGAGGAGAATATCCGAGAACTGTTGCACATCCTCAGGAGCCGACTCAGGAGCTGGATCCCCGAATGCTAAGGGAGGGGACTCGTGTGAGGCCGGTGTAGAGTCCTTAGAGTCCGTCTCAGAATCGTAATCCTGGGAGGACGCCATGGAGGACCTGTCCGGAGAACGGTCCGAGCGGTGTTCAGGTGACTGGGCGCAGGACGGTACCGGCAGCGAGACCGTCTTCGGAGCCACAGGTGGTTGCACAGCAGTCGGCGGAGGAACCAGCGAAGGCACTGGACGTGGAAGCGCCTGAGTGACAGTGGCGACCGCAGAAGGAGCAGGCTGGGTGGAGGCAGCCTCAGCTGTTGGGCGGGACACTGTAGACGTCACCCGTGGAGGTGGAGAAATCGGCCGGTGACGAGGGGAAGGCTCTCGGGACCGACAATGCTGGGGCGCTCACCTTGGGGAGCGCGATGGAGTACGCTCACAGCGAGGGCGATGCTCAGCTCCCCTGGAAGGCGATCTGGAGCGGTGATAAGGGGACCAGCGGCTGACATCAGGGTGGTAACAGTCCCTGTAAGAGGGAGAGTATGACCTGTAGGAGCCAGGATACTCCCTCCAGGCATGTTCCCAGCCATATCTCAGGGCGTAGGACGCCGAAGAGTAAGGCGAGTCCCGGGGCGGCTGTGGCCATCCAGGATAGTCTTCCTGATGCCTTGGGAGAGATCGTCTGTATTCGGGACAGTCCCCTCGGTCATCATGAGCGTGGCGCTCAAGATCCCGACAACGTGGGGAGAGGTGCACAGACCCACGCTCCAAATAGACCGGGTGGTCCCGATAGTCAGGGAAGAGCTGCCGGTGGTGTGAGGAAGAACGCCGTTCAGGCAAAATGCTTCTACCAGCAGAGCCTTGAGATGTCAGCGAGGTCTGGGGAGCAGGTGGACTATCCTCCGAGCGGGCCGCCAGAACAGGGCTTCTAGTCGGGGACGTCTCTTCCTCCAAAAGCGGTGGCTCCGAGAGAGTCGGGGAGGCCACCGGGTCGTCCACATCAGAGACCTCAAAGACCGGATGAGGTTCTGGGACTTCACCGGGTTTGACCGTTGGCTGGGTCGAGGTGGAAGGTGGAGTAAGGACAGGTGGTCTAGCCGGAGACCCACGCGTGTCCTTCTTCTTCTTCTTTTTTCTTCTTCCTTTCCTTCTCAGACTCTGAAGTCGCCGGGCGCTTATGCTGGGCAGCAGTAAGTGTCTTAGAGGGCTTGGCACCCTGCGAGCCCGTAGGGGCCTCTCCAGGAGTCACTGACGAGGAGGCCGCCGAGATCTTCGGTATCCTCAGTAACTTATGCACCAGTACCGAGCTTGGTACCGTCAGCGCGGCGGGATCGGAAGACGCAGAAGTCGCCGGGAGTGCGGTCGTCGGTCAGGTCTTTGCCATCTTCGACGGGCTCCTTACTGGGGCAAGGTCCTGAGGAGACAAAGACTGCTCCCAACAGAAAGACTTGAGGCGTGCCAGCCGGTTCCTCAGAGTCTGCGAGGTGAAGTCCTTGCAAATGGGGCAGGCTCTGATGTTATGAGCCTCGCCCAAACAAAGAAGACACTCGCTATGCCCGTCATAAGTAGCGACCTTGCGACCACACTTTTTGCAGGGTTTAAAAAGGGTCGACATAGAAGTCCAAGGAAAGGTTGAAGACAAACTAAGAGACGCGATGAACGACGAAGACGAGGGGGAGAGGTTGGCAAGTCGGGGTAAGTAGTCCCAGAAAGAAAAAGGGGGAAAAGCACCGAAGCAGCAAACCAGTCCGAAATCCGTAAGAGTAGTCGAAAAGCCAAAAACCGAGTCGAAAACCAGAAAGACTTGCAAGAAAAGGCCAAAGAAGAAATGCTCTAAGCTCAGAACCTCTGTACGCAACGGCGGACGAGAAAGAACTGAGGAGAGACCGTTGCTCGGCGGGCTGAGCATGCTCAGTGGATACATGGGGGGAGGGGTTCCCGCCAAGCTACTAAGCTCTAGAATTTTCCGAATGGTACCGCGCATGCGCGAAAGCTCCTAGTGTGTAAGGCACAGAGACCACGAAGAAGAATGAGAGTTTTGGAGAAAATGGGCGATACGGCACCTTTGTCGTAGTCCTGAAGAAGTCCAATTGAAGAGAGGAAGCTCGGCGTGGCGGCCGAGGGGAATTCGCTGAACAGAGCGGCAGAAAGGCTGGATGGAGGTCTGGAGCGATCCGAGGAACTCTCGGAACGGGGGGTTTTTATTAGGGAAAATATGACCGCGGGCTAGTCTAGTCTTGGGCGAAAACAATGAGTTTTGGGCTGGAGACAATGTCTCCGAAAGGTCAGAATTTACATGATTGAGTTAAGGTCTGAATTGACAATAATATGGCCAGTATGCAGATGCGGCTAGCTTGGCAGTTGAGCACTCAGCTCGCCAGGGTGCCCGCTCAGGGCAGGGGGTCTCTTTGTTATGACACGTATCTATAATGAAGGTGTTTGTTTCGGGAGGTCGCCTAAAGCAGATCTGGTAGTTTCTGGCTTGCCTTGGTGTAAACAAGTATGAGTCAGCATATAATAGCCATGCCTAGCTTCGTGCTTGTTTGGCGGCCTCGCAAACACTTGCCTGGTGGCAAAACAGGGCCGAATTGTGATATCAAAAATGATATCTAGTTAACCAAAGGCCAGACCAGTTCACGGTGGTAACAAAGTGAGCAGAAAGTCCAGTAATGGAGGAATAAGCCCCCCCCCCAGCATTGTTATATGATTTACTTGGCTGTACCTTTGGGCTATAAATCCGTTTTGTTTTCCTACAGGGACCTATTGGACCAAAAGGTGATCCAGGACCTGCAGGACCCCCAGGGCCACCAGTGAGTGACAGTAGAGAAATTGATAGAAGGGATCATTGGACTATCACACTAAACTTCTTTCTGCCTTGCCCTTTCTTCTGCCCTGTGCCATCCCTTTCTCTGTTTCTTTCTCTCCCCAACTCCTAGGGCCGCCCTGCTGAGCTGCGGGATCCAATGCCAATGGAAAGTGGTCGCAAGAGCCATCGCGACTGGGAGCTGAGGGAGCAAGGAGATGCTCCAGGGCCGCTGGATGTAGATTCTGATGCAGATGGCCTGGCAGAGGTTCTGGCTGTGCTGAGCTCCCTACGTGATGAGGTGGAACAAATGCGATGTCCCCTGGGCACCCCAGAGAGCCCTGCCCGTGTCTGCAAGGAGCTCCAATTTTGTCATCCCCACTTCACAGATGGTGAGAGAAACACAGGCCACAATCTTCTCTATACTTCAAGTGTATTGTAAATATATTCCTGCACAGGCACGCTGGATCCCACAGGTGGGCAACGGATTGTTCAACAAGCACTAAGGCAGGGTGGGCAACTGCTTAGGGGCCAGGGGCCAGTTTTTCCCCTAGACCTTCTCTGGGCTCCCCCCACCAGCACACACACAGCAAGTACACATACCTCTGTTTTCTTCTGTAGTTCCTCTCAAAATGGCAACAGGAAGTGACAGGCAACAGAGGTGACAGGAAGTGACAACATCATGTCACTTCCTGTCACCATTTTGAGTGGGACTGCAGAGGAAGGAGGTTTTGGGGGGTAGTGCAAGGTTTTGCGGTGCTTTGGGGGCATTTTTTGAATGTTTCATGCATTAGGGGGCACTCTGCATGGTTTGGCGATGAAAAATGCCCCAAGTAGCACCATTTAAAAAGACCCATACTCCTGCCCCATGAGAACTGCATTGATTTCTACAGTGAATCTCATTTCTCAAATCTTTCCTCAGGCGAATACTGGATTGATCCTAACCAAGGATGCAGCCGAGATGCCTTCAGAGTTTTCTGCAACTTCACAGCTGGTGGGGAAACCTGTGTATTCCCTGACAAGAAATTTGAAGCTGTAAGTAGGTCTGCTCGGGAACAAAAAATACCTCCTAACCAGACAGGAACCCTGACAAGTAATGGCAAATGGTGGTTTCCATGTTAGTGAGAGAACAAATCCACTCCAGGTTTTAGACTCTGAAGGAGCCAGTCGCAAACGTAAATTCAGCACCTTGCACAGCTCAAAATAAATTCAGTGCCTTGGAGTCAACTTTCTGAAACCCAGAATGGATTCCTCAGTCCACTGACATGGAAATCACAAGCACTACTGGGCATATTTAGTACAAGTATGAATAACTGGGTGCTTGGGAAGGACAGAGGCCCTGTAAACTGATCTCATACTGAAAACAAGCACAGCCTGAATTTAAGACTCTCAAATGAGCAATTCATCTTCAATCTGTACTTCTAGGTACGACTTGCTGCCTGGAGCAAGGAGCAACCAGGAAGCTGGTACAGCACATTCAAGAGGGGTAAGAAGGTAAGCTTCCTGTGTTGGCACTGCTGTTTAATCCTGGAAGGAGTTGGAGGGGGAGGTAGTATGCAGCAGTGCTTCTTCCCTCTACCCAGCCTCTATATCCCATGGTCAGAATCACGGGCCATTCCCTCACCACGCTGTTTTACTGCTATTATTCCACTTTCAATATCCTGTGGTATCCTGGGCTTTGCAATTTAGGGAGGGGCCCTTAGAATTCTCAGCCAGAGAGCTCTTTGGCCTCAATAAACTACAAACCCCAGAATTCCACAGGATATTGAAAGTGGAATAATAGCACTATAACAGTGTAATGTGGAAATGGCCGTGGTCCAAATAGATACCTCCTGGGTGTGTATTTGTAAGAAGGCGAATAACCATGGAGAGACTGGCTTCCTGCCATTTGGCCTACTTATGCTGCCCATATTCTCCTCCTTTGCATTCCCAGTTCTCCTATGTGGATGCAGATGGCAATCCCATGCAGGTGACCCAGCTTACGTTTCTGCGCCTACTCAGTGCCATCGCCCACCAGAACTTTACCCTCTTCTGCCAAAACGCAGCGGCTTGGTATGAGGCCGACACCAGCAGTCACACTCGGGCCTTGCGGTTTCTTGCCTTCAACGGTGTAGAGTTGATGCACAACAGCACAGAAGCCCCCATCCGTGCCTTGTATGATGGCTGCCAGGTGAGACATTGGCCTTCCACTCCACTGCCCCACATCCTGCTCTGCAGACTTGTTTTCCTCTTCTGTATCTCTTAGAATTACCTGTAGGTCTCCTGATGACCCAGCATCATTCTAGGACTTGGAAGTAATGGCTTACTGCCAGTCCTGAGCAGGGATGAAAAAGATCTGCCAGTTTTGCTCCACCCTCTGCTATTTTAATTTGTTAAACTTCAAATTCTTTCCATTTGGAATTTGAAAAGCACTGCAAATAGGGTTGATTATTTTTCAAAGAAATGAAATTTTCCTTAATCTTAACTGCTCCAATTTAATAGACACAGCTGTTTCCCAGCAGAGAGAAGACCTTGCTGTGCCTACCTCCTTTGTAACTCTTAAAGATGAGGAGGAGCTTAGGAAAAAGAGGTAGCAACCCTAATTCAGCGTGATAATCATGGTTGTATACACAGTCCCAGACTTTTCAGAGTCAAGCATTTAAAGTTGTGGGCCTGAATGGATTAATCTGTTATTTTTGGCCTCTCCCACATTCAAATTATTTCTGTTCCAAACTCTTTCCTTTTCAGGTATAAAAAAGTGATTTTTGGTAAATTTGTATAAAAACCCAACTGAAACAAAGCTCTCACCCTTTCCTAGTCTTGGACCTTCAAATGGACACTTCTGCTTGCAAGATAACCACCAAAAGGGAACAATATGCTATAGTTGAATGGGTTGGGAGCCCCTTCTCCTCATTCTAGTTAGCTTTTTCTCCACATTTTTTTCTTCTCTTGATCCGTGATTCCTTTAGGCTTGTCCCCTTTCTTCTGGCAAATCTCCAGCGTCCAAACTGGGAGTTAACCATTTGAGCTGTTCTAGATTCTGCATTCCAGACCAGGTGGCAGTTTATGCTCAGAATTCTTGGCCCTCAGCAGAAGAGAGATGAGTGGGCTTCTGACTTGTGATGTTACACGAGCAGAACCCAGTTTCTTACTGTAGTTCATGGGCTGGATAATGCCTTTAGAAAATCTCCTACACAAAAGGACATGCATTCCATCTGCTCATAAATCAATTTCCTTTCAGCTATTTTATTTATTTCTTCTTTTCATACTAGAACAATAGTATGGGACAGCTAATATTAAAAAAAAATCAGGCTCATGGATGTACATAGAATGGATATACACCTGAAATTTGACTTGACTAGAGCACATCTATTCATTCTTTGCTCATTTCATTCTCAAAAGAAGCAATTTTCCTCCCATTGCAAGAAAGTCTTTGAAAGGCTAGTCACAGTTTGAGACTTATTCTATGTAGATGTAGGTGTTTGTACAGAAATGTTGTTTCCTGTGCCAAATATGCATTTTTCTGTTATAACGCACATACATACACAGAGAGGGAGAGAGACGTGTGCGTGCACACACACAGACAAGAATTTTGCATGGAATAACTCATGAACTGCAAATGTTTTCATTAGTCCAGGGTTCTCCAAGATGTCTCCAAGATGTCCAACACTCTGGAAACACATTCCTTGGCCATTTTTTTTAAAAAAATTATTCCTTTCATCCCTATAAGAGAAGGCAGATAGGATCTGGCAACAAAGTGTTGCAGTATTTTCTCACCTCTCAATAGAAATACTGCTCAGGGTTCAGACCAATCAGTCACATTCCCTTCCTGAAAGCCATACCATTCCCCTTCCTCCCACTGTCTTCCATTACGTTCTTCAACCTCAGCATTTCCTTGGCCACTGTACATTCCCAGTCCTGATTGGGCTGGTGTTTTGTTTTGTTTTGTTTTGGGAGGGAGGTACAACAGCAAACCTTAGGGTTCCATTAAGTATGTGGGAACATCCTCCTTGTTTCTCAGTAGCCCAGTTCTGGTGCACTTGCAACTGGACTTTGTTATTGGAGAGAGAAACAAGTGAAGCTCTGGAATGGAGCTTTCTTTGGGAAGGCAAGGAAACTTCTGAATTCTTCCCCCTGCATTTGCCTTCTCCAGATATTTCTTGACTTGGATCCTTTGAAGGCATGCCAACTGAAATGCTGTCAATCTTTGTTTCTTACCCTTCAAAGCTTCCCTGTGTGAAAAGAGGCTGCTAGGGGTTTGTATGTCATTTGGTCCATTTCCAGACTTTTAAAGTTGGATGGGTAACATGTGGCCCTCCAGATGCTGTCAGGCTCCAACTTCCTAGCCTCAATTGGCGTAATTGGTTTCTTAGTAGGCAATGCCATTTGCCAGCCGTAGTGACCAGGACATATATTGCAGGTGGGAAATCTGCAACCCAGACTCCCCTCCCGCAGAAAAGAGTTGAGCAGAAAATCAACCATAAAATATCCTGGAACAGCACACAGAGTGTCATTATGACTCAAAATGCCCTGCCCCAAAGTTTGCTTTAGAAATTAGTCGAAACCTCCAGATCTTCAAACTAGAAGTAGACTTCCACTCACTACCATTATTTTGAACAAAAATATGCTAGTGTAGCCTATCCAAGGACCATCGGATCAAAATTTGCCACCACTGCACCCCAATTTGCTACCCTGTACTATTTAGATGCCACCTATCAAATTATTTAGATGCTTTCTATCAATTCTGGGTTCAGATCTCATAGTCCTGTGATACTTTACCCTCATCAGCCTGCCGTGCCCTATACGGTCAGTCATTTTTCCCACACTACTACAAACTTCACTAGCACAGACATAACAAAAACAACAGAGATGATTTCCTTTCTTGCTAGAATCTGATTTTCTCCTAGAATCTCCTTCTCTGATGGTCATGGTGTGAGGAGAACAGGATAGGCACATCTCAACTCTGATACCTTCTGGAATGTTATTTAATCTCTACCTTGCAACTTGTCAGTTGTCTCATATGGTTGGGATAGCTGGAAAAAAAGACTCTTTTTTGGACTATGATTGCAAGAATCCATCAGCCAGCATGGCTAGCACCTATGCTGGCTGGTGGATTATTCTGGGAGCTGTAGTCCAAGCATTAACTCTTTTATGCTCTACTTTGTTGTTGGGGCAGCTTATTTGTGAGACACTGGGGGCAGGGACAGAATCTCAACGCTATAAAGAGTTGGAATAACAGCGTTCTGGTCCCTTCTGGGGCTGTCTTCAGATTTTGTGGATTGGAGAGCAGGCGGAAACCAATGCTTCTTACCTTTCTCTTCCACACATCTCCCCTTTCCCATCCCAGACGTTACGCATTTCAGCAAAAGATGTATATGCCATGGCAAGGGAGGCCTCTTTAACCATCTTTCTTTTCTGCCACTCTAAATGAGTCGCTCCTGGGGATGGAAAAGAATTTCACATTAGCCAGGAGATTGCTTGCAAATTGATCCAATTCATTGTCTACAAGACTGTTAACAGGAGCATTTGTGCATCTTTTGGTTTTCCCATCATTGGCAGGAACTCACAAGCACTGCTTTCTTTTCTATTTCAGATGATGTCTAAAAATGCATAGATTTGAAAAAAAGTTGCACAAGCCCACTTTGGTCACTGGGAAGAATGAATATAAATGGTGTGCATTATGAAAAAGCATGTGCTGAAATATGGATGAATTTCCATGTGTCAAGTTGTGGGGCGGGGAAGTCTGGCAGCCCCATACAGAAAACAGACAGGATGAGAACGCTGCTGGTGGCATTCTGAGAAATGTGATGAAAACAAAACTGACAGTGTTTCACAGCTCTAGTTACCCTTACCTCTGTGGGCTGGAAACCATTATTTGCTTGGTCCACCATTTACTGTGCTCATTGATTTTATGGTTGCTCAGCCATCCATGGCCTCTTGAGAGAATCAATTGCCTTTTCTACCTTCAGAGAATTAAACCACCACAAGATAATGTCACTGTGTGAGTTGCCATGTAAAATAAGGGAAGGGCTCCTGCACCTTTAATGGCTATATAGAAGAGGGCACATAAGCAGCTGATGCTTATGTGAGGAGCAAGGTGAATGGCAGGAGAAAAGAAGGAAGGAAGGAAGGAAGGAAGGAAGGAAGGAAGGAAGGAAGGAAGGAAGGAAGGAGGGAGGGAGGGAGGGAGGGAGGGAGGGAGGGAGGGAGGGAGGGATGAAGCCCCTCTTCTGCATAACTATTAATGATGCAGGAATGCTGGCAACCCAATCTGTGGTCACTGAACAACTACACTGAGTAGCCCCAAAGGAGTCACTGTGATAACCATGGAGCTTTTTCCATATTTCTTCTACCCCAGGACTTTTACCTTATGTTGTTTTTGATGCTGTCTTCTCAATCTCCCCCCACCCATCCTCCAGGTGCGTAAGGGTCAGGAACGGACAGTCCTGCAAGTTCTGACACCCCGTGTGGAGCAGTTACCTTTGGCTGACGTGGCCGTTCAAGATTTTGGGGACACCAACCAGAAATTTGGCTTTGAGCTTGGGCCTGTCTGCTTTGGTGGCTGATCCCTCCAGAGCTGAACAGCTCCCTCAAGACTGTAGGACCACCCCGGAGAGAGGGAGGGAGCTCAAAGCCCCCTCTTCCAGAACTTGGGGAACAGGGAGCAGGAGAAGAGCCAGCCCTGCAAAGACCTGCCGTTGTATTTAACCAGATGACAGCTTCCTATTTATGCGGCCAAGGTCCCCTCAGGGCCGTGACTCTTGGGGAGCAGCATAGAGCCCAGACTGAGCCAGGGCCCTCATTTTCTGCAGCCCCAACAAATGGTGCTATTACACCGTCTTAGTGAAGCACTGGACTGACTGCCTGGCACTGGCCACCTGCAGGGATGAGGGTAATGGAAACTACACTACACGCTAATGACCTCCTCCATCCTCTTGTCCTTCCTCCCTGTACCCTCAAGAGGCACAGGGGGCATCAAGAAACCATTTGAAAACTGGGAATTCAGGATCACTCTATCGGCACAACCACCCACAAATGGACATGGACACAGGGGTTGGATGGGGAAATGGAGGAGGAGTGCAGTAGCTTCCAGCCAGTGGGAAACCACAAAAGAATGGAATTCTGATTGAAGAGTGAGCATGGAAGAATCCATGAAATTCAGTTCAACAGAACAAGGCTTATCTTGGCATGAGAGTGAGATCTACCTTTTCCCAGATAATCTAGGTAGGGCAGATCCTCTTAAGATCTTCAAAGGAACAGGGATTTAGGTTGGTGTATCTCCTACCAAAATGATATCCAGTTGCTCTGTTTGGAATCTGCATCCTCATGTGACTTGCTATTCACTGTTATCTGTTCCTACTCCAGTTACATATGGTACCCCAAGTAAATGACAGAAAGCCAGGGGAGCTGGGAGGAGACTTAGCCCACCCTGTCTCTTTTTGTCCTCCCTCAAAACCCCAGCTGTGAACCTGAAGTCTTCTTTATGCTTTGAAAAGGAATGGAAGCAGTGCTCTCCAGCCCTTGACCACCTTTCTCTACCATTCCGTCCATGATGGGCAGAGAGTAAAGGATTCTGAGTTTTGGTCCCTGGGCCCTGTTGCCATCAGGAGGTGCCTGTAGTAAGATGTGGCTAGTGCTCTGGACACTCCTGTCCCTCTGTGGAGGGAAGTTGATATGGTGCAGGTTGGTTCCCAGTTATCCAAGAATCTGTATGTCTCATGGGCTTCCTGTTGCCCAAAACCCTTAAGAGTGTATACAGGACAGAGGCCTGAACCCAATGCCTCGCCTTTGGTGCTGTCTCACATTCATCCCTTAGCACTGACCTTTCTTTACCTTCTGGTGCTATAAATGCCTATATTTTTACGCTTTCTCCTTGTATCTCAGGCTGTGGTGCCAACCGGGTATGTGTGTGTGTATGGTTGTGCGTTGAGTGTGTGGGGGTTATTTTATCTCTTTTAACAATCTGTTAACATAACAACAACATAGGACAGAGTTGAAGCAGACTTTAAATTAGGGATGGGATGAATCCAGAATTTTCCAAACCTGGATCTGAATCCCTGGAAGGTTCTGGGAATCCACAAATCTCACGAATCTCGAATCTTTCAAATCCTTTTTTTAAAAAAGGGTTTAAAAAGCAAGGGAAAGAAGGATAATCTTGGGCAAGACATAGTCTCTCAGCCTCAGCAAAAGCCTCGGCAAAGACAAACTTCCCTCAGAAGAAATCTGGCCAGGACAATTGTCATAGTTTTACCTCAGGATCTTCTCAGATTGAAAATAACATGAAGGCCCTTTGTACACAGACAGGAAAATGTGGATTAATCCCACATTTTCCTGCCTGTGTAAACAGGGCCACATACTATAGTACAGAGCTAATCCAGTACAGTACAGAGCTAATCCAGGTCAAAACTTCTTTGCATAGCTCCTTATGGCATCCTGAGATTTGTAGTTAGATGATGCACCAGCACACTTTGGTAGAGAAGGCTGTGACACCTTGTAAAACTACAAACCCCAGAATTGTGTCTGAAAGAGCTTTGCAAGGGAGCTATGCAAAGGAATGTTTCAGCTGCCCTTGAAATCTCAAGCCTGTACCTTCCAGTCAAGTACTGAACTGAAATATTAAATGTTCAGTTTAAATATCTTAGAATACAACCCCAGATGAAATTTCTGAAATTGTTAGCAAGGGTCATTATTACCCCAAGGGGAAAACTCACCTTCTTGCCATCTCTCCCAGGTTTTCAGGCATCCCAGTCTCCCAGGTTTTCAGGCGTCCTGGTCTCCAGCAAACTATTTTGTTGATGGATTTGAAAGATTCGGTTTGCCTATTTCGGCACAGGGATTAAGATTTGCAAACCTTGAATCTTTGGCCAGGATTCGAGGATTCGGTTGACCCATCCTTACTTTAAACCTTGTCTTACGAGCAGCAAAGAATTGGTACTGTCTAATCAACTATTGCTAAAATAATCCTCAGATCAACATGCAGGCTTGCTCATACAAAACAAACCACAAATTAAAAGGGAGGATGGGACCACGAGGAAAGGTAAATACTGGGAGCATGAAAGAAGGAGAAGTAGAAGCTACATTTAACACAACATCACCAAGCTTCAGCAAAGCTCTTTCAATGTATTCTTCCTGCTAATGGTGAACAAGCAAAAGAATACTTTTCGGCACCACTCGCTTCTCCACTAGGCACTGATTGGCGAGCGCTTTTGAGACATTTACTTTACCACGGAAGTTAGAACTGTCAATAAGAAAAACCCATGTTTCTCTTGTCTTCTTCTCCCTATCTTGGTTTTAACTTTTACAGAGGTGTTTTGCAAAATTTTGGAGAAACATTGGCTGTCTGTCTTTTTCTTTCCAGCTGATCAACTGGGTCCAAATTGCTTTGGCCCAAGTTGATTCAAACATGATGTGGACTGATGTGATGCAATTCATACCTGATGAAAATCAATCTGAATTTTCCCAGCTCCATTTGGGATTCAGCCAAGTTGTTTGCACAGTTCTACTGTAAAAGTTCCCTCCATGTACGTTTGCTTGGTGATAAGGGTACTATCTGATTGCTAGATAGACACTTTTTCCTTTCTGTAGGTGGGGCTGTTATCTAAGTTATGCCTGTATCTTCTCAGGGTCAGAGAAAGGCTATTCAACTCACAAGCACTGTATGTTTTTTGCATCATATATTAAATAGATGTCAAAAATTATCCTCCTGGAAAATAGGTACTAGTGCCAAAATGGCATAAATATATTAAATGAACATTTTTGCATACACAAACAAACACACAGTGCACCCCTTTCACTGGTTTTTGGATCATTGTGTATAAGTAAAAATCACATTTACAACTTCCACACCCACTTTTACATTTGAATGCATACCACCTTGCACTACTAGAGGAGGGATAGGGCAGAAAAATTAGTGTGAGTGCTAAGTTGCGAAAGTGCCAGTAGCAGAATGTTGAAGCAGTGATCAGAAGAGAGTTTTATTTGCTCTTGTGATGTCAACACATAACCAAATCTGATTGGCTAGATGGCAGTATGACATCATCATGTTCACTCCATTATCTCTGATTGGCTGATATCGTGCAGTGAAAGAACTGGAGTTTTTAAAGTGGACAGGGCAACAGCATGTGGGGAAGCCACATCTCTGATCAAAGCTGGAGAGAGAAAGGCTAAAATACAACAATATGCTATGTCCGCTCCATTAACAGCAAAATGTGAGCATTACAAAACTGTGACAAGTTGTTGTCTAGGGGTGGACATTAATTTTAGCAGTTACCTATGTCACAGAAAAATTTAGGAGTCCTAAATTTGAATGTTTTTTATCCATCTGTTCTTCTTCGTGGTCTCTGTGCCTCAAACACTAGGAGCTTTTGCACATGCGCAGTAGTGTTCGGAAGATTCTAGAGCTTAGTAGCTTGGTGGGAACCCCTCCCCCATGCCTCTACTGAGCATGCTCAGCCTGTCGAACAACGGTCGCTCCTCAGTTCTTTCTTATCCACCCTTGCGAACGGAAGGTTCATCTGCTTGGTAGCAATTCTTGGCTTGCTTTTCGGATAGTTTCTTGGCTTTGACTATGGATTTCAGGGTTTTTTTGGCTTCGATATTGGATAACGGACTTGGTTTTGGTATTTGGAATCCCCCCCCCGCTCTCCTCCTTTCGTCTTCGTCTCTACTCTTCTCCGTTCTCCGCCTTTCCTCTCAGCGTCTTTAACCTCGTTATATGTCGGCCCTCTTCAAACACTGTTCCACCTGTGGCCATACAGTCACCCTGACTGACAGGCACCGGGATTGCCTTTTCTGTTTGGGGGAAACCCATAATGTTAAGGCCTGCACCATCTGCCACAAATTCACCGCGCAGACACTTCGCAACCGCGCATCAAGGCTGAAATCCCATTGCTGGGAGGAGTCCCTTCAAGCGCGGGACCAGCCAGAAATCCCAACCATGTCGGCATCAACCTCAGGGCGTCAAACGACCACCGCCTCAGCGGTTTCGGCAGCTGCCGTTCCACTCGTGTCGATGACTTCGGACCCGGTACCGTCCTCCCGGACCCCGTTATCATCATTACCGAGGATCCCGAAGCTACCGTCGGTGGCGTCGACATCTCAAGAAGCTCCTGCGGCCTCGCAGGCAGCAAAACCATCGAAGGTGCTGACTGCTGCCCAGTGAAAGCGTCCTGCCTCCCAAGAGGCAATGAAGGAGAAGAAGAGGAAGAAAAAGGAAAAGTGGCGCTCACCTTCCAAGGTGACTCGCCCCCTTACACCTCCTCCGACTCAACTCACTGGGGACCCAGTTGAGGAGTCAGACCCACAAGAGGTCCTTGAGGTGTCCAATGAGGAGCAGCTCGTGGCTACGGACCTGCCCTCAGAACCGCCTGTCTTAGTGGTCGTGGTAACCCCGCTCAGTCACCCTGACAGGGTGGACCACACGGAGGAACTTCCTGCCCTGCAACGTGCCTCGGCCACGCGTCGGGCAGACTTGGGCAGAAGTCAATCGTGCACCCTGGAATGGCGGATGAATCTCCGCACTGCCGAGACCTATGTCTAGAGGACCACGTCTCGCCCTTCGACCGACTCGCCCCACACCTCCGCTTCTCATGCAGCGAGGTACGGCCGAAAATACACCTGGTGAGAATACCCCCCCTCGTACCTGTCCTATTCACCATCGTACCATCCAGATGCCAGGTACTGGTCTCCTTACTGCCGGTCTCGCTCTCCATCTCATGAGCGATACCACTCCCGGCATCGACGGTTGCCGAGTCGGTCGGCATCCCGGTCTCCACGCTACAGGAAATCCAGGGAACGTACTTCTCACTACAGGGCCATGTCTCCGCCCCCAAGGGTAACTTCGACCGTCACCCGGCCAACCTCCGACTCCTCCCCGGCAAGGACGACTGTTCCCACTGTCGTCACACAGGTGATACAACACCCGAGGCCCATGACGGTACCGATCTCTACAGCTTCGGTAACCCGTACAATGACCGTTATGACATTGCCAGGACCTGCCATGATACCATCGCTACAGACAACGGTGCCGCCGGTTACCCTGCAGGTACCATCATCCAGGGAGAAGTCCGTTGAGAGGGCCCCTTCTCCATCCTGCCGGTCCTACGAGATGGACTCGGACGAATCTATGGCGACATCCCATGAGTCTCCCCCCTTGACATTCGGGGAACCAGGACCAGAGTTGGCACTGGAGGACGTAAAACAGTTCTCCGCCATCCTTCTGCACATGGCTACAGCGCTAGGTCTCAAGGTTGCCGACCTGGCTCCGGCAGTGCAGGATCTGGTGTACCAGTACGTGAAGACCCGCCCACCATCCACCGCGCCACTGCCTTTCCTGCCAGCCTTGACCGAAGCCCTGAAGCACCCTTGGGCCAAGCCTGCGTCCGCACAGCTGATCTTGAACATCTTTACCGCATGCAGAAGGATGAGGTGGACTTTCTGTTTACGCACCCGGTGCCTAACTCCATCGTGGTGGAGTCTGCCCAAACTAAAGGTGGAAATCAGGCTCATACCACACCGCCCGACTGTGAGGGACATCAGTTAGACACTTTCAGAAGGCGTTTTTACGCCACCACCTCCCTTATTGCCAGAGTGTCTAACACACAGGCGTGCATGGCGGCCTATGAGAGGAACCTCCTCGACAGATTTGGACCTCTTTTCTCCAATCTGCCAGAGGAGCATCGAGCAAATGCCCTCCAGTTCTTCAGTGAAGAGGTGGCCCTCACGAATCAGCAGATCATCTCCGTGAGGCACGCTGTAGAGGTTGCCGCCCAGGTCCTCGTTGGGTCTGTGGCCTTGCGCCGATACGCCTGGCTCCGATCATCGGGCCTTCAGGAGGACAGCAGGAGGAGGATTGAGGATCTCCCCTTCGATGGCCAGGGTTTGTTCCACGCGACAACTGATGACACCATGGACCACCTCGTCAAGGCACGCCTGACGGCTAAGAAGATGGGCATCCATCAGCCCCAAGAGCCTCGGTGTAGCTTTGGTTCCTGGCCGTCCTGGCACAGATCTTCATCCTCCACCTTCCAGCCTCGCTCGCCTCGCTCGGGCCCGTCTCGTCCGTCGACTTCGTCCTCGGCACGGAGACCTCTTTGAAGGTGCCCATCTTCATCCTCGAAGAAGTCCTCCTTGGGGACGAAGTCTCAGTTTTGACCGCATTCGCAGGTCGCCACCACTACCATCCTTCAGCCTGACAGCAGCCTTAGAAGATCAGCCAAGCCTGGCCACGCACCTCGCAGACTGGCATCACATCACTACAGACTCTTGGGTCCTTTCCATCATCCGCCTTGGCTATGCCATAGAGTTTTGAAATATTGCTCCGCGAGGCGTCTACTATTCCACCCCGGCCAGCCCGGCCCTGCTGGAAGAGATCCAGTCCCTCCTGCAAAAGGGAGTGATCGAACAACTCCCACCCTCGGCCTCTACCACTGGCTTCTTCTCCCGGTACTTCACGGTACCAAAGTTGGACGGGACCCTGCGACCCATTCTGGACCTCAGAGGGGTGAACGAATACATCCGCCCCAAGAGGTTCAAGATGGTCACGCTATCGTCGATCCTTCCTTTCGTTCGACGAGGGGACTGGTTCGCATCCATCAATCTTCGGGATGCATATTTTCACATCGCCATTCGCCCACAGCACAGACGATACCTCCGGTTCATGGTCGACGGTACCTGTTACCAGTACCAGGTACTACCATTCGGCCTCTCGACCGCACCACGGGTCTTCACGAAGTGCATGGCCCCCGTCGTGTCGTTCCTATGGATGAAGGGCGTCTCTATCTATCCCTATCTGGATGATTGGCTGTTGGTGGCGTCCTGCGACGCAAACTCTTCACGGACATTCACAAGACACTTACCCTTCTGACCTGCCTTGGTCTCTGGGTCAACCTGAAGAAACCCCATCTTGAGCCCATGAGGGTTCTTGACTTCGTCAGGGCAACCTTGGACTCGGTATCGGCCAAGGCCTACTTACTGATGGACCGTGCACAGACGCTTCGTCGGGCCGCGTCCACCGTCTTCAACACCCCAACGGTATCGGTGAGGAAAATCCAGCTGCTCCTCAGGTACATGGCCTCGACTACCGCCATGACCTACCTGTCCAGGCTCTGTGCACGGCCTCTTCAACACTGGTTCATCCGACTCTTCGACCCACTCCTAGACGACCAGAGATGTCTCCTTCGACTACCCCCGCAGGTGCAACACTCCCTGACATGGTGGCAGTCCTACCACAACCTACTCTCTGGCATGCCCTTCCGGGAGCCGAATCCATGCGTCACTGTGACCACAGATGCCTCCCTCTTCAGATGGGGAGCTCACTGTGGCGACCTCAGAATCCGGGGCCAGTGGATTGACGACGAGACCGCCCTCCACATCAACGCCCTCAAGCTGCTTGCCATCTGGAAAGCTCTGAGGGCCTTTCGCCACCTCATTACCGGCCACACGGTGTTGATCCTGACAGACAACACGACGGCGGTCTGTTACATCACCCTCCTCAACATAGCCCTCGACCTCTGGAACTGGTGCGTCTCGCTTCGAATCCATCTGATGGCGGTTCACCTGGCTGGGCAGGAGAACACCACAGCGGATGCCCTCAGCAGGGACACCACTACCCACCACGAGTGGTCCCTCTCGACCGACGCATTCCTGATGATTCGAGATCGGTGGGGCGAGCCGACGATCGACCTTTTCACCACCACTCAGAATGCGAAGTGCCGCCAGTACTGTTTGAGGGCTGGCCGGGATTGCCATACCATCGGTGATGCCTTCCAGTTCCAGTGGAGTGAGGGATTCCTTTGCGCTCCCTCCGTTCCCCATCCTGGGCTGAGTGATATCGGAGATCCTCGCGGACCAAGCTGACATCGTCCTCGTGGCCCCGTACTGGCTGAGGCAGCACTGGTTCAGCCCCCTGTTCGAGGCTGCTCGTGGCCAGATCCTCGGTTTCCCACGACACTGGACCTCCTGTCGCACTCCAGTGGGCTCGTCCTCCACCCGGACCTGCCGCTCCTGGCCCTCCATGCCTGGAGGATATCACCCTAGATGACCCCGCCATCGGTAACGTCTTGACCATGGCCAGGAAGGAGTCGACACGCCGCAACTATCACTATAAGTGGCAACGCTTTGTTGACTTTGCTGAGGAACAGTGGGAGCCGGTATCGCCTGTCAGCCTGCCTACTGCGCTCTACTTCCTCCTACACCTTTGACAGCAGGGCTTGGCGTTTCCTTCACTGAAGGTCTACCTCGCTGCTCTCGTAGCATACCAACCTCCATGATCTCCATCGGCGGCCCTCTTCCATCATGGTACTGTGAAGCAGTTTCTCAAGGGCCTGCAGCACCTTTATCCACCGGTATCGCCACCGCTACTGCCGTGGTCCCTTTCCCTGGTGCTGTCGCAGCTGATGAGACCGCCCTTCGAGCCCATGGCGACCACAGATGACAGGCTGCTCACCATGAAAACTGCCTTCTTGGTGGCTGTCACCTCTGCCAGGCGGGCGGGAGAGTTGACAGGCCTACGGTCTGATGAGCTGTACCTCGTCTTCCATAGGGACAAGGTGGTCCTTCGGCCTGACATCTTATTCCTGCTGAAGGTGGTGTCTAACTTCCATCTTAGTCAAGACATCATCTTGCCAACCTTTTATCCAGACCCGACTACTCCTTTGGAGCGATCCCTTCACTCCCTGGATGTTCGTCGGGCCCTGGCCTTCTACACGGACAGGACTGCCTCTTTTCGAGAGACCCTGCACCTCTTTGTGTGCTATGGCAGGCATTGGAGAGGCCACAAGGTTTCCACCCAACGCTTTTCTAAATGGGCAGTCCAGACCATTAAGCTGGCTTATGAGCTTGCCAAGAAGCCTCCGCCAGCTTTTCTCTGGGCTCATTCCACTAGGGCCGTGGCTACATCTGCAGCCCTCCTGGGAGGAGTTGACCTGCAGGACCTCTGCCATGTGGCGACCTGGTCCCAGCCATCGACCTTCGTGTACCACTACAGACTGGACCACCGGTCCCACAGAGATGCCCGTTTTGGACGTGCTGTGCTGGCTTCCGTTCTCTAGGACCTGACCCACCATCCTACCGGTAAGCTACACAGTCTTCTAGTGTGTGAGGCACAGAGACCACGAAGAAGAAGAACAAATTGCTTACCTGTAACTGTGGTTCTTCGAGTGATCATCTGTGCCCTCACACACACACACCCAGCTGTCCCCTCTTTCTCAGGTCCCTTATTGGTGGACTACAAAACTGAGGAGTGACCGTTGCTCGGCAGGCTGAGCATGCTCAGTAGAGGCATGGGGGAGGGGTTCCCGCCAAGCTACTAAGCTCTAGAACCTTCCGAACGCTACCGCGCAGGCGCGAAAGCTCCTAGTGTGTGAGGGCACAGAAGACCACTTGAAGAACCACAGTTACAGGTAAGCAACCTGTTCTTCCCACACATTCTTGAGCTTGCTCATTTTATTCATTCTTGACCATTCTTTGGGATTAATTACAATCAGGATTCACTAGAACTCATTTTCGTTTTTAATGCCATGGCTTGACCTTGCACAATGTAATAGTTTGAAGAGTGAGAGAAATGAGGAGGGTGCCTGTGATCATAACCAATGGCCTCGCTAAGACACATCACTCTTGGACATTGGACTCTATAGCAGGAGGACTTTCTGACAGTCTGAAAGCCCCAACTCCTTTTGAAAAAAGTTCAATAGTTCTCTAATCTATGGGAGTCTTTCAAAAATGCCTGTCCATGGCCACTGCTTGGAAGGTTTTACCATAGCACACAGGCATCCATCAGCCAACACCACTAGCAAGGATGATCACATACTATCTTGGGGATTCTGGGAGCTGTAGTCCAAAAGCAACCCACCCAAACTAAAGCCATAGCTGAAAATGTTATATTAGAAAAAAGGCAGTCCATTACATCTCTGGAACAGAGTTGGAAAAGTTGTTTTGGAGCTTAGTCCGGCATTCCTTCAGGGACCTGGAGGCTGCACACTTGGACATTATCCCCATGCCTGTAGGATAGGATGGGTCTGCCTTCTGCAACCTGGTTTCTTCAGCATATTTTGGATTTCACTTCCCTTTAGTCTTGATTGTTGGCCATGCTAGTGGGAATTGATGCCCAAACCATTGGAATTGATGTTGGGGAACGCTGGTTAGACCCTGGAAGATTTTCCTCAAGCCTTGCTGTAAGTTTCATAGCCAGGAGAGAATGTGAAGTCAGATCAATAAGTCCAAACCCAACAGATACACCACAACGTAGTTGAAATAAATGACACCGGGTATCAGAGAACAAATGCTCTACATTTTTGGAGCGAGCAAGCCAGGCTCTGTATTACACAAGAAGGCACAAAGCCTTTGGGGTCAGTAGTCAATCTTACTTCACTCTATTGGTCAGTTAAATCTGCCAAACCTTGATCACACTGTCTCCCCAAGGAACACTGTTTTTGAAACTTTAAATTAACACCCTTAATAGGCATCTGCCCTTCACCACAAAGGTGGGGAAGATATATTCCTTCAAATATTGTAGGGCTATAGTCCAGATCCTGTTAGCTCTGTTGGCTAATGATAAGGATTGCTGTATGCCTGACAACCTCTTGAGGGCTGCATAGTCTTCATCCCTGAGTTTCAGACACAGCAAGGGGCACAGATACAGACCTGAGGAGGCTGGATTCTAGAATGTCTTCTTTTGCTCTCTTAACTCCATCTAATTTACATTCCCTCCAATGTCCCCAAAACTCATCCATGTAGCCCTGCGTAGACTTCTTGTCAACTAGGCATGTTTCCTTGACAAGCTACATCTGTGACAAGTCACTGAGTGGAAAAATTTTGCCTCCCAGTCTTCCTGTACCTTAGTGTTGCACATTTCCGGCCACAATTATTCTCTCTGTGTTTTATTCATGACACCATCAAACAAAGGCAGGAGTGAAGGGCTAACAACATTGCCTGCCAATCAAACACCCCAGCAGCCAGTTGAAGAACTAGGGAGGGGGAGGCCAGCAGGCCTTCCAGAAAGAAGAAATGAATCAATTTGCTATCACAACCCTCCCCAACCTGGCAACTTCCCACAGAACATTGTTGGATGGACTACCCTTAGCAATCACAGCCATCAGCTGTGTGTGTGGGGTGTGTGTGTGTGTGTGTGTGCCAGCTGGGACTAGTCTTTTGAATCAGCTTAAATCTCAGCAGCACACAAAGGCTTCTGTTGCTTTTAAACAGGAAGGGGCCTTGGAGTCATAATCTCCCATTTTATGCCCCTTGACCCATTCAAATTTCTCAGACTTCCCTGTTCCTGGAAAAATTAGGGTTAACTGGTTTTCCTGGAAGCCGTGAAGAGTAGCAAATCATGCATTAAAATAGGTCAGTGTTGCTCCCCCCCCCCGCAAATATGTTTTTCAAAACCAGAAATGAGCTTCTGATCACTTTTGTCTCCCTCCCCCATTTTTGGCATTTTAGAGGAAAGGTCCTCAGTGTGACAGTCTCCATGTCTATGCCCTGATAGAGAGCCCCAAAATATAAGCCATTCTGTTGATCCTTATCAACAACCATTTCTAGAAGTGTTCATGTCCACCAGGAATAAGTCTTTTTTTAAAGGCGATGAATCTTAATAGTTTATTCCAGACAAACTGACCTCATAATAGTCACATTTGAACAAGGATAGCTCACAGCGGTATATAGGTGCTGGGAACATCCATTCTCTTCTCTCTGCCCCAGCTTTTATGAGATTTACATCTTCTTTCAGGGGGAAAGCAAAGCTGGGGGGAGGGGGTAGAACGTTGTCCCTGATGATCAGAAAGTCCTGCCATTAAGATACCCTGTGGGTCCCAATATCATCTGTACATCTGTGCATCTCGGAGGCATCCGTGATAGCTCTCTTCCTCCTGTTACTCATATTGCCCTCTTCGCAAATTAGTGGCTGGTGGCGTCAAGCCAGAGCTGCAGTGAATCTAATCTGGAACTATCCAAGGTGCTGAAATGCAAAACAAATTCAACCCCCTGGATAGCTTCTTTAAATCCTAGAATAAAACCTAGAGCAGATTTACAACCACCCTGACACCAACCACAATGGCAAATGGCTTACCAAGGCAAAATCCACAGCCTTGGTGTGCAGATCCACAGTATTGCCTGTCCAGTAGCCAGCCAAGCTTTGATGAAAGCAGACACAGGTTAATTCTTAGAGAACAGGAGATTAGAAAGTAAGAGGACAAGGGGAGACAATGAAGCCTTCATTTCACTGGCCAATAGGAAATTGGGGGTGGGGAGGAACTTTTCTAGACGTTCAAGTTTGGTATAGGCAGTCTTCAGTCTACAAATTTCTAGAGTCTTCATAGTTCTGGGCAGAGTGGAAGGGAGGTGAGAAGCCCTGCCTCATTACCTCCTACAATGTTGCTGCTTGACCCTTCATCCCCTAAAGTATTTATGAATTGATTGAAAGCATGTCTTTCCTCACATCCCCATTCCCAGCTTCATTAGATCGGTTACATTAGCATGCATAGCTACAGCAGAGTGAAACTGCCACTTTTATTTGGAAAAGCTCCAAAATCCACAAAGTCAAGCAATAGTGCCTTTTATTACGAACAACTGAAATGTCATAAATGAAACAGCCAGTGTTTGGATTTTCCAGAATTTTTAATTGACCTGGATATTTTGCAGACCTGGAAAGAAGAGGGGAGAATTGGAGCAGAGGAGGTTTGGTTGGGGGCAAAGCCATAAAGAAACCTGCCCTGGCTCAGAAGCTCATTTTTTACTAAAAAGTCTTTGAAGAGGTATGAATTGTAGAGCAAGAGTGAAGGGAGGCCACATAACCTTCTGGATTTTTAGACTGAAGCACCCATCATTGCCAAACATTTTGCACTATGTTGGGAGTTTGTGTACAGCAACATTTGGAGCACAGCTTGCCAAGTTTACAAGCATCTCAGAATCTCTCTGTCAGTGTAGTTTCTATAGTCATCTGGGAACACTCACTGGAGTATACCCTCCCTGTGATAAATCAGGGACACATGGATGCACCGAAGATCTCTGTGGCCGCTTCTCAACCCAGGTGCTTCACCCTCAGGCGAGTCACCTTGGTTAGTAAAAATGGCTGAACAAATGAGTCTGCAAAGTGAAGGCTTGCCAAAGCAATTGATGTGATTAGAAAAGAGAGGAAAGGGCTGGTCAGAACCAACAGTCGTATATAGAAGCAGCACTGTTAATGGGAAACGACTTCAGCTTCATTGGCTTGTTAGGTGATGACATTCCTCACCTTGGTCATCCCTATGGGTGACTAAAGCTCTCTACAGGCACCCAGGGTAGTTAGTTAGCAAAGCACCTTAAATGGTCTTTGTGATTGCATCTACCAGCTGCTTTAAAAACACAGGAGACAAACTTTTAGTCTACAGGTCTATCTCCTTTAATAAAATACTTGTGCTCCCTGGCATTACTTATTTAACAAACATTTGGAATCAGAGGTGGAAATAACATGGAATAAATAGGGGCAGGTTCCTACATCGCAAGAAAATGCAGAGTACCTCAATATGTTTCATCAAACTTTTTATTCAGAACTAACAATAGGTACACATGAAATGATACGATCAGGTTGGGTAAGTTTTGCATAAGTAAACAAAAGCATTTTGGACCTTCCAAGCCTCACCTGAAAGTGTCTTCAAAAATGAATCCAAGAACATTTTTTTTTATTTCACAAGCCTCCTCTTTTTCTTATAAATTCTATTTTAGTGGCCAGATCTCTCTCTCTCTCTCTCTCTCTCTCTCTCTTTTAAACAAGCTGGGTGGAGCTGGTGAGGCATGGGTTCCCCTTCTCTCTTTGTTTTGCTGTTCACACATGCAAAGTGAGGGATTCTGGAGGCAGCTACTCTTTGTCTTGTCTGCTGTAGGCAAGCATACACACCGGCAACCCAATACCAAAAGTCTGTGTTTCTTCAGCTCTCCGTCATCATCCTCCCAATGCCAGTGTTGCCAAAAATGTTGAGCTAGACAAAGGATGAGAAGAAAAGGGAGTTTGATAGGTGTAAAAAGACACTATAAAAAAGGAGATTCTTTGTCAGATGTATTGTTAACTGAAGCATACCTGTATTCCTTTTATTTTGTGAGTGACCCCTGGCCTCCTCTGCTTCAGTATCACCAATGTGATAATCTATGGACCTGCTGAAGTTGCAATGGCTTTGGAAGCAGCCTTTAAATATGGTGATCCACCCCAAAGCTTTTGGAACAGTGTGGCCTGTCAGCCCTGACCCAGGAAGCAATCAAACCTCAAAGCATCATTCTGATGAGCTGGGACCTCTGATACATGACCTTGGAAGACTGTAAGCTTGAGGTTTTGGGCAGAACGGAGCAGTGTTAAGAAAATGTGCCCACTATCTTTATTCTGAATGTGCCCTGTCATTCTCAATCATGAAAATGACTCAGACACGTGTCAGGAACAATGGCCGAGACTGACTTCTTTTTGAGGGAAGCTTTTAAAAACTGAACTCTTCCAATTCACTCAGCAAAACATTTTCCTTGACAAAGGGGACCCCTGACCTAAAGCACCTTGCAGACATTTGGAAATCATGTATGACTAGAGTGATGAGACACAGAGAGAGCAAGGACGCTTTTAAAATGTTCCTTCCAAAGCCGATTTTTTTAAAAAGAAAAATGTTGACCTGTTCTCTGACTCCTTTCTTGCATCAAACAGTGACTAAATCTCATCTTCTCTACCTAAAATGTTCAAAGAAAGATTTAAAAAAAAAAAACTGGATGCTTTCCAGAGGGTTTGGATGACAAATCTCATCCTCCCTAACCATTGGCCTATACCAGTGGCCGGTATGATTCAAAACATCTAGGTGGCCCCGATTTGGAGAAGGCTGAAAGAAAGGCTCACCTTTGTGCCCAGCATTAAGCCATCTAAACCTCTGTGCTGGGGCCACGCCTCTTCATGTGGCCCAAAGAAAATACTACAAAAGTGTGCAAATTTCTGTGTTATCCAGAATGCTTCACCGTGCTCTGTGATTTTAATAAAAAAGTATGAAAAAGTAAAGAGTGGGGAAAGAAAGAAAAATTCCAATTATGAAGCCAGATATTTTGACCAGATCTGCAGTTGAACTCGCGCCCAAGGTAACTGCAAGCTGAACGAACCTTTGATAGGAATGCATCTGCTAAGTTACACATGGTAATGCTAACTGGGACATGGAAGCAACAGCCAGTGTCCATTTCTCAAAGCAAAAAGCCAGCTACAATTCTGAAATGGGTATCTTTTTAAAAATTATTTCCTAGTGCACCGTCTCAAATTTTATCTCCACCTTTGCTGACACAAAGGTTGCCTTTTTATCTCTCTGCTTCTGCTCTGTGTCCACTCAGTTATCTGTGTGGTTTGCATAAGGCAAAGAGCAGATCTCCATCTGACAGACAAGCATTGCCCCCTAATCCTGTTGTTGGTCTCAACTGGAGTAAACCAACTGAGTCAATGAGATTTACCTACCTGTTGATCACCCCTCAACAACTGAGTTCATGGAACTAGTCTAGCTGAGACTAACAGGAGCTCAATCACTGAATTTGCAGAAATCCTGACTGGCCACTGCTTCTTTATCCCAGTATATATTACTAAGTGATATACTTTAGGAAAAAATACAGTTTATTTCCCATAACTTTACCCATATATCCCTCTTATCATCTTGTTCAGTACAGTTGGCCCTCCACATTTGTGAGTTTGACTTTTACAGATTTGATTGTGAATTTTCCAATCCCTGTACCGCCCCCCTCCCCAAACTCAGGCATGTCTCTTTTTAAAGAACTTTGCATCTTTGTAGCTCTAATCATACTGTGCAGCCCTTTAAAAGCCCGCCTCTGGTCCTCCTTCTCGAACAACAACAACTGCTGCCTGATCAGCTAAGGATGGATAGTACCGCCGTTTCTCAACACCACAAACCCTCTCCCAGTGCCCCCCTCACATCCAAGGAAGGAGATAGGCAAGAGAGAAGAAATATAGGGCCACCATGCTAACTAACTCCCTTTCCCTGTCCTTTCCCTGACCTGCTTGGATCTTAGGTGCCTGTTCTCCCCACCACACCTCAGCTGCCTTCTCACAGAAACACACACAAATTTTGATATGTGTGATTTTTCCACTATTGTGAGGGTCTGGCACCCCTAACCCAAGCAAATGTGGAGGTCTAAATGTGTTGTTGTTAGCAGTGGCAGTAACATCATTTGTGCTACCATCCCTTTTATTACCGGCAATGACAAGGACTGAACCCAGGACTTTACGCATTCAAAACACCAGTGCTACCCCTGGTTCCTCCCTCCCCAAGTGCAGTGACCTTTCCTCTGTCAGCTTTTCCTGAGCGAGAGATGCTGTGTGATGACACCTGTGTCCCATTCTCAGCTGCAGCAAGGAACGCGCTCCTTGCCTGATTATAGAAGAAGGAAGAAATCCACCTTGACCTTCATATAACAGGGATTTTCTTCTTCTTTTCTTTTGCACGGCTAAAATAGAAGTTGCTGGCTCAACATATATTTCTTTTCTTTTCTTTCTTTTTTTCCTCTCAAACCTGTGCCAGTTCACAGGGCAATCACCTTCTCAAAACAGTTCCTGCAGAAACTCAGGCAGGCATTGAATATTCACAAACCTCCTCCTCCACTCTGCCTTCCCATCCCTTCTTCTGTCAGCATTGCTAGCTAGCCGCAAAGGGCGGGCAGTGGAGGGGGTGAGGGGAACGGCTATTAACGTGCCTAGCAAAAGCTGAGGGCCCACTCCAATTTGTATTCCAAAGCACATCAAGGTAGCAGGTAACACTCTTGCATGCTGATGCTTTCTGAACCTCCTGGCTATCTGGGGACTGAGTATTGCATTGCCAGCAGTGTGCAGAAAGAGAGGGGCAGGGAGAGAAAAGGCACACGCACACCCAAGTGCAAGAACTTCTCTCAGAGTAGTCTCTCTTAAGCTGGGAAAATGAGAGCCCTTTTCAAGAAGCAACACCTTGCCCATAAATTGTGCACCAACCTTTCGGCCTTTTGCAGTATGAGCCCCAGTGAATGAGAGCAGTGAAAGAATACATTGGGCAAGGCTGTATAGTGCAGTTCTGGGGGGAAATAGGAAACCTTTTTTAAAAAAGCAAATGAGCACTCCCTCCCCAGCAAAAGCAGAAAGAGCCAAGATTCCATTTCCTGTGATGAGTCTGAGCATATGGATCAGTCATGCTTGCTATGCTACGGCCAGCTTAGCATGACGGCCGTCTGTTTTGTGGAAAGTATTAGACAAACTCTGTCTGGGAAGGGCAAGAAACTGGTCTAGATGCCCTCCTAAAAAGTGATGGGTGTGCCTGTTTAATTTCTTCTGTGCCTAACTCTTCTTCTCCTACGCACTAAGACAGCAGCTGTTTGGACTCTACCTCTCTTGCCTCCCTCCCCACTATAGGGCTTCAGATGTTTAGGGCAAAGAGGAAGAATCTAAAGGCAGGAGCATTGCCTTGAAATGTATGTGTGTGCTTTCCTTACTTATGAGACTTAGTGTTTCTGACCTGAATGGCAATACTCTGTGCAACTGTGGTGATGCCCCCTGACACCACCAGGAACTGTCCCTTGTAACATCACCAGGGACTGTCTGCTGTCACATCACAAGGGATCAGTCCCTAGATCTTGGGTTTTAGCTCTGATATCTCAGGGACTGGGAGTGTCCTAATCTTATTATCCCCAAAGGTAGGTGACTCAGAGGTCTACCTCTGGTGGCAGTTCCTCCATGAAACAATGGGGAATTTATAGCTCAAAAAGGAGGCCTGTGAGAGGGGGGTAACCTTACAGGATCTTTCCACCTTTGTATAGTGGTACTAATGCAGTGACACCAGTTGGAGGTTCAAAGAATGTTTTATTCAGGGGAAATCATGAACACATGCAAAATTCAAACAGTTTCACAACCATACAAGGCTAAGCAAAGGAAAAGAGGAGAAGTTGGGATGAAGTCAGTGATCTTTACCTATCCTGATGAGAAGAGACAAAGCGACGTGGCTCAGACTAAGGTTCCAAGGGTAGCACAAGAACAGGAATCTGACAGCAGAGTGACGGCATATGTCCAGTATATTATGAGTTGTCTGGCTCAGAGCCAGGGTTTAAATACCCTTTTTTGTCCTGAAGGGGAAGGTGTTAATGACTCTCTGGCAGAGCAAATAATGGGGTCTGGAACAGGCTAATGGTCTTATCATTAGGTGACAAAGCATTAGTGAGAATGATGATAACTTCTTAATATCTGGGCAGATGAGGAAACAAAGGAGAATTTCATTGGGAAGAGGGACCAGATTGATGAACACCAGCTGCCCTCTTGAGACAATTTTGTGTGCTCTTGTGTTTGAAGTTTGAGTTGTTGAGGGGATTATTGCAAACTCATCCACACCAGAGCTTCCCAACTGATAGAACCTGGCCATGTCCTGAGGTCCCATCTTACCTACTTATTCATGTGTGCAGCCAGTCCTCTTTGGCAGCATGGCTTTTCAGCCTTAACAGTGTATGATTTATATTTGGTTCCAATTAAGTAATGTTTGTTGCCAAGCATATCATGGAGTGGGGGTGTATGACGTGGTAACAGTCTGGCAACTCTAGTAATAGTAGTAATTTCCAAAGGGCAGGCAGCAGGAGCATGAATAGACTGTGTTACGTGGTGGAAGTGTAACTGCAGTTGAAGACACAACATTATTCATGATTTTTCCAATATAATTGGTCTGTGGGCATGAAGGCATGATGATCTGATCTCATGATCTTTGGGGGAAGTCTTGTTTAAAGAGAGAAAATGGTCAAATAGATGCTGAAATCCCCCCATCCATCTTTTCCCCATTCTCTGGATTTTAACTATGTCCCCATTTGAGGTTGCCTGGAAGTTGGGAGGCTTGAAGCTACATCTTAAGGAACTATGCATTTATAAAACTAGTTTGAGAGTGCTACCCAAACCAAACTGTGCTGAAAGAACCCCCTAAAATGGTTGTTTGTTTTCATAATCACCATGTTTACCTTTTCTTACTTCTTCATTGGAATCGTTTGATTGAAAAAGGGAAATCACTGACATCTGAATTCTTTGTGGGCACCTCTTTCAAAGAAGTGCTCAAAAGAAGCCAAAATACCTTCTCTCTCCCTGACTTATCAACTGTGGTCCCTGATCAATTGATTCTTTTAGCTAGGCTGGCCAAATGTCCTACATTGAAAGCCAGTGTGGTTTAGTAGTTTGACTTTGGAAGGCCAGGGTTCAGTTCTCTGCTTGACCATGAAAATCCACTGGGGTGACTTTGGGGACAAGTCACACTTTCTCAGAGTCAGAAGAAGACAATGGCAAACCTCCTCTGAACAAATCTTGCCATTAAAAACCCATGATGGGTCCAGTGGACAATAACTACAAGGTGGAAAATGACTGAAGGTACACGACAATGTCCCACTTTAGAGATTTCTCTAGTTGAAGGCCTGGGAGAGAAGTATTGACTAGCGGAAGGTGTCGTCTCTTTCAAAGGTCAGCTCCAAGCCTGGTTCAAATATAAAGAACCAGAAGAAAGAAGAGTTGCCATCAGGGGCTGTGAGGTGGCTCCCCAAGAGAAGGCACACAAGCCACCTATTTTTAAAATGTGTTCATATTAATATACCACTTTTCCTCCAATGAATTCCAGGAAGTATTTCTTCTTCCTTGCTTTATCATCACAAATAACTCTGTAAGATAGGTCAGGCTGAAGGAGAAAGTAGCTGGTATCCTTTTGATTGGTCCCATGTTGAATGGTGAGTCAATACATAGGTAAATCACATTGATTCAATGGAGTTAGTATAACTGGGGTGAAGTAATAAAATTTAATCCAACATGTGTAGCTGGTCCAGATCACCCCACTGAGTTTAATGGGTAAATGAGGAACAAGCTCCTGGATCTCCAAGCCTGAGTCCCACACTCCAATCACTTAATCCGCACTAGCAATCTTCTCCATTATGGTGAGACATACAGTGGACCCTCCACTTTCATGGGTGGGTTCAGCACTCACAGATTTGATCATTCTCAGGTTATATTATTTAATCAATTTTTAATTTTTAAATTTTAAACTTTTTTAAAAAAAAATTTCAAAAAATGTGCCCGACCACATAAAAATATGTTCTCTTGGGAAATCTCTAGGTCCTCCAGTGTTATACCATGGTTCACTTCCAAGGACCTAGAGGTTCCTAGAGATAATACTTCTTTAGGCATTGCTAGGTCCTACAGGATGACCCTATGGCCCCCTTGCACCAGAAGTTGACCATAGAATCATGCTGGAGGATGTAAAGATTTCTAGTAATGTGTTCATGATTTTTTTATTCTTGTATTTCCCACATTCTTAGGAGTTTTCACCCTTAGCCTTCATGAAAGTGGAGGGCTCACTGTATTGTCTTTCAATTATGGCAGTGATTTCTAAATTTGCTGCAACACCTATACATCTGCACATGTAAAGTTTATGCCAAGTTATCTCCTTTTTCATACTTTTCCCCCCTGGATGACTCTGCTCCCTTTTTCTAGCAACATGTAAGTGGCTACCCTATCTTCAGAATGGCTTGTTTTTAAGGTTCTGAGTCCAAGTTGCATATCTCCTTCCTGTAATTAAAGACAGGCTGGTAGTGGCAATAAACAACAAGAGATAGTCCTTGCCAGCAAATTAAAGACGCTGTGTAGGCTTGGACTGAGTGCCTTTTTACTCTAGTGGAAATGGACCCCGGAGGATAAAGACAATCAAAACTCGAGCAAAGCAAAAACCCTGACAAAGCTTTATTGCTGGGAGGGTATGTTTGAAAGTGTATGCGCTTTGGTAAGGATGCTCATGAGGGGAAACATAACAAGAAAAAGGGGAAAAGAAGTTCCTGCAAATGAGAAAATAGCAAGAAAGTTCATCCCTGTTGATAGAAAAGGGTCAATAAATTCCATGGTGTGAAAAGGAACAATCCCAGTGCATTAAGAATGGCAATGCAAATAGAGGCCAATAAAACAAAGTCACTGGTACAAAATAAACACCAAAGGCCCAGCTATTTGTGAATCTTTAATAGAATGGAAGTTTGCTTGTTTGTCTGTCTCTGTGTTGGGGAAACATTGGATTTCATCTAAGCAGTCACAGTTGCTAATAGGGTAGTTGTGGCTAGAGTCAGCAAGATAGTGAATGTGCTCCAGATTGGGTCCATATTTTGAAGGAGCTGTTCAAGGTGCTAAACTTATCTTGAGAAGAAGGTCAGAACCTTGGATGGCTCTCAAATAGGGACTACATTCACTGGTCCACTTACAATGACGACACAAGGCAAAACTTCAAAGGGGTACTTAATGCTTCCTCTCAATCCATTTTTTCAAAATTACTACCTGGTTCCCCATCCCTGGGAGTCGTGACTGAATGGTCTATGATGAGGGAGCCTCTGTTACCTTCACCTTGCATTCCAAGTCTTTCTGTCTAGATGCTGACTGTTGAAGATTGCCTTCAAGGCTCCTGCTGCTCTTCCTCTTTATGATCAGTATCTTTGGACCAGCCTTTGGAGTGGGCAGGTCTTTCAAACAGCAGGATCTCCAAACAGATGACTTTCTTGCTCTGAAATTATTTCCCTTCCCTGGATTAGACATCTTCTCCCTCACCCCAAGCTGTAATCAGATTTGGAGACCCTCAAAAGTTGCATGAGGTTTGTTTACCTCCCTCTTTCTTGGGATACATCTAGTGATTCTGTCACATCCCATTTGCTTTGGCCTTGAGTTTTTTCATTACAGTGTGTGGTCCATATATACAAAAGTCTCTGTGAAACAACGGTCTTTTACTACATAGAGGGCTGTACTACATAGAGCCCTGAACCCTTTCCCACTAAACAAATACAGCACTATGATTTAAGTTTAACTGCCAAAGCAAAATCCTATGGAATCCTGGGTATTTCGGTTTAGGGTAGTGCTTTTACAGTCCTCAGTCTGAGAGGTTCTCTTGTGCCTCTGATCAAACAACAGACCCCAGCATTCCATAGGAGACAGGTATTGTAGTTAAAGTGGAATCAAAAGTACAATCATTGTGTTACTTGAAAGAGCTCTCTGTCATCTTCTTTGACTGAAATTCATCACACCTTACTCAGCAACACATTCTGGAGGGACTAGACCTTATTTATTTGATAACCAGGCAGATAATACAAGCTCTGCATAATGTCAAGACAGAGCAAGACAGTTCCTGCATAGGGGTTCAAAGAATGTATGAAAGATCTGGTAGATTTTTTTTGTGGCTAGGTAAAAAACCAAGCATAATACTGAAGCCAATGACAGATTTGAGAAGGAAAGGGGGGGTTTGCCCTGTTGAATATAAAAATCTATTATAAAGCAAGCTACTTAATATGGATGAAACCATGGTTCACTCTCAGCAACCCAAGGCTTCTAGCTTTGGAAGACCATGAACTTCAATTCAGATGGCATTCCTACTTGTGGTACCAAAAAGTCAGTGTACAGAAAGTATTTAATAACCATGCGGTCCGAAGATGCTTATATAAAACATGGTTGAAATACAAAAGGCACTTATGCCCCAAAATTCCCATCTTGTTTATCTCCTGTGGAAGCACTCTTGATCAAAGGCCTTAGAAGTGATATGGAATGGATTATATACAAAGAACTGATTTACCTATCAGATGGCATGGTGCAACTAAAAAGCTGTCAGTGGTTACAACAGGAAGGAATGACAATACAGTGGTTCCTGTACCTCCAGATCAAGGAGAGATTTAAAAAAGACTTGAAAGAAGGTGGCATTGATATGAGCCCAATGGAATTTGAATTGGAGTTAAAGAAGGGAAATAAACATCTGCTATCAAGAATGTACCAGTTACTGTTGTGGCTGGACTTAGAGGAGGAAGTAATTAAAGAATACATGATAAAATGGGCATCAGATCTAGGTCACAATATTAGTCTGGAAGAACGGCAAAAAGCGTGGAATAGGGTTACCAAATTTACCACATCTTATAGCTTACAGAAAAATGCTTTAAAGATTATGTTTAGATGGTACTTATCCCCAGTAAGGATTGCTAAAATGTTTAAAAATACAAAAGATAAGTGTTGGAAATGCCAAAAAAAGAGAGGCACCTTTAGTCATCAATGGTGGGGATGTAACACAGCACAAAAATTTTGGTTTATGGTACAAGCAGTAATGCAACAAGTAATAGAAAAAAAGATTGAATTGGTCCTTAAGCTGTTTCTACTGGGTATATTGGACTCAAATTTGGTATGTGTCAGGGGGAGAGTAAAGTAAGGTTACTATGTCATATGGTTACAACTGCCAGGATTGTATTTGCCAGGCATTGGCAGAAGGCCTCAATTCCATTAAAAGGAGAATGGTTGGAGAAATTATCACAAGTGGTAGAAATGGATCACCTAAGTTCTAGATAATAACCCAAATCACAAATTTCTTCAAACATGGCAATTGTTTATAAATTACTTGCAAAGGGTAACGTAAAATGTAATGTATTGTAATGTAATGTAAGAACTATTGTAATGTGAGGTTTAAGTGTATATGAATTGCATAAGAGGTACCATTGTAAATAAAAACCAAGCAAATCATAATAAGAGAAATAAGGAAAGATAGTATGGAATTAGAATAATCTGTGATAATGGTACTATTATACATATGCTATTACTTTAGAAAAGTTTTATTAAGACTACAATTTAAGTAGTTAAATACGGGATTACAAATTATGCACCACTGTCTAGATAAATTATTAATATCAGTGTGTTCTACAGAATGATATAAATTGAAAAGGAGAACATAAAAGGGTATATGACAAGAATGCAACTTATCCAATCTGTGGCTCTAGCAGAGTGTGAAGGCTATCTCAATGTATCTGTAAGGTCTTTTCTAAACATTGCTATTCACTAGTGACAGTATTATTTGTTTTTCTATTGTCCTTTTTTTGTTATTTATAGGGTACTGTTGGTATTGTTTTCTATTTGTTGTTCTTACACCATTTTTCATTGTCTATTTCTTCTGATATTTTAATGGAAATCAATAAAAATATTTTTAAAAAAGACAGAGCAAAGGGGTATGATTGTGTCATGCTTGTGTGGCTTCCCATTAGTATCTTTGGTTGGCCATAGGGAAAACAGAATTCTGGACTAGATGAATTCAAGTCTCCAGGGCCAGATTAATTACATCTAAGGATATTAAAAGAACTGGCAGAAGTCATTCTGAACCACTTGCAATAATCTTGGAGAACTCTTGGAGAACAGGAGAAGTCCCAGCAGACTGGAGGAGGGCAAATGTCATCTCCCTCTTCACGAAGGAGAAAAAGAGGACCCAAATAATTATCGCCTAGTCAGCCTGACATCAATACCAGGAAAGATCCTAGAGCAGATCATTAAACAGTCAGTTTGTAATTACTTAGAAAGCAATGCTGTAATCACTAAAAGTCAACATGGATTTCTCAGAAATAAGTCACACCAGACTAATCTTATCTCCTTTTATTATAGGGTTACAAGCTTGATACATGAAGGGAATGCTGTGAACACCAAAGGGTGCTCACGGAAAGCTGATTTCTCTAAACTTAGGGAGTTACTTGCTGAAATCCCATGGACAAGAATACTAAAAGAGAAAGGAGTTCATGATGAATGGGAGTTTCTTAAAAGTCAGATACTGAAGGTACAATTGAAAACTGTGCCAATAAGGAGGAAATATGGCAGGTGCCTAAAAAAACCGGAATGGTTGAACGAAGAACTCTCAACTGAGCTAAGTGTTAAAAGAAACATGTACAGGAAATGGAAGAATGGTGAAACCACCAAAGGGGAATTCAAGCAAATAGCCAGGAGATGTAGGGAGAAAGTCAAAGAAGCTAAAGCACAGAATGAACTCAGGCTTGACAGAGACATCAAAAGCAACAAAAAGGGCTTTTTTAGATATGTCCACAGCAAAAGGAAAAACAAGGAAATATAGGATCTCTATGTGGAGAAGGTGACCAATTAATAACGGTGGGGGGAGTGAGAAGGCAGAACTACTTAATACCTTCTTTGCCTCAGTTTTCTCCCAAAAGCATAGAAGTACCCAACCTGGGGTGTGGGGAGCAGGTGAGGAAGCGAGGGAGATGCAGCACAGAATAAGTAGAGAAGTGGTACAGGAATATCTGGCTAAACTAGATGAATTCATGTCTCCAGGGCCAGATGAATTACATCTAAGGATATTAAAAGAATTGGCAGAAGTCATTTCTGAACCACTTGCAATAATCTTTGAGAACTCTTGGAGAACAGGAGAAGTCCCACAGACTGGAGGAGGGCAAATGTCATCCCCATCTTCAAGAAGGGGAAAAAAGAGGACCCAAATAATTATTGCCCAGTCAGTCTGACATCAATACCAGGAAAGATCCTAGAGCAGATCATTAAACAGTCAGTTTGTAATTACTTAGAAAGCAATGCTGTAATCACTAAAAGTCATCATGGATTTCTCAGAAATAAGTCACACCAGACTAATCTTATCTCCTTTTATGATAGGGTTACAAGCTTGATAAATGAAGGGAATGCTGTAGACGTGGCATATCTTGACTTCAGTAAGGCTTTTGACAAAGTTCCCTATGACATTCTTGCAAAGAAGCTAGTAAAATACAGGCTGGACAGGGCTGCTGTTAGGTGAATTGGTAATTGGTTGACCAACCAAACCCAAAGGGTGCTCACCAATGGCTGCTTTTCATCCTGGAGAGAAGTGACTAGTGGGGTTTCACAGTGTTCTGTTCTATGCCCAGTGCTATTCAACATCTTCATCAGTGACTTCGATGAAGGAGTGGAGGGCATGCTGATCAAATTTGCAGATGACACCAAATTGGGAGGGGCTGCTAATATCCCAGGGGACAAGATCACATTTCAAAATGACCTTGAGATTGGAGAGCCAGGCCAAAGCTAACAAAATGAATTTCAACAGAGAGAAATGTAAGGTCCTACACTTTGGCAGAAAAAAATGGAATGCACAAATATGGGATAGGGGACATGTGGCTGAATAGTAGTACATGTGAAAGGGATCTAGGAGTCTTGGTAGACCACAAGCTGAACATGAGTCAGTAGTGTGATGAGGCAGGCAAGAAAGCCAATACAATTCTTGGTTACATCAATAGGAGTATGGTGTCTAGGTTGAGGGTGGTAATGGTACCACTCTATTCTGCATTGGTTAGATGTCATTTGGAATACTGTGTCCAGTTCTGGGAACCTCAATTCAACAAGGATATCAACAAGCTGGAATGTGTCCAGAGGAGGGTGACCAAAATGGTGAAGGATCTGGAAGCCATGCCCTATGAGGAACGGTTTAGGGAGCTGGGTATGTTTAGTCTGCAGAAGAGAAGGTTAAGAGGGACCCTGATAGGTATGTTTAAATATTTGAAGGGATGTCATGTCGAGAGGTAGCGGGCTTGTTTTCTGCTGCTCCAGAGACTAGGACAAAGAGCAATGGATTCAAGCTGCTGAAAAGGAGATTCAACCTGAACTTCAGGAAGAACTTCCTGATGGTCAGGCCTGTCTGGCAGTGGAATATGCTGCCTCAGAGTGTGGTAGAGTCTCCTTCTTTGGAGGTTTTTAAGCAGAGGCTGGATGGCCATCTGTTGGGAATGCTTTGATGTGTGTTCCTGCATAGCAGGGAGTTGGACTTGATGGCCCCTGGGGTCTCTTCTAACTCTATGATTCTATGATTTTATGATTAGAGAGGCCCTTGGTCTGCTCCAGCTAGGTTCCTCTTGGGTTCTCTATGTGTCATATGACACTGCCAGAATGCAGCCTGGAGCCTTCTGTTACCTTGATTTCTGGGTTCCCAGGAGGGACACCTCAATGTGCTCACAATGGGGAAGGGAATTAGCAGAGCACAAGTTAGCAATATGAGAGGCAGGGCAACCTAGTGAGATCTTGAACCCAGTGTCTATGGGGTCAGGAAGAGTCAAGGAGCAAACAGAAGTAAATAATTATTGTTTTCTTTATTGATGTACAACACAGTCAAACACGTATATGCAAACACACTCACACAGAGAACTATTGAAATAAAGGTAGGAGTTGGATAGAGGGTTTTTAAGAGGAGGTTTCGTATGGGAAACACTACACCTGTCCTGAAGCCCGGAAAGACCGAAGAAAAGTCCATAGAAGTGGAGATTCTCAGCACGTGGAGCTGAGGGGAAGGCTCATCGAATGGAGCAACAGCAAGGTGGGATGAAAGTCAGAGCGATCCGAGGAAGTGCTCAAAGTCAGGGGGTCTTATAGGGGAAAATGTGCCCTTAGGCTAGTCCGTTCCTGGGGGATACAATGGATTTCAGGCTGGAGACAAAGCCTCCGAAAAGTCAGTATTTTGCATGATCGAGTTATGACAGAGTTGTCAATAGAGTAGCCAGTATGCAAACACAGAGTGCTTGACAGTTGAGTATTCGGCTCATCAAGCTGCCTGTTCGGGGCAGGGAGTCTTTTGTAAACAGCGTGCATACATAATGGGATCTTAAAGTGTATTTGCCTTGAGGTCTCCTAAAGCGGCAGTCTGGCTATTACTGGCCTGCCTGGATCAGTTTTGAATGGTTCAGCTATTTTCGGCCGTGCCTGTGTGCGTGCTTATCCGGGGGCCTTGCAATCACGTGGAGAGGAATGGGTAAAGAAGGCCAAATTATTGATATGAAGTGATATCTAATATACCACAAGCCCGAACTAGAAACTATGGTAACACTTCCAATTTGGCTTTGAATTCTCCACCAGTTTTCCTAGCACTGATTACAAATAGCTGTATAAAATAACTTTTCTAATTGCAATTATCTTTCAAATGGTTCAACTATTACTTTTCCAAACATACTAATTGTCAAAACCTACAATCAGCACATTGTACTCTTTTTCTTGCAAAAAGCCTGTCAAAGGCTCCTAGTCTTTTGAAAAAGTCACTACTGATGTTTCTCTTAACAGTGTCACCAATTTATCCATTTCAGCTAAGTCCAATGGTTTTATGAGCCAGTCCTATTTTATTGGGATATCTGTGTTCTTCCACTTCTGTATGTATAGTAATTGTGCTGCAATGGTCGTGTATGGTAGTATCTTGCCATACTTCTTCTCTAGCTGATATTCTAGTGATCCGAAAAGATACAATTTTAGCTTCATTTGAACGTTAATTTTCAGCATTTTATGCCCCATAGAATTTATTTGATTCCAGAACTTCTTGACCTTTTCACAAGTCCATCACATATGATAGAAAAACCTATTTGTTTTCATTTCCAACATGTCAAAAACCTCTTTATGTATTTTGGCCATTTTTTTCTGGTGTCAAATATCAATGATACACCATCTCATAAAAATTCTCTTTGAGATCATAACACAGTATAAATTTAATTCCCTTCAACCACATTTTTTCCCATTGTTCCAACTCTATATTATGGCCAACATTTTGTACCCACTTTATCATATAATCCTTATGTGCATGTTTCTTCCCTCTCTAGTTTTAAGAAAAGTTTATACATCTTATGAGCGAAAGGTTCATTGTCTGAGCAGGTTCTCAAATTCTGATATGGTCAGCTTGAAATCATACTATTTTTTTATCCATTTTAAATCTTTCTACTCTCTGTCCACTGAAAACTGTAACCTTCTAGCATTAACTCTTCCATGGTTTTGATTCCATAGTGTTCTTGCTCAGGTTCCAGATGATCACTCATTTTTCGTTTGCTTTTGTTTCCTTCCTTTCCTGCCTTCCTATAAAAAGCCTCTTGCAGTGACACCAACAGAGCACTCTAAGGACATAACCTTTATTTATATCTATTTAACACTCTTACCATAGCATGTCTCACATAATGATTATGAAGTCGTCATTCACCTTAGGTTTATCATACCATAGGTAACCATGCCATCCAAACCTCAGTTCATGCCCTTCCAGATCCAACAATCTCTTATTTGTTAACATAATCCAATCCCAACTGAACCAAACATGATGCTGAAAAATGCAGTTTCAAATCTGGCAATCTCATTTCCTCTCTTTGTTTAGCATATTGTAAAATTATATATTTAACCCTACATTTCTTCCCTCACCACATAAATGTTGATAAATCACTGTGCATTGTTTAAATAAGACATCATTAACCAAAACTGGTATAGTCTGGAACATGAATAACATTCCCAGTAAAAAAAATTCATTTTAATTACAGAAATTCTGCCCAACAATGATAATTTAAGTTTTGCCCATTTTTGCATATCAATCTTAATATCATTCCATATTTTAACATAGCTATTCTTCAACAAAATACAATTTGTATTTGTCATAATAAAATATTCCACTTTTTTCTCAGTTTTAAAACCTGACTTGTCCATCAATTGTATTTGTTCTTCCTTTCTTATATTTTTCATTAACATCATCATTTTTCACTTATTTATCTTAAATCCAACCATCACTCCAAATTCTGTTATTCTCCCCACACTTCTATACAATCAATAGGATTTTCTAAGATAATCATTAGATAACCTGTAAATGCTTTTAACTTATATACTTCCTTTTTTATTCTTTTACCCTTTGTTCTTCCATCATTTCTTATTGCTCTATTCAGCACTTCAAGAACTAAAATAAACAGTAAAGGAGAGAGTTAGCAGCCTCGTCTTCTTCCTTTTTGAATTTCACATGGCTTGTTCAACTCACCATTAACCAAAACCTGTGCTTTCTATATATTATAAATTGCTTTGATCCAGGTAGTAAAATTATAACCAAAGTTCATCTTACATAAAACTCCAAACAAAATTCCCAATTCAAGTTATCAAAAGCTTTTTCAGAATCTAATATTATAAGTGTCACCTGTTTCTCATTGTGATTATCTAAATATTCCAAAGTATCTAGGACACATGGTATTGTCATGTAACTGTCTTTCTGGCAAAATTCCATCTTGGTCTTGTAAGATCCTCTTCAGTCTTTCCACTAAAATCATTGTGAATATTTTATAGTCATTATTCAGTTACAAAATAGGTCTAAAATAAAAAACTATTTCTCATAACACTTGTAATAACCCACCAATATGCCATCCAGGCCTGGAGATTTACCATACTTGATTTTCTTAAAGGTCTCAAAAATCTCACTTCATTTCATTAATGAAACTTGTTGTTTTTAAATAGTGATGTATAATAGTGACAAAACAACTTACAAATATTTACGTTGTTACTTTTTTGTTCTCTTTTTGTGTCTTCAGGATTATCTTTTTTCCTCTTTCTTTTCACATGTTGTATGCCAACTACCTTCCTGAATTGTTGGTGAACACAAAATTCTTCTGTTTCACATAACATAGCTTCTTCTCAGTCTTGGTTGCTGTTATCATAAGGCCTTACTGCACTGTTATAGTGCCATTATTCCACTTTCAACATTGTGTGGAATTCTGTGGTTTGTAGTGTCATGCAGAAATGGCCAAAGCTAACTATCTCTGAAAAAGTCCCCCATGAACAAGGCGGTGCTCAACCAAATTCACTGCCTTGTTCATGGGGCTTTTTCAGGGTTTTTTTTTTTTTACTTGTCATCCCATCTAAAAGTATTCTCATTTTTTTCTTGCCTCTTCTTTTTAGTTGGATAAGGCAACCACTCATAAATATTTTACTAGCATCTCATACAGCAATAATATTAGTGCCTCCAAATAATCTGCAGAATATTTTGCCAATCTTTTTTTACATCTTTTTTTTACATTTTCATCCTGAAGCAAAGTTTTATACAGTTTCCAATCCCATTCTGCTGTCCTCAAAGTTAAAATCACAGAATTATGACAAGAAAAGGTCTATGGTAAAGTATCCATTTTTTTAATGTCATTTATCAATATTTTTAAAATCAAAAACATATTGATTCTCAAAAAAAATATGTTCCTCAGAAAAAAATGTAAAGTTTTTAACATTTCCACACTTAAATTTCCAGCTATTTGCCACCTCTGAATTATCCACTAAATTGAAGCAGCAGCAGCACTTGCTGCTGCTTTTGGGAAATTTCCTTGTCTTTTCCTTTCTCAGAAGACCTGTCCATCTGTGGAGAAATCACTTCATCCAGCATCCAGCTCTCAAACAAATAATTCAGCATTGACTTCTTATGAAAAAATTCCTTTATTATGCATAGGAGTGTAAACCCACACCACGAATATTTTAGTCCCACAGTTATCAATATGAACCCCCATGTAGCTGCCCTCTTAGTCTTCAAATACAACTTCTGGTGAAAAGTTAGGATTAACACAAAGAATAGCTCCATTTTTCTTCTTAGATGACACAGCAATAAATTCTTTGCCTAGTCTGGGAGAATGTATTTGCTTAATATCTCTTCTTCTTACATGTCTTTCTTGGAGACAGATTACATCTTGTCTCAACTTATTCCGGTACTGGGCTATTTTAATCTTTTTCTAGGGTATATTTATACCCCATACTTTCCATATCATGCACCTGAAATCCATGTCAGGAAGACACTTTAGAAAAGTCTATACTCACTGCACCTCCAGTTTCATCCTTTTCTCCATCCAATGTCTTGTTCTTGGCTGAATCTTGATCCAATGTGCTTTCTTGAGTTTCCTCTTCCTCTCATTCCCCTAGTTGTTCCAATCCTTTTTATAGTTCTGTACAAATTCTTTAGCCTGTTGTTGTATGGTGTTCATTAAAAATCTTCTTTGCATAAAATTGAAGGAGATGACTTCTAGCCATGCCTACATGTGAAGAAAGCAGACTGAGAGGGGCCAATCCCAGCAGAGAGAACTCTATGAGGAAAGAGAGGGGTGCTCTAATGAGAGGGAGGAGGGGGGGGGGGGGGTTTGTTTAAAAAAAAAGAACAGAGAGTCAGTTGAAGACAAACAGTTGAGACTGAGAGTTTGTTTCAATAGCAGCTGGAAAAGTCAGTTGAGATTCTGAGGGGAGCTACTGAATATTGGCTGCTTTAGTGATTGAAGGCACAGGTCTGACATAATTCAGCCAGAATAGTGTTAACAGTATAGAACTAAGAACTAGGACTTAAGAAAGAAGTTATTCTATATGTTATCAAACAAAGTTAACCTTTTTGTTATTTTATACAACTGGCTCTGGGCAGCATGATTAACTCTGAACCCCAGGGTGGGTCACATTTATCAAAAAGAACACAAAGCTAATACACACAATAGTCCACAGTGAAGTCCTCTGAAGGCCTAGGACTCCAAATCCAAAGAGGGATTTTAGAGAAGAACCAGAAGGTAAGGTGACAGTGACAGGTTCACCAGATTTGGAACTATGGGGCCAGCCTGAGAAGGAAATCTGTCACATCAGCTAAATGGGATCTTGTTCTGTTTCAACTAATCAATCAAAAAAACACATTCCCTTCTCGCACAAAATCCTAATACGTATCTCTTTGAATATCACAACCTCAGCCTCATCAATCTTCATTCTGGTCTTGAAGTGAAGTTGCAACACTTGATCTCTAGTCTGCTTTTGGAGAAAATATACAAGCACATCTCTTGGTAAATTTCTCTGCTTAGCTACAGCATGAAGAAATACAATAAATGTGATCCAGATCAGATTCCATGTCTTTCATTTGCTTCTCTAGCGAGTTTGCTTATTCATTTAGCTTGTTCAGGGATAGCTCTGAAACATAGACAATTCTTCCCCATTGTTACATTAAGGCAACAGCATCTAGGTAGGGTTCATGTTGTCTATCCAGTTCTTTTGTCTTGACTTCCAGCTGCTCTGTTTTTTGTTCCAGGCTCTGAATCCTTTAATTTAATTGATCTCCAATGCCACCTGTGTCGTAGATTGATTCATCTCATCTCTGGTTTCACTTACTTCACTTTTGCTTTTGTTTTGTTTTGAATTCTGCAATCATATCTTTTCTCACCTGAAATGTCTGCATTTCCATCTGAGTCATCTGTGTTTTTAAGGACTGGAATGCTACTGTGTATTTTTGTGACATATCTGTAGCTTTAAGTGGTAGATCTACAGATCTCCTTTCAGCTTCTTGTACTTTGGATCCCATGCTGGGGCTCGTAGATTTTATAGTCCCAAACTTCTTAGAAGTAGGAAAAAGGCCATTTGAAGGAAATCTCAAGAAAAATAAAAAGTCAATTTGCTGCAATGACTTCTTTTGGTAACCAAGTGTCATATTTTACTTAGTTTTCTTTATACAGGCAGTGTTTATAGCATGCGGACATGCACACAGAATATGCCATATATTTGCTTTAGATTCACAAGAATGACCTTGCTACTATCTTAGTTCAAGGTAAATAAAATTCTATTTCTTATAGAAATTCTATTTTCTGAAGTCTTTACCCAACATTTCAAAATCTCTGTTTCTTCAAAATCTAATCAGTTCTTAAAAACTCTCAAATCTTGCTTTTTGCACTATATTATGAAGCTTAAAAAGCCTTTAAAAGTCCAAGTCATGGAGACTTGGTCTTGCCGGACAGAATTTTGCCAATATTATAAGCTGCATCCACATAATCAGTAAGCTTTTGAGAAGTCACTTGAGTAACCTTTTTAACTGTAAATCTTCTAATTGCAAGGAAGTGGCCTAAGTGGCACTTGTGGCTTTAGAAGCCAGCAGTACACGTGATGGGGCTAGCTGGCAACCCTGATCCCCCTCCTCTCTACCTGCAATAATTCACCACTTACGTGGCAATTCAAACTACCAGCAGGGAATTTCCCAGGATATTTTTTTGTTGATTCTCCATGTCCCCCCTTGTCCATGAGGCAATTTTCACTGGTCTCCTTAGATCAGGACTGGAAAATCCTGCATGCCAAAACAAGGTGACTAGCATGCTGCCATCCTCCTCCAGGAACCCTCCCACCAAACTTTCACCTACAATGAATTCAGGCTCCCTTCTGTATCCTCTCTCCTCTCACATGGACATATGCTAGCACTGTACCTGGAAGCTGCCCAGCTCAAAATGGATGCTTCTGCTAGAAAGATGAACAGGTGTGCTTCATAGCTGGCCTCCAGCAAGGTTAGCAAATGGTCATGCTTTTCACCTACTTGCATTTTATTTTTTGGTGCTGGAAATTTATCCCTGCTAACCTAGGCATCAATCAGAAAGACCAGATTTCTTCTAGAAATTGATTTAAAAAAAAAAAAAAGGCTGTAAAGGATGACTGAGGACGCTCTTCTTATTGGAGGTAAGAGACTGGCTCAAGTTTCCTGAACCTAGAGCTCTCCAGAAGAGCAGGACTACAGCTCCCATCAACCCAGACAGCAGAGCACTGATGGAGATGGCTGTGGATGAGGGGAGTTGCAGTCCAGCCCATCTGGAGATTGCTGGTTTGGCAGAGGCTATACTAACTTATTTTAGCCAAAGTGTGTTAAAGAACAGAGAAGACAAAAAGCCAGCCCTGCTTCAATGATTCTGTGGTATTCAGGCAAGGATGTATCCTTACTTTATTTTATTTTAATTTATTTTGGCCAGGGACTGAATGCCAATTTAGGCAGTGTCACAAAGGAGGTGCTTTCATTCCAACTGTGATGGGGCCAAAATCAAACTCCATGGGAGCAGGTGATACTACTGTTACTACTATTGATGGATTCATAATTGCAACTACAAATGGGTAACCTAGAGTTATGCATTTGTGATTTGTTTGTATTTCTGAATCCTACATATTCAGCAGAGTAGGGCACATGTAGGGATTGTGAAAGTCCCCCAATCCTGACTTACCAGGTAGCTGCTGCAATAGACGAGGTCTCTTCTTCCATTGATCGGGATGCAGCAGGCTGACCTTCCCACACACACAACCTGCCCCACAAAAACAATGGACCTTTCCGCACAACATTGTTATAGTGCTTTTATTCCACTTTCAACATCCTGTGGAATTCTGGGATTTGCAGTTTACTGAGGTCAAAGAGCTCTTGGCTGAGAAGTCTAAATGCCCCTCCTTAAACTGCAAACCCCAGAATTCCAGACGATGCTGAAAATGGAGTGATAGCGCTATAACAGTGTAGTGCGGAAAGGCCCAATGTCTGGTGCGAGGAGGAATTATGAAAGTGATCCTGCCTCTGGCCCTCACACAGGAAAAGGAGGTGCAAATGCCAGTGTGCTGGCTGGTAAGTCCACATCTAGGAAGTCAGGCTGGGAGATGCTATACCGTCCTCCCTCCAAATTCATGGGTCTGACCTTCACAAGCTTGATTATTTGCAAGGCACTCACCTGCCTTCCTCCATTCTCCCCCTCCCATTCCCCTGCCTTTTGCCTAAGCGCACATGTCTTTCTTCCTTCCACAGACCTGGGCAAAAGGCAAGTGAATGGCAGGGAGCAGCCCCACATGTGAACCTTCTCCAGTTATGTCACTGCCCGCTCACATTCCCTTGTCTATTGCCCAGGTGCCTGGAAGGCAGGGTGCCCGGACAAAATACAAGTGAATGGTGGGGGGAGGGGGGCTGTAAGAGAATAGGAGGGGGAGCACTTACTTGGATGGAGGGGGAGTTATTCTCAGTTTTTTGTTTTTTATTTTACTTTTGCAAGGGTTCTGCACCCCAAACCCTCATGGAAGTAGAGGGGCCACTGTATAAGTATGCAACTAAAATAGTTATGTAATTCAGTAGCTTATATAGATTGCAGCCCTGATTATTATTATCAAAATATTTCTACCCCACCCCATATCAAAAAGATCTCAGGGCAACCTGCAAGTAAAATTAAACAATTAAAAACAATTTAAAAAAAACACTAAAAATACTTTAAACACAGTCACCAAGATAGAACAGATTTGAAAGACTGAGATAGCTTAAAAATGTATGGATTAGTATTGAGAGATAACAGTGCAACCCAAAGGCTATGATAGACAGCCAGGTTTTCACTTGGCACCTAAAAAGAAATAACTGTTGGCCCAAATTGGGTCTCTGAGGGAAAAGCATTCCACAGCTGGGGTGCCATAACCGAAAAGGCCCTCTCACCTCAACATGTTGCATTGAGCTCACTGTGGAGGAGATTCATTAATCTTTTTTTTTTTTTGGGCATGGATCTACGTATTCTTGTATTGGATTTGTAATGGCTTTTAATCAATTGCAATAAATTTCTGACTGACTATTGACCTCACTGGTGGGACACAGAGGAGGCAATTCATACCACTGTGGACATTTTATCACTAACCACAAAAAGCACAGCTCTGTTCTATCCATGTCTAGTCAGAGGCAAGTCCTATTTGTAGAGTTTAATCTCTGGGCTGCAGATGACAGTTTGGATCCATGTATACTTTCCTGGGTGTAATCTCTGGTTAGAGATGGCAGAAAAAGCAGCTCCCAGCCAAAAAGGGAACCCTGGTCACCAATAATGGCTGGTGGTTATCATGTCACTGGTGTGGTGAATTCCATCTGTGCTTTCCTCCAGACTTTAAAGGTGCTCTCCAAGGTGCAGAGCCCTATGCCCCAAATAGTTTTAGTACCTTGCCCATGCCCACTGACATGAAGTCAAGGGTAACCAGTGTCTTCCATGTCAGTAAAGTGGTGAATCAATCCACCAAGCTTGAGAAGAGCTCCCCAAAATGCTGACTTCTCCAAAATGGATACCAAACTTGTAATAACTCTTTAAAGCTCAGACTAAAATTCAGAGGGGATTTACTGTCCTATTGATATGGAAGTGACCAGCTGCAACCAAATTTGGGCCACATCTGACCCTCCTCCACAGTCTACTTCAAGACCAGAGCTTCCCTATCCCTCCCATAGCAGGATCTAGAGAAAAACCAGAGCTGCCATAGAAAGACCCACAGGTCCCTAGTGGGGAGAGAAACATTCAAACACACAAAGGTTTCACAAAGGGAGCTTCTTTGTTGCTCTGAATCTAATCTTAGGTCAAATACCTAACTGGTGCCCTGTTCCAACTGTGATAAAATCCACGTAGGGTTGAAAAAGCTGAGGATGTACAGGTGAGGTTTTTATTCATTCCAAATGTTCATAATCATCCCTTGGGAGGTTCCTGAAGACATTAAAACGATGGTAAGATTTTACCACCACTCTCTGGCTATAGGCAAGGAAAATGATTCTTTGTTTTTGAGGTTCCCCAGAAGACTTGGAAAACAGAGATGGAGAGGGACAGAGAGAAACATTAAATTGTTACGACAATCAGAATCTGAAAGGGAGAGGCCACAGTTCAGTTTTGTGCCAAATTATACGGAAGGTGAAACTGTTGCAGGAGCCCAAAGAACACAGAGACCACAGAGCAAGAAAAAGAGTAATTTATTACACGCGGGCTTTTGGCTGGATGTCTCCAAAAGACCAAAAGCCCTGAATTCAAGTTTCACAGCTCTTTTATAGACAAAGTTCACAGCACACACAAAGATCGCAGGCATGTCTCAGTCCGCCCCTCCGGGGTCACAAATACCACATGCTGTTACTAGCTAATTACCCCCGCACTCAGCCCCCTGAAAGTGCTTATCTACAATCTGCAATTACCTCAGCCAGTCAATAAACAACACCCTGGCTACGTGATCAACATCCTAGTTACGTGATACATTGGCTCTCGTGACCTTTTTACCCTTCTTAAATCTTTCTCCGTTCCTCTGACCTAAGCCCCCAGTTTCTACTTTATTTCTACTTTATTATTTCTAATTCATACCTATATCATTTCCCCCCTTAAATGCATAATTTCTAAACAATTATAGCATTTCGTGACGTTATATCATAAAACAGCGTCAGGCTGAGCCATCAAAGCGTACAGAGCTGCTGTCTTACTGGAAGTAATTTGAAGCATATTACTTATACATTGTATAAAACAGTGATTCTCAACCTGTGGGTCCCCAGATGTTTGTGAACTTCAGCTCCCAGAAGCCCCAGCCACTACGGTCAATGCTCAAGGCTTCTGGGAGCTGAAGTCCACAAACATCTGGGGACCCCAGGTTAGAACCACTGGTATAAAACAAGGAAAGCATATACACAGAAACAGGAATATTAACACTACTGGCAACAAAATTACAAATAATGCTTTTAGCCAATTCAGGTTTGGTAACCAAGATGTGAGCCACTTCCACCAGCTATCATCCCCTTCATTTATATCCTTTACTACTTCGTGCAGTTTGTTAATTTGTGCTTCTATTGCGTTGCTGTTATCAGACAAGTTGAAACAGCACAGTTTCTGATGCTTTTCACATCCTACATGATGGAGAAGGAAGAGATAGTCAACGCCTGCCCAATTTTCCAATACAGCATTCCTTAGTTCCAGTTGTTCTTTGTTAAGCAAGGATAATGCTTTGGAAGTAGCGTTTATACTTTTTGACTAGAGCACAGTCTAATCTATTTATTTCTAGTCCATCCTCCAAAGCCAATCCTGTTATTCCAACCAGGGAGAATGCTAACGCTATTTTCTCCTGGTCCGACCATAAGTGTGATTGGCCATCACATTTTTCATCTAGAGGGGCGGCTCTAGCTCTATGGTCTTGCTTCTGAGGCCATGGAGGAAGGACTGTTACCAGACGGCTAAGGCAGCAAGGTTGAGTGTCAGACAGATAGGCTGGTATGTATGACCAGGTTCGAGGCCCACAGGTCCAGAACCAGCCATGAGGTAAAAGAACATGACCTTGGTAATAAGATATATTTTGGATCTCCTTGCAAGGAATCGGAGGTCCTGGAGCAACTTTGCATTGGCTATTCTTACTCCGACAATTTATCATGCGTGCGCAGGTAGCATTGGCTCCTGCTACTATAGGAGTTCATAAAGTGAACTCAGTTAGGGGTAGAGAATTTGAAGTGACCCCCCAATCTGCGCTGCGAGCATACGACATATCTAAGTGGCTAAAGATCGAACTCTGGTAGCGGGTACTATCCTGGATTTGGCTTGGCTGCCTACACACCGGTATCAGACATGAATTTATCAGCCAAACGTGGGGATGCTATCTCTTCAACCCCTTGAGCATTGCTTACAAATATCATATACATAGAGAATAATAAGAGTAATATAAAATGCATGTTAGTATTACGTCCCTTCCCGGGCTTCCTGGGGTCTGGCTGTATGCAGGGCTGCTGGAATCCTGGACAGCAGCGATAGAGCCTAGCCCCCGTCTTCTTTCCTTCTCCAGGTGCAGGCTTAGTTGTACGTAGAATTACCAGCTTCCGGAGTGGTAATAGTATAACTCAGCTTGAATCTCCGTGCCGCTTCTTCAAGGTGAGCTTGAGTGGGTTAGTAGGGTCCCCAGCTACCGACCACCCCCCTTTGCTTGCTTTACACGTGTCCAATGTATCCAAGGTTTTATACCAGCCACCTTTACAGCTGTGGGGGTGGAAAGAATGACAGTTTTTGGTCCTTTCCACCGGGGAGTCAATGGATCAGATCTCCAATCCTTAACCCAAACCTCATCCCCTGGCTGGAAAGGGTGAACCTCAGTGATAGGGATGGGGAACCTATTTTCTATTGCATGACAGCGCTGCGACTGCAAAGCTTTACCTAGCACCTGCACTTCTTGCTGTAGACTGACATTTCCTAGTTCCTGAATGTCCCCCCTTAACCCCGAAAGGATCTGAGGGGGTCTCCCGTACATTAATTCGAAGGGGGACAGTTTGGTGACTCTGTGAGGAGTGCACTGAATTCTAAACAGAGCCAAGGGCAACACCTCCACCATTTTAATTTTGTTTCTTGACATAGTTTGGCCAGATGTGATTTGAGAGTCTGATTCATTCTTTCTACTTGCCCGGAACTCTGGGGCCGGTATGCACAATGCAGCTTCCACTGGATACCAAGCAGCCGATTTACTCCTTGCAGCACCTTGTCGAGGAAGCTGGGGCCATTGTCGGATCCGATAGATAAAGGCAACCCGTGCCTCGGTATTACGACTTTTAGCAGAGCCCGGCTTACTTCCCTCGCCTTCTCTGTCCGGGTGGGGTATGCTTCCACCCATCCGATGAAAGTACAGACAAAAACCAACAGGTATTGATAGTGTCCTGCTCTGGGCATCTCCGTGAAGTCCACTACCAGTGCTTCGAATGGTAGGGCCCCATGTGTTTGAACTCCTGGAGGGGGTCCCTTCCCTTGTCTGGGGTTGTTTCTTGTGCACTCCGGGCATCACGCCGAGGCTGAGTTGGTCAAGGCATGGAGTCCATTGATGAACACCTGCTTCTGTAACAATGCGACCAAAGCGCTCTTCCCTAGATGGGTGGCTCTGTGGGCTGCCTGCACAACCTTCCAAGACAACTGTTGGGGTACGAAGATCCGGCCATCAGGCAATTCCCACCAGCCTTGGGGGGTCTTTTGAGCCCTCATGGGCCCCTGTGCCATCTGATCTTCCCCGCTGCTGTACCTTGGGGCCGCATCAGCCAAATCAACTTGGAGCAGCGGGGCTGACACTCCGCTCGTTATCCCGTCTTCTATGGCAACTGTCTTGGCCACTTGATCAGCTCTCCTGTTTCCCCGGGCTACTTCACTCTCCCCCGCTAGTGTCCTCTACAATGCATCACTGCCACCCTTCTAGGATGCCATACAGCTTCAAGGAGTTCTGAAATTTCCTTAGCATTTTTGATCCCTTGCCCAGCAGAATTAATCAGTCCCTTTTCACGGTATAAGGATCCATGGGTGTGGAGGGTAGTAAAAGCATATTTCGAATCGGTGTAAACATTTACTATAAGTCCGGCTGCCAAGGTTAGGGCTCTGATCAAGGCGATCAGTTCCACTCTCTGGGCTGAGGTTCCTACCGGCAAAGGGTGTGCTTCGATGGTTTTGTCCTTAGTAACTACTGCATATCCCTCATAACGTTTCCCATCTCAGACAAAATTGCTCCCATCTGTAAAATAGGTAATATTGGGATGTGGCCAAGGGGTGTCTGGAGATCTGGTCGGCTTGAATAAACTTCATCCATTGTAGCAATACAGTCATGCCTTACAGACTCGCCTGAGTCTACAGGTAACAGGGTTGCAGGGTTTAGATTGGCAGATACTTCTAACTTGACACGGGGGTTCTCACAGAGCATGGCTTGGTATCTAGTTCATCCGTTCATTAGTAAACCAGTAGTTCCCTTTGTATTCCATCAGAGTTAGTATGGCGTGTGGGACCCGCACCACTAATTCCTGCCCCATGGCCAATTTGTCTGCTTCCTTGACTAGAAGGGCGGTGGCCGCTATAGCTTTTAAACAGGCTGGCCACCCCTTCGCCACTGAATCCAGTTGTTTAGACAAGTACGCGACTGGACGCTGCCAGGATCCCAGTTGCTGTGTCAATACTCCCACTGCCACATTTTCTCTTTCATGCACATACAACAGAAAAGGTTTCGTCACATCCGGGAGTCCTAAAGCTGGTGATTGAAGCAACGCTTTCTTAATGTTAAGGAAGGCTCGTTTCTGCAACTCTCCCCATGGAAAAGGGTCTCTCTCCGCTCCTCTAGTTGCTTCGTACAGGGGCTTACTCATAACGGTGAAATTTGGAATCCAAATTCTACAGAACCCAGCTGCCCCTAAAAACTCCCGTAACTGCCTTCGTTTCATGGGTTCTGATAAGGCGCATACAGTCTCCTTTCTCTCCGGCCCCAACTCCCGCTGTCCTTGCGAAACTATGAATCCCAAATACCTAACTTGGGTCTGGCATAGCTGAGCCTTTTTCCGGGATACTTTGTATCTGCGCTCCCACAGGAGCTGTAGCAGCTCTTGGGTGCCTTGCCAACACTCGGCTTCCGATGTTGCGGCTAGCAACAGATCGTCCACATACTGTAGCAGAACCCTTTTCTCAGGCTCCGAGTGGAAGTCCTGGAGGTCTTGGCTAAGTGCAGTGCCAAAAATAGTTGGCGAATTCTTGAATCCTTGCACCAGCCTCATCCACATCAGCTGTGTCTTTTCACCTGTTATTAGGTCCTCCCACTGGAAGGCGAATATGGGCTGACTCATAGGGGCCAGTCGTATGCAGAAGAAAGCATCTTTTAAATCTAATATTGTGAAATGGGTTGCAACAAAACCAACTGCTTTTTTTAAAAAAAGAAAGAAAAACAAAACAAATTTCTGCTACTCCTCTCCACCACCACCATCCCCCGCAAAGAGAGAGAGGGAATGGCTCAGCTAGTTGTCAGAAATGCAAGAAATTTCAAATGGGCAAAGGCTGTGGCCGTTATACTTTCCTACAAAAGCAAGAAAACAGGCAGGGAGATTTATCCTGGAAAGATCAAAGAATAGATTTGCAAGGATGAGATTGCCGTGCAGCTTCACAGTACACATTAATAGCCACAGAACTCAGTGATTGAAATATCTAGCTACAGCAATTTGTTGGCAGAAAGGAGAGTCCATGCTTCTCCTACCCCCATTTCCCCCCAACCATTTAGCCTGATAAAGAGCTCCACGGAACTCAACAGCTGGCAGAGCCTAATAAACATATTGCTCATCTGCAGACGTTGTCTTCATTAATTTGAGCCTTATGCACTTTTCAAAAATCCCTATGGATTGACATGAGTTTCTTTCTAATTTTTGGAATTACAAAACAAATTAAAATAGTGATGTCCTGATCACATCTAAAGCAGAGGATGGAATGTGAATTCAGCCCTCCCTCCACATTCACAGGTTTGACCTTTGCAAATTTGATTATTTGTGAGGCTCATGGATGCCTCCCTCCATTCCCTTGCCTTTTGCTGGAGAAGGAAGGCAAGCACCCAGAGAAAAGGCAAGAAAATGTGGGGGGATGCATGCCCCTTCCTTCTCCGCTCTGCAGCTGCCCCACCCATTCCCTTGCTTCTGTCCCTAGTGCTGAGAATTTGTGCTAAGGCAAGGAAATAATGGGGGAAGTCTTGTGTGCATCTTTCATCTCCCGTCTGGAGCTCCCCCTCCCATTCTCTTGCATCTGGCCCCTGGGCACAAAAGACACGGGAATGAGAGGGGGACCTCTAGAAGGGAATAGAAGGGGGATTGCAGGGGAGAGAATTATTTGTGGTTTTTCCACTTTTGCAGGGGTTGTGTGCCCCGAAACCTCATGAAAGTGGAGGAGCCACTGTGATTTAGGGACCAAGGAAGCTGCCTTACAGCAAGTCAGAGGCTCTTTATCCATCTAAGCAACTACTATCTACTCTGAATGGCAGCTTTTCTAGTCTGATCGGCAACAGTTCTGCACGGTCCTCCAACAGAAAAGAGGAAGGTATCTTTCCCATCACATGTTTGCAGAACCTTTTACGTGCACCTGAAGACATCAAGTCTCACCTGATCTTGAAATCCCTAGTTAGTACTTGGATGGGAGGACTGCCAATGAAAACCAGGTGTTGTGGGCTAGATTTCAGAGAAAGGCAATGGCAAATCACCTTTGAGTATTCCTTGCCTAAGACAACCTCTATAATTCATGGGGTTGCCATAAGTCAACAGGCTACTTGAGGCACATATACACAGAAGGAATGCGCCTAGGACCTTCTGGATATAGAGCAAGGGTTCTTCATTTGAGCCGTGTTTCCTCCACAGTGAAGCACCAAAAGACCACACAGGTGGCAAGGGTGGACTTTAACACACTTCCCCACTGTCTGTGCTTTCTTCACAAGCAGGTTCACTTTTACTTTCAGTAAAGGGGGAAGAAAATAGAAGGGGGAGGTTTCCCATATACCTTACATTCTTCCTTCTGTTTTTTTTCCAGCAGTCCTAAGCATCACCTGAGAACCTGCCTGAAGCTTGGTAAAGGCCTGATCGATTTAAGGTTACTCTTCTCTCCCTCCATTCCATTTTAAGACTCTAATCTGGCATATTCAGAACTCGGAAAGCTATTTTTTTAAAAAGTGAGTTATCACTTGAAGTAATGAGCAGTTGTGTTCTAGTTCCATTTTTTAGAAAGTAGCTCTTTACTGCTTCTCCAGATTAGCTAAATTAATTACTTTCCAGATTTCAAGGAAAAAAACACAACAAGAACCTCAATACCTCAGCAGCAGTTCAAGGCAGCGCTTGAATTATGTAACATTCTTCCTCCACCATTTAATGAGGCCACACACAGAGTCATGATTTTTAAAAGCATCTTAAATCAATTACAGCCACTAGAAAAGGAATTATTCTTCATCTAGTTACAATGGTAAAGCAAGTTAGTTACTCTTTCATTATTGGGGGAATTTGTGACTTGGAATTAGTTACTTTTAAGTTCTGTGCAGGTTATGCAACATAGTTTCAGTAGCAAATCATCTTCCCTCCCCCTTGCTTACTCCACCTCACTTTTGTTTTTCAGCATATCGCCTCATGAAAAGCTGGCCAAATCTTGTGTCCCATTTTGTGTGTATTTGGTGAGTCCTAATAAAGGTATACTTGCTTGACAATGAGTTTTGAAATTTTCCTTTTTTCCTCAGTCATTTGTTTTATATTGATATGCACTGATTGCCTTACTTCAAAGGAATTTGGGAGAAGATTTTATACTTCCCTCTTAACAGAAGTGGCTGAGTAAAGCAGGCTGAAACCAGAAATTAAAGGACTTGGCAAGTGTCACTGAGTTGTCCCCTCGCTAGGCATCCAGAGGTATAAAACAGCAAAAGAAATTAAGCCAAGCTTTAAACAGAACGAGACCACAGTTGTTTTTTATTTACTTGAACATTTATACTTCACCTTTCACTGAGAAAAAGTCAGTATAGTGTACAAGATGCATTAAGTGACAATTAATCAGAATGTGAGAAGTTGCTTTTTAAAAAGTAATCAGTTACTCAATATGTGTGTGCTTGTTACGATAGAGCTTTACTGTAGTAAGCAGTACGGTTTACCGTAGTTACTCATTAGGTTTATGAAAACATGTAACATTGCTTGTTGCACAGCTCATCAGTCTTCTGTCACACCGTTACTTTTTGATAAAACTTTTTGATAAAGTTTATTAAAACTTTTATCAAAACTTTTATCAAAAAGTCAAAATATGTACAGACAGCTCCTTTAAAGGTGACTTTTGAAAGCAACTAGAAACTTGTTGTGTGCCTTCAAGTCATTTCCAGCTTTTGACAGCCCTAGAGCAAACCTATCACAGGGTTTTCTGGGGGCTGAGATTGTGTGATGTGACCAAGGAGACCTAGTATGTTTCATTGCAGAACAGGGAATTGAACCCCTGGTCTCCAGGGTTGTAGTCCAATGCACAAACCAATATTAATCATTTTGGGGTTTTTTAAAAAAATATGTAGCCATGTTACACCCTCATTATCCTGAAAGTAGCTAGTCACAGGTAACTGTGTCACTTGCAACTTCTTGCTTCGAAATCTGCAAGTAACTTGAAATACGCATGCAAAATTAAAACAAATATAAACCCAGGGTTAAAACAAAAGGTTTCACTAATATGTAGGTATTAAAATCAACAAGCACTTAAGACAAAGAGAAATGTTTTTAAGAGATACCGAAACACAGTTGAAGACAGTGCCTACTATGCTGCTGAGGTGGAGAGTCCCAAAGCAGGGTGCCACCACAGAAAAAGCCTTTCTTCCAGATTACTGCCCAATGTTCCCAATGTGACCCACGTGGATGACAGGAGATCTTGACCTATAGATCTCAGTGGATGAGCAGACTAATATGGGAAAAGGTGGTCTCCCTCTGGTAAGCAACATAGGCCCTCAGTTTGTGTTTTAATTTGCTTCAATTTGGAGAGGGATTAGTGTTGTAACATCACCACACCAAAGGAACAATGTCTAGAAAATTATGTCTCTCTCACCATATCAAGAGCAATTGAGTTACAAGAACATAAGAAGCTGCTCTGTGCTTAACATGTGCTCCATCCAGCCCAATGCTGCCAACTCTGACTGGTAGTGGTGGGTAGCCCAGATTTCAGGCAGGTTTTTCCCTAGTGCCACCTGGAGATCCCTGGAATTATGCCCTGGTGGACTCCCATAGTCCCCGGCAAGTTCCTCTTTCTCTAGCAAAGTGACAGGGAGAGGCAGTCTTTGGATACTCTCTTTCCTCCTGGCTGAACCCCACAGGGCTTTGGCAACTGGGGAGCTGGGTAGGGAGGTTCCAGACAGGACACAAAGGGCTAGAGAACAGTCCCTTGAGCTCCAGGACACATGCATGGGTAAAGCATACATATATCTCTAGCAGCATTCCGTTCTCTGTTTTGTTCTTGGTGGTTGATCAGTTATATTGTGGGGTATTAAATTTTACTTAATGCTAATCTGGAAGACCGGCAAATTTGTGGGAGGGCAGGTCTTTTCCTGCTTCACTCCAAATTCCAAATTTATGGCCCAGAACTGATGAATGTTGAAACTCATCACATTTTATATGTTCACTGAAGTTTATTTCTTTTATGCATGATTCAAATAACTTTAAGGTGGACAACACTGAGACAGTTAAAGAACTCTTATACCTTGGCTAAGTTGTTAGCGAAAATGGAGACTGCAGTCAAGAAAAGAGGAGAAGACTACAACCTAGAAAGGCAGCCATGAAGGAACTAGACAAGATCCTTTAAGGCAGTGGTTCTCAACCTGTGGGTCCCCAGATGTTCGTGGACTTCAGCTTCCAGAAGCCCTGAGCATTGACCATAGTGGCTGGGGCTTCTGAGAGCTGAAGTCCATGAACATCTGGGGACCCACAGGTTGAGAACCACTGCTTTAAGGTAAAGACAAATCATTTAACATCAAAGTCAGGATGGTACAGACCATATTGTTTTGTAGGGTTGTGAAAGATGGACAGTGAAGAAAGCTGAAGGGTAGAGAATGAAGTTGTTTGAGATATAGTGCTGAAGGAGAGTTCTACAGAGACCAAAATGGGTCCAAGACCAAAGTTTGAACTCTTCCTAGAAACCAAGATGACGATACTGAGATTATCACATTTTGGGCCTATCATGAGATTACTCACTAGAAAAGACAATTATACTTGGTAAAGTGGGAGGCAGTAGGAAAAGCAGGAGGCTGATTTTATCCAGCTGTAATAAAGAAGCCACAACCCTGAATTTCTAAGACCTGAGGAGGGCTGTTGATAACGTGAGGTCTCACATTCATAGAGTTGCCACAAGTCAAAATCAATTTGATAGCAAATAAAAGCAGCAAGAATCTCTCTGTTAGAGCCGTTTGGCATAAATCTGGAGGAGTTATTTCAGACCAAGGGTGAGGAACTCCAGCTGTCATCATCCCTCACCATTGGCCATGTCAGCTGGGACTGATGAGAATCCAACCACATCTGGAGGGCTACTGGTTCCTTCTCAGTGCTGTAGACTGTGACAAATAGGCTGGAAAAAGCTTAACATGAGCCAGACTCCACAGTCAGCCCTCTGGATTTGTGTGAAATGAAATATTAATGCTTTTGCATTGAAATCTCCTGCTAAAGAAGGATAATCTTACAGTCTCTGCTAACATCTTTATGAGAGTGTGCTAATCCTATTCTACAGAGACAAATTGGGATATATAATGTGATTGATTTATTTCTCTTCCAGCCGTGTTTTCCCCCAAGAGACCATAGCAGGCTATATTCACTCTGTGAAATGCAGAAAACTCTTAGTGCAACCCCGTTGCCAATAGGGGAAAACATATCACAAATGGGCAGCCACTGTTCCAAAGATCTGTCAGTCCTCTCCACTTGTAGGAAGGTTGGAAGTGGACCCAGCTCACTAAAGCAAGTGTGTGTGTGTGTGTGCTCAGGAAGAGCTGAATCAAAGCAATGTGGCTCAGGAAAGGAAAGCAGTTCTTGAATTGGAAGGTGCTGTTGTTTTAGAATGGGGCAGCCAAATGTTTTGGAAATCTGATAGTGACCCAATGCCAACTCCTGGGTCCATTCACAGTACGGTCAGCCCGTCACATTTGCAGGTTTAACATTCGTGGATTTGATTATTTGCAAGTTTCTCTACCTCTGCCCCCAACAAGCGCTTCTTTTGCAGAGGAACCTTTCCTCTTGGAGGCTCTGAGCAGGCCATACAGCTCTTTAAAAACCTGTCTCTCCTCCTCCTCCTGCACCACTAGGAGCTGCCTGGCCAGCTGAAGATGGCTCATACCTTGATTTCTCAGCACCACAAGCCTTCTCCTGATGCCCATGACACCAAGGGAGGAGATGGGCGAAAGAGAGAAAGTACAAGGCCACCATGTTGACCCACCCCTTTCCCTCTCCTTTCCCTGACCTGGTTTGGACCCTGAGTGCCCACTCTCTTCATCATGCCTTGGCCTTCTTCCCACAGACACACACGTACATTTTGGTTTTTTGCAGTTTTTCCACATCTGCAGGGGTCCTGCATCCTCAACCCTAATGAAGGTGGAGAGCCAGCTGTATGGAATTATAGCACTATGATTTGACTTTAACTGCCATGGCTGCTTCCTATGGAATCCTGATGTTTGTTGTTTGGTCAGAGTGTTACCCTGTTTACTGGGGGTCCTGGGAGGGACACCTAAATAACCAAACAACAACACACAATATTTGGGGAAATTAGCTGGAGCACTCACTTAAGCTAGTGAGAGGCAGGGTAACTTAGCAGGATCTTGCAACCCAGTGTCTACGGGGTCAGGTCAGCCAAGCAGCCACACAAATGTCCACTAATGAAAATGATGCTTTATTGCAGACAGACAAATATTAAAGACACCACAATCACACAGCTAGCTAAGAAGATAGAGCTTGAGTTGAGGATAGAGATTTTCAGGGAAAATGAGTGATATGACACCTGTCTCGTTGTCCTGGACCTTGCAGGAGAATCCAGGGGTGCAGAGAAGAAACTCAGCTGGATTAGCTGAGGGGAGCTCGCCAAGCACAGCAGCAGCAAGATGGGATGAAACTCAGGAGCAATCCGAGGAAGGTCTCGGAATCAGAGGTTTTTATAGGGCGAATTGGGACTGTAGGCTCTGCCTTACTTGAGGACGACAATGAGTTTTGGGTGCGAGACAATGTCTCGGAAAGGTCACAACTTTGCATGATTGAGTCAAAGCCGAATTAACAATAATGTAGCCAGTATGCAAATGCGCGGTGCTTACCAGTGGACAGCACAACCTTTGTCCAGTAGCCTGCTCGGGGCAGGAAATCTTTGTAAATATCGCGCGTGCTTAATGAGGTGTTTGCCGGGGAGGTCCCTGAAGCGATGAACCGGCTGTGTTTGGCCTGCCTAGGTGGAGAAAGGAATATCTCAGTGATTATCGGCCGTGCCTGTTTGCTTGCTTGTCCGGTAGCCTCACAAATACGTGGAGTGGGGTGGCAGGGGAAAGCCGAATGGTTTGATATCAAAAACGATATCTGGTGCTATCTCCGGGTAGGCCTAGGCTGCAGTAACAAGAGGCACCAGAGGAGCTCCTAGGCTGAGGATTCTAAAGGCCCCTCCCTCAACTGCCTTTCCTAGGATTTGAGAGGGTGGATCCGTATCAGTTAAGGTGGAATCATAGTGTCATAACTGTGCAGTGTGAAAGGACTCTGCTTTCAAAAACAGAATGTCAAACAGTGTGTATAAGGGTGGGGGGACAAACTTTTTAAAGGTGAGCTGCTCCTCCAGAAGTGCTCAGAAGAAGATTGTCCGGGGAGCCTGGGAGGGTTGAAGGCTGCAAAAATAGTCTTGAGAGGGTCATGAAGCCCCAGGACTGCATTACAATTTGCCTCTCCGCATTTTAGACACGTCTTCCCTGTGTCCTGGCTTCTGTGCCCCGGTGGTGCTTGCTCAGCCTCCACGTTGTATAAATACTGTTGCACAGATGATTTAAGTCTCTTGGGTGCTCTCTTCTAGCAGAAACTGAGCCTGTGAAGATCAGGGGTGGGAAATTTTCCATCCTCCCATATTGTGATCTACAACTCCCATAGTCCCCTTCTACTGGCCATGCTCGATGAAGCTGATGGGAGCTGCAGGTCAAAATAACTGAATGGCCCTTATATTCCTTGCTCTACAGGGTTTTCCAGCATTTAGAAGAAAGTGGGGAAATAGAGAGATATTCATGGATACACAGCCAAAATCCTTGCTTTATTGCTGCTATTAGCACCCTGGCAGCGCTCTTGACAAAGATACCAACCCGCTTCCCCCCCATAGTGCCTGTAGATCTGGGGGTGCACAGCTTAGGCACCCCTATTCTAGCTCAATATCGTTTGCCCTGAAAGGTGGCAGTGGCTCTCTGAGGCTTCAGCCTTCCCTAACTGGAGCTGCTAGCTTTCTACACGGCAAGCAACTGCTGTCTCTCTGAGCTACAACTCCTTCTGTTAAAAGTAACAGAACTTGAAAGTCTTTCCCAGCTGCCAGTTGCAGTGATGTACATGAAAGATTAGTTCTGAGCTTTATATGCGCAGGAGGTGCATCCTTCTCTTTGCAAGATGACTACAATGGGAGAATAATTCCAGCCCAGCCAGATGCAGAGGCCCATGAAAATATGTCATTTGGAAAAATAAAGAAAGCCCTCATTTGTTTGTACGCTTAACAGTGGTTTCTTGTCTAGCTGCGGCAGCCAATTCCTCTGCCTTCCTGGTTCAACCTGGATTTCTGTCAATCCCAGACACAATGATCCAGACCTCCGCCCCAGACAGGAGATCTCATCTGATTGCCATGACATCTGAATAATGGGCAGGCAGATTGGAAGTGGCAGCAGGGATTTCAGCAGCTGGACAAGGCCAGGCTTCAGTCAAAGCCATGACAGCCCATTACAGAACAAACCTTCTCCCATCCTGGACTGCGGGGATGGAGGAAGAGAAGCAGACACAGCTCAATCTATATGCTCCCTTGACTCCATCTGACACAGTTTTTTTTCTTCTAGCCAACTTTTCCAATCTCTGCATTGCCACGATATAAGAAGCTGCACCTTTCTGAAATTCTCTTACCCCAAAATCACCATCCAGACACCTGGTGCTAAACCAAAGATCCCATCCCAGGTGCTGTAACATTTCAGGGCTGGCCACTGTTTTAAGGAAATGGCAGGGAAGCTTTGACTTTCCAGGTATTTTGGATTTCAACTCCCAGAAGTCCCAATCAACACAGACAATATCAAGAGATTGTGGGAGCACTAGGCAAAACTGAAAATAAACTCCAAAACTTCTCTGCTCCTGTTTTAAAGAGTTCTTGACAAACTGGGCAAACCCTCATTTTTCCTGCACTGGGTTAGAAACAATTGATCATGCAGGACCTCATCTAATTAAGTGCTGGTTCATACTTGTATAGTGATCAGTCACTGAGAAGAAGGCCAGGTGTCCTGCTTTACAGAAGACAGTTCTCTATCCTCTAGCCACAAGACAATCCTTGAATTGAAGGGATCCCCAGTGAAAGAGAATCTTTTTGAATCCGGTCATTTCCACGTAACAGTGTTAAAGTGCTATTATTCCACCTTCAAATGCCTGTGGAATCCTCCTGGGTTTGCAGTTTAGAGAGTGGCATTTAGAATTCTCAGCCAAAGAGCTGTTTGGACTACAAACCCCAGAATTCCACAGGATGTTGAAAATGGAATAATAGCACTATAACAGCATAATACAAAAATGACCCCTCTCTGCTGCAGATCCAGCTGAATACGGAGAGCTCCACTGTCCTTGAAAAGTGACTTTCACCAACTAGCATTTGGTCAGAGAACTAAGCAGGTACACACGGCACCTGATCAATCCTCCACAATTCCCACTGTGAAAGCTTTCCCTCTTGTTTATTGTATTTCTATTCTAATGATCTCTAAATTTGCATATTGATGTATAGATTACCATGTGCAAATTTTATTCAGACAAGGATCCTCCTTTTTAAATGATGTGTCAGCAGTCACCCACTCCACTGTATCAAAGGATGGCTTCCCTCATATCAAAATGTGTCGCTCACTTGGGTTCTATGGGGCTATTTTATAAATGAATATTGCAAACACAATCATCATCTTAAAAGATTTATGGCAACCATACAACACCTTCTGCAAGTGAATACAGCACACACACAGATTTCCAAAAGTTCCTTATACCCAATAAGGCACTAGCAGAAGACTTGCTTTCAGAAAAAGTGTAACATATGAAGATCAGTGGTTCCTTGAGGTAAAAACCTTAAAGCCATAAATAAAAATACCAGATAGATAAAACACATAAGATCACAGTAAGAAAGTTACCTTTCTGCTCCCTCCTACACCCATAAATTAAAATCCCATTACTGAACTCAAGGTGACATGGGCCTGATTCTTACCCCATGGCAATTACATTTCTTTTATTCTCTGGCACCTTTTTTCCTTTTTGAAACTGAAACTAACAAGCACAGCATCCTTCCTTGAGGATTTCCCCACCCACTGGACCAAACCAATAATTCACAGGGTATGCATAAACAATAGAGAGTGTTTCAGGACCACACCTTAAGAGGGTGCTGCAGTTTCTTCTCAAATGTGACAAGTCCGCAGTAGGTTGAAGCCACAATATTCTTCCCCATCCACTCACCCTTCTCCCATCCTTGTCATTGGATGCCAGACTCCTATCCAATCCCATTTAGTGCCAGCACTATTAGAACTGGAGCTTGGCAAAGTTGCTGTTGAACATGATAGCTATGTTTACATATTTGCAGGGATGCCATATGGAGGATGGAGCAAGCCTATTTTCTGCTGCTCCAGAGACTAGGACTGTCAGAAAAGGTTGGGCTAAACCTCAAGAAAAATACTTTGTGATGTAAGTGTAAATGTTGCTTTAATTGTTAAGTGCACCTGTGGAAAGGAATGTGGCTTGAGCTAGTTAATGCTGAGTCATGCTGATGAGCACCAGGTGCAGCCAGTGCAAGAGCTGGCCAGGATTGGGTAGGTGTCTGTATAAAGGTAGCACAATCCCAGCCAACATCTGTACATGTTGCCTGATGCATGTCACTGGAAGCTCTGTTGGAAAGAGCAAGCTAGATATGCTGGATTGTCATCTGGACTTTGTAAATATTGTATATATTTTGTAACAAAGAATAAAGAGCCTCCACATTGGAAGATTGCAAGCTGAGTGGGTGAGTGTTACTGGCTTAGTGCATTTGCTGCTAAAAGTTTTCTCTGCAGCTTGGCATGCTTTGACAGCTGTGCAGAGCTATCTCTGCTTATCTATATAGAGTTTTTCTTGGTTGGCTTTTCTTTGTTTTTCCTCTTGTTCTCGGGACAATGGAACAATGGCTTCAAACTTCAGGAAAAGAGATTCCATCTAAACATTAGGAAGATCTTCCTGGCGAAAAGAGAAGTTTGACAATGGAATATGCTGCCTCCGAGTGTGGTGGAGTCTCCTTCTTCTGAGGTTTTTAAACAGAGGTTGGCTGGCCATCTATTGGGAATGCTTTGATGGTGTATCCCTGCATGGCAGGTGGTTGGACTTGATGGCCCTTGTGGTCTCTTCCAGCTGTATAATGCTATGATTCTATGACTACATCTCCCAGAACCTTTTGGGAGGATCCCAGAATTTTGGTCCAAAAGCATATTTTCTGAACTCGCAGAATATGGGTGTCAGAGAAGAGAGACCTCATTCCACATCCCCCATTCAGTCATGAAGTTTGGTGTCTGATCTGAGAGTGGCCATTATCTCTTAACCTAACCTTCCTCACAAGGGTTATTGTGAGGCAGAAGAACCATGTGCACTGCCTTAACCTCTTTGGAGGAAGAGTAAGGTTTTAAACAATATATAAAATAAGAAAAGATTAGTCAGCCTCATGTACTTTAAAGGGAAACAAAGACTCTTTCTGGGTCGTAGCATTGCCAGCTTCCCAGCTGCATACTTTACCCACATTGCTGTGTACTTTACTCACATTGTAATGTTCCTTGGCCAAGTATGTTCTAGTTTTCTTATGGGAAGTTTTGGAGGATGTGGGCTCTCAGATAAGTGTGTTCAATGTCTCCATTTTCAATTGTTGTGTCCTGGCTGTATACCTAAGCAAATGTAGATGCTGGACACTTTAATCTGAGAGCTCAAACCCTCCAATATTTCCCATATGAAAACTGGGACGCACTTGGCCAAGCAACATCACAGTGTGGTCAAAACGGTAAAACTTATTAGTGAGGAAGAGAATAGAGGTCTACAGCAGTTTGGAAGGCAAAACTGCTCAGTCAAAGCAAGACATTAAGAGATTGTGATGACTCTCATCATTGTTTTGTCGCCTAAAGTTAAGACAATCAGCCCATTCCAGACTCCTTTGTCAATCTCATGAGAAAACCGTTACTTTGTTTATGTACCCCTTTCAGGGTAGGAAATAGGGTATATAAACCCTAGCTTTGGCTCCAGCAAATTATGTTATTTTGATGTAATCTGTGGTGCCCAGACTACTGTCTGTCCTTGCTACCCTTGGATGCTATCCGAGCCACTCTGCTTCAGCCTTCTTCTTCAGGATTGGTAACTATCACCGTCTTCACCCTAATTTATCTCCCTATCCAACTTTCTATGTCTTGCTTTCTAATAGCTTTGTATGGTTTTTGAGTGTCTGCTTTCCTGTGTGTTTGTTAAATTCAAGTAAAATACTTGGTTTAACTTTTTGACAGAAGTCCAGCCTACAGTTAGTACTGCTATACACAGGTGAAAAGGTCCTGCCATCACCCTTCTCTTATAGGCCTCCATTGAGCTATAATTCCCCCAAAGTCTAAGGAGATGCTGGCATTTTGGGTGGATCCCATCACCCCTAGTAATGTTACTTATGATAACATTACCCCAGTAATGTTACTTATGGTAACATTTGCTCAAAATAGGCCTAGTTATTGCAATAGTAAGCCTGAGCCATGTGCCTTTATTACTTCAGATGGGTGATATGAGCTCAGAACACTGAAGGCTCCTTTGTTCTCTCCCTCTTTCTGCCAGTACCAGATAATTTGCTGCCTGAAGCAGAACAGCAAATAGCCCTGTTCTGTCCTACCTGCGGCAAAGCATGTAGTACCCAAAGCCAGCCAAGTTATTTTGCCACATGAGGCAGAAAACGCCACAAGCAAACACCTCTCCCCATTCCTGGAAGCAAAAAATGCAATCATAGCAAATTGGATAACTAACCATTTTCTGTCCCTTCACAACATCCCGAATACACTGCCTGAGGCAGCTGCCTGCTTCTGTCTCATGGTATGGCCAGCCTTTCCTCTTTCCCTTATCTACCATCTATTTGTTTGTCTCTTTTAATGTTTCCCTGTATGAGAAACACTCTGATAAACGTTTGAGTCTTTTCATGTCATTATATCAGAACCCTGAAGCAATTTTGGGTTTGGGTTTGTGGTGTATGCGAGTGAGGGAGAAAGAGACTATTTATATGAATCCCAGGGTGATGCAACCATCACACTGTGCTAATTATCTTGGGCCATTCATGGATTGCTGTGTTTCTCTGGAGGACCATAAACTTCACTCACCAGCCTAATGTTTATTACAGTGATGGTTAACAAACACCCCTTGGGCGAGAGCCAGTACGTGAGGTGATTTTTATCATCAAGCCCCCTGGCACTTTTAAGAGAGGCACAATAATTTTAAAAAATGTGTGCATGCTGTTTTAAGAAAAGTGAGGTGGAAAGGGGATTTGTTGGTTCTTTCAAGTGTGTGTGTGTGTGTGTGGGGAGGGGTATTCTGCCAGCACCTTAGTCGTCTACCTGTCTTTTGTGTTTTTGTAGGTGAGGCACCACCCAGTTTCTCAGCATGTGGGCTAAGAATCCAATAGGACCTGCAGGAAGTGTGTGTATCTGCATGTGGCAGCATTTGGAAGAGTCTGCCAAGCACCACATATTTGACAAAGGAGTCCCTCATACCCACTAAGTGTCCTGACTTGGCAAGGATGGTCTTGATTAATCTTCTGTCTCCCTACTTTTTCAGCTGTTTTTAAAATGTTCCAGTTTCTCTCTCCTCCTCCACTTCCCCCCTTTGGTCCTTAGCTTATTTCACTTGCTGCAAATTGAGTTCAAAGTGCCAAAACAATTTGCACTCATTCAACTCAGCAGGGGGAGGGGAAGAAAGGAGAGGAGGGGACAGAATCTTGCCCTTCCCTGTAGACTCAGGCAGAAGCAACCTGCTGCAGCCTCCTTAGCCTGTCTGTTCTTCCTTGTGAATAACTTTTGCCATCTTGACCACACTCTGATGTTAATTGGTCTTATGTGTCCTGGTTTTTGTCTGTGAAATGCTGGAAGCTATGGTACATTGCCTGTCCCCTTAGTATTTTGGCCTGTGTTCCTTTCTACTTGTTCTTACTGTTTGTTCACCTGCCCTGTTTTCCTGCTGAAACAATGACAGGCAAGAAAGCCTAGAAAGTCTCTCTGTTATCACCGTGAACTGGCCTGGCTTCGGAAGATATTAGATATCGTCTTGATATCACAATTCGGCCACATTTTGCCACCCTCAGCCAAGTGTTTGTGAGGCCCCCGAACAAGCACAGAACTAGGCATGGCCATTAATTGCTGAACATTCCTTTCTCTACCCAGGCAAGTCAAACTCAGCCAGATCTTGCTTTAGGAGACCTGCCTAGACAAACACCTCATTAAAGATGCACGCCAATACAAAGAGCCCCCTGCCCCGAGCAGGTACCCTGATGAGCTAGACGCTTAATTGTCAAGTGCGCTGCATCTGCATACTGGCCATTCCATTGTCAATTCGGAGCTAACTGAATCATGCTAAATTCTGACCTTTCAGAGACATTGTCTCAAGCCCAAACCTCATTGTTCTCTCCCAAGTACAGACTAGCCCACAGTCATACTTTCCCTATAAAAACCCCTGGTTCCGAGAGCTTCCTTGGATTGCTCTGAACTTCCATCCCACCTTGCTGCCACTTTGTTCGCTGAGCTTTCCCATCAGTCTCAGTCTGAGACTGTGCAATTACGGACCTCCACTGTGATCCACCCCGGGCTTCGGACAGGTGTAGTATCTCCCAATTCAACAAACCCTCAAACTCCTCTATACTGCTAGCACCTTTATTTTCTGTAGTTACTTGTGTGAGTGTGTTGCATACACTGTTTGCCTGGATTTAATAAAATCACTGTTATTCTTTCATATTTGGCGTGCTTCTTGACTTGGCCTGACCCCGTAGACATTGGGTTTAAAGATTCCGCTGCGTTGCCCTGCCTCTCGTTTTGCTAGCTTGTGCTCTGAGCTAATTTTCCCCACTTAATATCTGAGCTCGTTTGGAGTCCCTCACAGTAAACAGGGTAACATCTCCCTGCCTTGAACTCTGGAGTACTTGTGCAGCATGCCCTGCAACATTTCACAGGTGAAAACTGGGAAAGTGTTTGGCTGTGCATCATCAGAGCATTGTCAAAATAGTGTGGCAATGCAGCAAGAAGGCAAAAATTATTCATGAGGAATAACAAACGTAACTACTACAGTTGTCCCTCTGCATTCACTAGCGTAAAGGGTGCCAGACTCTCACAAAAGTTGAAAAATTGCAAATATCAAAATGCGTGTGTGTGTGTGTGTGCTTTTGGGAAGAGAGCCGAGGCATGGTGGAGAGAGCGGGTACCCAGGATCCAAACCAAGTCAGAGAAAGGAGAGGGAAAGGGATGGGTCAACATGGTGGTCCTAGATTTCCTCTTTGTTGCCCACATCTGTTACCCTAATTTTCTGAGGGTCCTGGGGGTCCCAGTATCCCAATTGATGATTTTGAGATTCTGGAGGTCCTGGTCACCAGATCAGTGAATTTGCGTCCAGGGAGGTCCCAGTCACTACCAGAGTTTCGGGGGGGGGGGCGATCACTGCCAGAGTTTCCGGAGGTCCCAGTCACTACCAGAGTTCCGTGGGATCCCTCAAAGGACACCTAGACTGACCCCAGTTTTAAGGTGATTCCCAAGTTACACCAAGCACATGCCCAGCACACTAGAGAGGTAGGGTAACCTACCGAGACCTTGTACCAGCTTTTACAGGGTCAGGCCGAGTCAAAACCCAGACAAAATGGATTTATAATTATTTTCTTCATTTAAAACCTAAGTCACTGTGCACTTATGCACTCACTCACACAGATCTAAGAAAACAAAGGGAGGAAAATAGATAGGGATTTTAAGAAGGATTTTTTGGGGAAATACTACACCTGATCCTGTAGTTTGGGAAGCCAAAATAGAGCCAGAGAGTCAGGAGCGGTGAATCTCAGCACATGGAGGCTGAGGGGAAGGCTTCAGCCAGCAGAGTGGCAGCAGGATGGGAAGGAAGCCGAGAGTGATCCAAGGAAGCGCTCAAAGTCAGGGGTTTTTATAGGGGAAAATGTGCCTGGAGGGTAGCCTGGTCCCGGGGAGAACAATGGGTTTTGGAGTTGAAACAAAGCTTCCGAAAGGTCAGTGCTTAAGATGACTGGGTTTTGACAGGGTTGTCAATAGCGCAGACAATATGCAAATAGGGAGTGCTTGACAGTTGTGTAGTCCAAAGCACTAGTCCTGTCAAGCTGACTGTTCGGGGCTGAGAATCTTTTGTGTGCTTGGTGCATACTTGATTGAGTTTTGAAGTGTACTTGCCTGGAGGTCTCCTGAAGCTGCATGACGGAAAGTTACTGGTCTGACCAGGATTTTTCTTGTATTTTTCAGCCGTTCATCCGTGGCCGTGTGCGTGCTCATCCGGGGGCTTCTCAAGCACGTGGAGGGGTATATTTTTACTAGCCAATTTATATTAAATTGTAGACTCCGGGTTCAGGCATATCCATCGCAGTAACACCTCCTTCCTTGGATGTGGACATTGAGAGAGGGTTTTGGGTGCTCAGAAATCAGGCTGCAATTTGTCCTTAGCTGGCCAGGCAGCAACTGGTGGAGGAGGTGGAGGACCAGAGGCAGGTTTTTAAAGAGCTGCATGCTCTGCTTAGAGCTGCTGAGGGGGAAGGTTCTCTTAGAAAAGGAGCACTTGTTGGGGGGCAGGTGTTGGAGAAACTCACTAATAATCAAATCTGTGATATTCAAACCTGCAAATATGGAGGGCCAACTGTATTTTAAACCGAGAGACCCTGGAATTTATGTACTGAGTTTAAGAAAGCCTGCAAAAAGAATAAGCAGAAATCAATAAATAGAGTAACCTGTGTAAGTGCAGGTCCGCACACAGCACTATTAGCAATAAATGTAACATTATAATACCTTAGGCTAAAATCAAAATGCCTTTATCAGACCTGTTCAAAGTCACAACTATCTCTCAGAGAAACTATATGCTCATAGCCACCCTCTCTTCCTGCTCCTGCTAGGCCAATTGAGAGCAAATTAGGTTTGCACTTTGAACAGAGGAAAATACACACGCACGCACGCACGCACGCACGCACGCACGCAGCCAGCCATGTTGGCCATGCAGCAAAATACATTGAAATCCCAAATCCTCAAGCAGTGATACCTTTTTTGGGCCAGCTCCAAAGCATAAAACACCTTCTGCAAACTTTCAGAGCCTCACTGGCTTCTTCATTGGGCAAAGACATTAAAAATCACACAGGAAAAATGGTGGTGATGTTAGAGTCCCAGGCCTACATTCTGGCTAAAAGGTTTTCCAGATGTTATAGTATAGACACCCCTTGAAAAAGTCAGTGTTCTCTGCCTAAGAAAGGAACAGTTAGCTTTGTATAGGACAGAAACAGCTGGATCTCAAGAGAAGTCACTTTTCTGTTGATAAGGGAATAGAATTTCTATTACTTGACTTTTATTGCTCTTTGTCTTTAATTCTCACATGGCCAATAAGGGGAGTAGTCTCTGGCTGCATTGATGCCCCTTAATACCATCTAAACCGACAATATCTCAGACAGAATATAGGCCCATAGCTCTAACATCATCACCATTTTTCTCTTGTGTGATTTTTAATTCCATTGCCTGATGAAGAAGCCAGTGAAACTTCAAAAGCTTGCATAATGTATTTATGCTTTGTAATTGGCCCAATAAAGGCATCGCTGCTTGTAGATTTTGGATTTTGTTGTAATTTGAACTCTGTTTGTAGCAACTGAATTAAGCTGAGGGCAAAAGGGAAAGTGAGAGGAGGAGAGAAAAAAGAATTGACACATGCGGCCAAGCAACATTAGAACTGGTTAAGACGGCCAAAGTTATTAGTGAGGAAGAACACCACAAGCTAGGAGAGGCTGCAGCAGTTTGCTTTTTCCTGAGCCTACAGGGAAGGGCAAGACTCTCTCCCTAACTCTCCTGTCTCTTCCCACCCGCCCCCACAGAGTTAACTGGGCAGAAACTACTTTTTCACTTTGAACTCAGTTTTCAGCAACCATAGTAAGCTGAGGACCAGGGTGGGGAGTGGGAGGAGGAAAAGGAAACTGGGCCATTTTAAAAGCAATTGGAAAAAATGGGACAACAGAGAACTAACTGAGATTGTTCTGCCAAATCAGGACAGTTGTGGAGGCTATGAAACTAGGGCAATTTAAAATCAGGTGAGAAAGTGAGGCTTAACTGGGGCCATCTTCTGCCAGCCTGTGACAATGGTGACAAAGAGGTGGCAGTGGCAGGCCATCTCTCACTGAAAGTGTCTTCTTCAAGCCCTTGCTATCTCACCTCCCTCACCACAAAACCAAGGAACCAGTACTGTTGGCCTGATCCAGGGCTTCTGAGTGGGTGGAGAGAGACTTGAATCCAGAGCCCCTGGTGTTGCTGAGAAGTGTTTGATACTCTTTGATCTTACTTTTGCTTGTGATCCCAACCCCCCAAATGTGGGTAGGCGGAATGGAGAAAGCGGGGGAGGGAGGGGGAGAGAAAAAGAAAGAGATGCCTCTCCAGCAAAGGTCCCATGCGATCTGGCAGTGACGGGGATGGGCGAGGGGGGCAAGGAGCAAACTGCTGCAGCTGTGAGGAAAATGGGTCAAGGAGAGCAGCCGGATCTGCAAGAGCTGAAAGAGGCTTCTGAACACACTGGCCCTCTTCTTTAGAAGAAGAACTGTCACAATGGCTCCTATACAGATACTCGGGAGAAGGAAGGCAAATGGGCAGGAAGTAAAGAAGAGAGAGAAAGCACACCCCCTACACACAACACATCCCTCCCATCTCCAAAGCCTACAAACAGAGAGGCCAGATCTGCCCTGAGGCAGAGTAAAAGAGCAGCTACTGGTTAGTTGCTTCATTTAGAATTATTATACTTCCACTGCTAAAGAGAAGCATTTCATCCAACAACTTGGATACAGAGGATATGTAATCTTTGACACTGAGAATCCTTTTCACACTACACAATTATAGTGCTATGATTCCACTTTAAATGCCATGGCTGCATCCTATGGAATCCTGGGATTGGCAGTTGTGGGAGGGGCTTTTATAATCCTCAACCAGGGAGCTGACCAAACTACAAACTTCTCCAGGATTGCACAGGATGTTGCCATGGCAGTAAAAGTAGGATCTTAGCACCCAAACTTTGTTACGTGAAAAAGCCTCTGGAAATGTTGTGTGAACATACCTGCAAGTGTGCGAAACACCTTCTGCATGACACCAGTGCCTGCCTATGTGAGTGAGACAACATTCCCACACTAGCCCTGTCACCCTATCAGAGTGCAATGTCTTTATGCTTAGAAGCACCTTAACCACGACTGTATAGCATGATAAAAAATGACAATCCTTATGCAATGATCCTTCCAGCTTTTGGCTGCTGGTCTGCCTACCCAAATAATATCCGAAGCAGTCTTTAACAATTTGCTTTCCCCAAATATTTGAGCATAATGCTCATGTTCACATTTTACAAAAGCATCCCTCCACAGGGGAAGAATGGCTATATCCGTGATGAATCCAAAATTCAAATGGCCTTCTGCCCATCATGCAAACAGATAGGGGTTGTTCGTATAACAACACTCACACTCTCTGGTGTTTCTACTGACACAAAATGCCAGGCAGCTGAGAACCCGCATAGCTTCTTTCAGTCTCTGCTGGACTTCTTCCCCATACCTTTTCAGGCTTGGGCAATGTTTTAATTTCCCTCCAGGGCTTCCCAAAATGACACAACCAGAATATCTAATATGCAGAGAATTTTTCAAAGCTGCATTTCAAAAGGCATTATTGTTCACTCTGTCTTTCTGGGGGAAAAAAATGAAAAGGGGGTTGGCTCCAAAGTCATTCCTCCATGATGCAGACATATATGTGTTTTGGCGGGGTGGGGGGCTGTGGTTGTTCTGAGAACTATGACAGCAATATGAAGTGGCCCAAAAGGTAGGAGATGAAAAGGAAAGAAGACAGTAGCCGCCTACTGGGGATGTTGCAAAATATAAGTGTGGTTAAATGTTTATTAGATTCTATTTTATTTATTACTTTGATATCCAGCCCTTCTTCCCTGGAGCCTAGTGTTATCTTCATAACAGCCCTGAGTAAGGATGCTTGTATGAGCCCTTCCGTCTGATAGTCTGTCTACTAGACCAGTGCTTAAGCTCTCTGATGTGGTGGACTGGCAGGATTTTCCTCTCCAACGTTTGCCAGGAACCAGCACCATCTTTGTTCACAGTGGTTACAACTCTCACTTTCTTTCTTGGCAACTTGCTACAGACTGGCAAGCAATGGCTTGCAGACCAGCACTGGTCCACAGATTGCTACAGTGAATAACATTCAATGCAGTTTCTGCCCTACTCTTGTTATAGTGCTATTATTCCACTTCCAACATCCTGTGGAACCCTGGGGTTTTCAGTTTAGGGAGGGACCTTTAGAATTCTCAGCCAGAGAGCTCTTGGGCTTCAGTAAACTACAAACCCCAGAATTCCACAGGATGCTGAAAGTAGAATAAGAGCACTACAACAAGTGTAGGGTTGAAATGGCCTATGCCTTCTAACACTAAGGATCGAGCTGATAAATTAGACTACAGCTCCAACAATCCTACCACACTGTCCCTCTCCCACTTTACCAGGGGTGAGCATACTCCAGGGATCTGGGCTCCATGTTTCTGGCCCCGTTACCTGCTAGGACCTACATGTCATTTTTAATTATTGTTAGGCTGATTCTGACTTACCATGACCCTATGAATGAGAGATCTCCAGTGAGGGTTGGATTCGGTGGCCTTGGGGTCTCTTCCAACTCTATGATTTCATGAGCCTTCTATATTAATGTTTGGGGAAGTGGTGGTAGATTTTGAAAAAACTATTCTGCAAGAGGAAAGGGAACATACCTTGCTCTAAAGGAGAATCACTGCTCCTGGAGGATACAAAGTACAGTAATTTTCATTTTAAAAAAAAATGGTAGGCAGTGACTGTGAGGGGACTGGGGTTGTAATAATGGCCATGGGATTGCATATGACCCATCGGCTGTATGACACCCATCTTTGCATTACATCATGTCGTATGTGGTCCAGAATGGTGTGTCTTTCTTAGAAACATTGGGTAGCAAGTGGGTGGGTGGGTGGGTGGGTGGGTGGGTGGAAGATACTGAGAATAGTGTAGCTCATCTGGGGATGGTAGTGTAGGTATATCTGCATGGGTCCAGCTAAGAGGGTGTGGAACACGTGCTAGAAATAGGCTTGCCAGAGATCATGTGTACTTCCCTACCAGTGGACTGGTGTGATATCTAAGGTTGCCCAGTGGTATACTGGCCAGTGTTCCTGTACTTTTAATAGCTGGGAAGAAGAAAATGAAAGCCAATGTGATCTAGTGATTTCAGCATTAGACTACAACCCTGGAGAGTGAGATTTGATTCCCAGCTTGACCATGGAAACCCACTGGGTGACCTTGGGCCTGTCACACACTTGCAGCCCCAGAAAACCCCATGGTAGGTTAACCATAGGGTCGCTATAAGTCAGAAACAACTTGAAGGCACACAACAAAGAAGTGACTGCTTAGGATGTCAGATTGGTACTAGCAAGACTTGGTTTAGAGTCTCCACATTGCTGATGAAACACACTGAATGATCTTAGGCTGGCCACTCTCAGTTTGACTTACCTCACAGGGTTGTTGTGATGATCAACCAGGGAGGAGGAAATTTACCTACGCTTCCTCCTCCCCAGGAGATTGGTGTGGCATCTAGAGTTGCCCAGTGAAAGACAAGTCAAGACCCCTGTACTTTTAACAGTTTCGTAGAAGAGAGAATGTTAGCAAGTGTTGCTTTTTGTGCAAGCAACATCTGTTAAAGTTGCCTCTCTGCACCAGCTTGAAAGGGACAGGAACCCTGGGCTATATTTCACCTGGGATTCCTAGTGGCATCTCACCACTGTTTGTAGCAAACATCAAATGGGGAGCTGGTAGGGTCTCCCCCATCATCAGCCAAGGCCTCCATATCTCCCTCACTCTGAATTCCCTCAAACTCTGACCCCAGGAAGCAAACTAACCTTTGCAAAACAAACGCATGCAGGCCTCCTTTGTTTTGCCTAATGTATTCCTATCACGGAATGTGGGTCACCTTGGTGCGGAATGTGTATTTTATTTGGCACAGAAGAGAGGCACACGGCTCTGCCTATAAATCTTGCTAGATGGGAAATGAATTGGAATGAGAAATGAAAGATCTCTCTACCTCCCCCCACTGCCATGCAATGACATCTTTACTGCCTCCGTCCTGATCACAGCACCACTCAGAGACTAAGGCATGTGGCAAAGTGCACTCAACCCTGGCCACCGTTATTCTAGGGCACGTGGTGGAGGAGAGAAAGAGAGAGAGATCCATGCCTATTTTTCAAGGGATTTAATTTCTCTTTCAAAGAAATGGGAGAAACTGTGGGAGGAAGAAGGAACACAGGAGCCATTCTCTCCCGCTCAAATTATGATCTCTACAAATCAACCTGTCAGTTCCTGGCAGCTGCTCCCTCCATTGCTACAGACAGCCTCCATCTTCAGGGCATGAGAGGGACTTCCCTCCCCTCCTCAAGGCTGTTAGTTCTCCAGCAGTGATGTTAGTGGGATGGAGATTAATCCCGACCTGTCGTTTCCCCCTTACTGATTGATAAACTAGTTGCCGGCTGCAGTGGAGTCTGGAGATGAAAAGTGGCAGAAAGAGCTGCCAGACAGTGTAGGATCCCTCTTGGAGAATTAGGGCTTCTGTGTACTATATGTGCTGCTCTTCTCTGAGGAGCGCATCTGTTCAATGCTGCCTGATGCAATTAGCAGGGAAACTTGAAGACAGGCCATTCTTACGTGGTCTCCTTTAGAGCTGAGATTGCACTGCACAAGTCTGAAGTTGGTCTCAGAGGTAGAACTAAAGAACCAGCATGGGGTAGTGGCTAAGTTGTCAGACTGGGACTTGGAAGATCCAGTTTTGATTCCCCCTTCTGCTGATGAAACCCACTGAGTGATGATAGGTCAGCCACTCTCAGTCTGATCTACCTCACAAGATTGCTGTGATGTGAGAGGAGGAAAATTACATATGCCTTCTTGAGGTCATGGGAGAAATGGCTGGATGTAAGTGTAACTAATACCAGAAGTCCCTGCCTTCCGATGCCCTGTTTATCTGACAACTCACTCTTTTGGCACTTCCAAATTAAGGACAAGTTCTATTAATCCGACATGGGGTACTTCTTGCCTACAGAAGCTTGCTTGAGATCATTTGCACGCAAGTGTGATCCCAAACGTTTTCTACAGAAAAGCAGATGCCCTGGTTGAGTTAATGGAATTCATCTGTATTTCAAGCATCAAAACAGAGGGCTTCCCTCAGTTCTTCTTACCTATGGAGGCTCACTTGGGACTGCAGACGTAGATGTACTGCTTGCAAAGCAAACTCAGGTGGGGAGAAGGGTGCCAAGCCTGCTGAGAGACTTCACAAGCAGTGTGTGTGTGTGGCCAGTTCCAAGTGAACCTCCATAAGTTCTTCATGTTCCCTGCAGTACATGGGTTCCACTCTTTGGCTATTTCTGCTTTCTGACAGTACTCCAGTCGCTAACCTATCAGATAAGTGGGGGAAACATTTATAGTAAATAGAATAGCAAATAGAACAGTGAAAACATTGGAAAACTGAGTAACCCTTTAAAAGCAAGTATCTTCATCTTTAAAGCAGAGGTAGCCATTGTAGGACCCTGTAGAGCAGTGGTTTTCAACCTGTGGGTCCCCAGATGTTTTTGGACTTCAGCTCCCAGAAGCCCTGAGCATTGACCATAGTGGCTGGGGCTTCTGGGACCGGAAGTCCACAAACATCTGGGGACCCACAGGTTGAGAACCACTGCTGTAGAGGTTGTTGTACTGCATTTCCCAGTCCTCACCACTGGCTAGGCTATCTGATGCTGCTTGGAGATGCAGTCTAGCAGCATCCAAGAGGCTTCATAATTCCCACCCCTGGCTTACAGACTTCTTCACGGATGTCTGGGACTCCTGGGAGGTGAGAAAGCAAAACACTGCCTTTGCAAACAGCTTTCCTGCATTTGGGACCATTTTGGGGAAGAAAAAAGCCTGAAAATTGGTCTCGGGAAGAAGGAAGGAAGGAAGGAAGGAAGGAAGGAAGGAAGGAAGGAAGGAAGGAAGGAAGGAAGGAAGGAAGGAAGGAAGGAAGGAAGGAGCTTCCAGGGGACTTCAGAGATTTCAAAAGTGGAGATTGTATAGAGACTGCATGTGACCATAAGCTCTACTTCCCTATGTCTGATGTAAAGCAACTTGGTCTTACCTTTTGAGGGAGGAACTGAAGACACAGCTAGTGACAGTTGGATAGGAGACAGTTATGTGTAACTGAAAAACCAGTTGGCCCATCCTTTGTGACATCACTCCCAGCATCTCTTGTAACATCACAGAGAAGTCTGGGCCTCCCTGCCTGTTTCTGAGGGGCTTTGTTAGGTTCTACATTGCCTCCTGCCCTACGGAACCCATGGCCAAGGGAGAAGAAAGGTATACATTGTGAAGGGGGTCAGTGCTATCACTTGGCAGGCCCCTCATTGGAACTAGGAATAGGAGTGAGTGCTCTCACTAGCCCTCTGGGGCTAGATATATTGTCCCAATATGTACTATCTATGTTTTTCCAATGGTAATTTGACCTCCTTCCTAAGAGTAAACTTGTCTCTGAAATTTTGAAAGGGCTGCAGAACACTGGTGGCTGGTGGCTCCCATGTCAGTGAGGTGGTAAATTCATTCCAGGTTTTAATCTAGGCTCTAAAGGAGCTCTGCAAGTTGCTAAACCTACTTCCTAGCTTCCTCTTCTTCAGCACCATGGATAGTGCTTTAAAGTTAGCCAACACCCAGAAGGGATTCACCACCCCACTGACATGGGAGCCACCTGCTACTGCTACAGAAAATAAGAGGAAGGAGGATTGCTGGGATGGGGGGAGGAGAATGCAGTCCAATGAGTGAGCCAGTGAAAACCTGGAAAGTAGACTTGACAGTTTCCCACAGGACTCTTTTTTGGGGGAGGAGGAGGGGGCTTAATATTGCAGCAATAATAACCAGGACCTATAGCTACTTCTCAGTTTTTAGAAAGTAGTGGAATCTAAAAGCTTAAGGCAGCAGAGTAGTTGGAAGGGGAGGCTCTGGTGCCTGTTCCTTACAGTTGGTGCATTTGATTCCCTTGCTACCTAATATAATGAGGCTTTAATTTCTTATCTTTAGCAGGGCTTGGTTTCACTCACCATGCTTTCATGCTCTGCCTTAAGCCATGTCTATAATCTTGCCCAACAGAATGGCCAGATTCAAACAGAGGCCAGACAGAGTTCCTGTACCTGTAATAGCTGTGTAGAAGACAAAATTTCAGCAGGTGTAGCTTATCATGGCAGCTGAAATCTCATCTTCTCTATGACTATTAAAGGTGCAAAAGCCGCTTTTACATCTGTCCACCTGACCTGTCCAGCCGAGTTCTGTACCAGGTCACAGGATAAGCTAGTGCAAACCTGTACTTGGCCATGAAATTGTTGGATGATCTGGAGGTCTGTTTCTAACTCTCTGACATGAAAGGGTTCTGAGAAGGAAGGAGGAAAGCCACATACACCAAGTGAGCCCATTGGACGAAAGGCAGGATATAGAGGTAGATAATATATGAACTATACAATCTCTGTTGCCTGTCTTTTCTCATGCATAAAAGGATTGTACTCTCTTAATGTTCATTTCTGCAGCTAGTACCAAAAAATAATAAACCTCCTCATCAATCTTCCATCTCATCTCCAAGTCAAGTAAGTACTTTTTGTAACAATTTCTTGTCAGGCTAATTGAGCCATCAAAACTCTCCTGTCTGATGGGATCTATGAAAAAAAAACTGTCACCAAGAAAGCAGCAGCAGATCCGCATAAGTTACATACTTTACCATAAGAGTTGGTGCCTCTTAGCCAGTGACACTTTTTTTACTGGAAGCCTGACTCTAACTGCAATGCTGAAGTGAGCGTTGCCAGTTCTCAGTTCCAAATTTTGCCGGAGACTTAAAACAAAGTTAATTCTCTCATTCAATCGAACCTAAGCCTGTTAGATCCTCTGGGAACTGTAGTCCAAAATATAGGTTTTCTAAGATCTACTTCACATCTAAAGCTGAGGACAACACCATAACTTATATAAGGAAAACTGTTCCCTTCCAGGCAAATAATTATCTTTGATCAAAACTCTAATTACTGTTCAGTGCAGACTGGTGCACACCAGGTAATAGCCATAACTTTACAGAGATAATTATGCTGCACTGTGTAGGTTTGGGTGCAAACAGGGGCATATAAAGCCACATACTTACTCTGCTGAGCTCAAGTTTGAAGTTGCTCACAAACAGGGAACTAGGAACCAGTAGTAACCTAACTTCTGTAGCATGTTACCATAACTGCAGATTGATAGAGGTGGCCTACAAGAACTTGGAAGTTACCCAGTTCCAGTTTTATGGGAGCTAGTGATTCTCGATCTTTGGTCCTCTCAATGTTTTGGATTTTTTCCCCCCAGAATTCCTGGCTACTGGTCAAGATGGCTGGGACTTCTGGGAGCAGAAGTCCAAAACACCCAGAAGACCAAAATTTGAGAACCATAGAATAGCCTCTGTATTTGTTCACCCAGCTTCCATGTCACAAAATTGCATTCCATAAACCTAAAGGCAACCAAGGAAAAGTGGAGTCTGATGGATCATATGTGTGAGGAAGGACTAATGTTTTGTGGCCATAGGTGTGCGTGCGTGCGTGCGTGCATGTGTTTGTTTGTGTATTTGGTGGTAGGGCAAGCCTGTACAAGCTTATAGAACTCTAGTTGGGAACTATGACAGAATGTTGTGGTACTGCAGAATTCTTTCAGTGTGGGGTTCTAGCTTCCTTATTTCTTTCTTCCCTGCTTTGCACCTCGCAACTGTTAGTGAGAACTCTGGGCCTGCTGAGCATCCTGGCGCCTCAATGGCTATTTCTGGAAGATTTTGGGTCATGGCTGGGGGCTAGATCTGGTGTTGTTGTGGTGGTGATGTGGTGATGGTGGTGCCACCTTGTTGTTTCTGACTTACAGTGACCCGAAGACAAAACTATCATGGGGTTTTCGTAGCAAGATTTGTTCAGAGGGGGATTGCTTTTGCCTTCCTTTGAGGCTGAGATGGTGTGACTTGTTCAAGGGCCCCCGGTTGGTTTCTGTGGCTAAGCAGGGATTCTAGCTTTGGTCTCCAGGGTCATAGTCCAGCACTTAAATCACTATGCCACATGCAACTCCCTTTTTTCAGGGAGTTCTTAGGATTAGGCTTTCACTCCATCCATTCTGTATGAGCCCGGTACTGGTAAAAACTGCAACAAAGATCCACAAAGAGAAGGGAGACCAGTAAATCAGCCTTCATGTCTCTCACACCTAGCCAGTGTGAGCTGATTGGCTGTCATTTTCAGTGCTCTATCTGCCACTTTACAGGGCAAATCCACTTGGGATCTTGCTACAAAAAAAGAGGGCCATAAAAGAAATGGTTTATTTTAAAATTGCATTGCCATAGCAGGAGGCTAGATTAAAGGAACCACTGAATAATTCATTCATTGCTTCCCCCTGTGTGTTCATTTGGCTAAGTGATATACTTTTAAGAATGGACCCAAACTGTTAATTTTCTCACGTTTGCTTTTCTCTAAAAATATATATATATTTTTATCATTTTGATGGGCTATAGAGAGTAAGCTGTTATCAAAAACAACCAAAACATAATTTTCATCTGCCTGCATTGTTCAAATTGAGATCTTCCAAAGACTAACAAGACCGTATTGTATCTGCCTGCTATATACATATACAGGATGAAGAGCCTGACTTAAAATAGGGTCATGGAATCTGTAGCCTTCCAGCTGACTAAAACTCTTCTCAACCCTTGGCTGCATAGCCCATGAGATGCTGGGATTTGCAGTGCAATGACATGTGAAGAGCCCCACCTTTCACTGACTGTTCTGAAGTTAATGCTATTAATGATTTTGCTTCCCCTTAATCTAGACCATAATACTGAGACAAGGTAAGACTTCAGCTCCTACAGCTAGCCTGTTTTATACATGATTCACTTTAGTTGGTCCAAAATCTTATAAGACATGAAATGGAGAATTCATTACCTCCTTGTCTTCCTGACTTCTTTTTCTCAGTAACATGAAACTGAGGAAATTATCTTTCCTTTCCCCATTTTTCCTGTTCATCAATAATACGCAATGTTCATCCTATCTTGGGCCCAATGTGAGGTGCTTAAAAGAAATTGTCCTTTCACTTTCCTCACAGAGCCTGCACTGGGTGTCAACATTATAGATTTGAATTTTCCACCTCTGCATATAGAATTTGTGTGTACTAAGGCTGGATGTGAGGAAGGAAGGAATTCAGAGACAGAAGAAACGAAAGGTAAATGTCAGAATTGCCCTAAAAATACTTTATAAGTCTGTGCAAGAAAGTAAGTGTTTAGCAAAGAGTCTAGTATGGATTAGGAGACTCTTTGTCTTAAGTGGAAAGTTGTAGTGAATCTTTGCCACTGAAACTCTAAAATGTTAACATGAATCACCCTGATTCCCATTTTTGGGGAGAAAGATGAGATATAAACCTAATGAATAAATAATAAAACTCACTTTTTCTAACGACAATCATACCCCCAATGTAGACAGAAGGCTATAAAATTTAGAAAACCTAAATGCAGAGTGGTAGTGGTAATGGGTTGCCAGGGTGGGGTAGGAAAAGCTGCAACATTGCAGATGGGAGGGTTAGCACACCACCACAAAAAATGCCTCCTATGATATGGCTAGACTTTCAAACGCCCCCATTGCCAGCAAATGGTGGCTTTTCAAAAGACTCACTTCAGTTGAGATGGGGGCGAGAGGAGGGGAAGTCTTTATTTTATAACTGAAAAAAAAATACCCTCCAACTGTCCCAGTTTGGCAGGGATAATTCCAGTTAAATTCTCTTTTGTCCCATTTTTTCAACTGCTTTTAAAATATCCCAGTTTTTTTTCTTTTCCTCATCCCACTTCTCCCTGTTGTCTTCAGTTGACTTCAGTTGCTGCAAATGGAGTTCAAAGTGGAAAAGGAGGAGAGGAGAGGAGAAGAAAGGGCAGAACTGTGTCATTCCCAGTAGGCTCAGGCAAAAACAAACTGCTGCAGCCTCTCCTAGCTTGTGAATTCTTCCTTATTAAGAACACCTGCCATCTTGATCACATTCTGATGTTGCCTAGGCACACATGTCCTGGTTTTCAGGTGTGAAATGTTGGAGGACATGGATAAAACTAGGAGGAAGCTGGTGGGGAGCTAAATGGGGTGCCCAAATTCTGTTGGAAACAGCTAGTGTACCATACTTCTCCTAAATCATGGATGCTTATGGAAATATGGTGTTTCGAAGTACAGTGGTGTTATGACACCACGCACCACCTACAATTGGCATGGTTTAATTGGCAGATATTATTTAACTGGTGCTATTAATTGGTGTTGATAGAAATAATACCTGAAGTGACTGGGAGGTCACTCTGGAAGAGGCATATTGCTGGCTGTAAACATGAGATTACAAAGCAGATCAGCCACACCTACCCCTTAGGCAGAAACCAGGTCATATTCAAGATAATAGCACAGACTCTCTTCAGACAATAGGCTTAAAGATAAGGAGCCAGACATCTCAGAACTGAAAAAGGAAATCCCCACCAAATTGTGATTGTCTTAACTCTGACCCCAAAGACCTGCACATTTCCTTATTGTTTTCCCCACCTCTCCACAATACTGGGCTATTATGACAGCCATTATCCTTTTGTCACCTAAACACTAAGACCACTAGCCCCATCTGGATTTTATTGTGTGTGTTGCAACTCCCATTCTCCACTTGGCTGGGAGAGCAATTCACACTTATATCTGCAGGATATTTTTCAGGTATAAGAACTCCTGATTTCAGGCTGGCTAGTGCAGCCTTTCACTTTTTTGAATGCCATGCTGTCCATTTGATTCTCAAATGAGAGGTGTCCTTAGGTGCCTACCTAAACCATATTGCTGCTTTCGTTGCTGGTCTCTGGACCAATAATTATCACCTCACTCCTGAAAGTCCTCTGTACACAATTTCCTCCCTTTACCTTCAGTTAGCTCTTGTGTGAGTGTTTGTATCTTTGCATGCTTGTGTGAATTTTGTTCAATAAAACATATTTTTAGTTGACAATTTAAACTCTCTAGCTGCTTTATTCTTCCAAGAACCCCATAAACATAGGTGGTAGATCTTTTTAAGTTACCCCACCACCACCACAGACCTCTTGATTTTGAGCTAATTATGCCTCACTTTTGAACAGAGGTACTGGCATCACTAGTGGGCTCTTGTGGCACTGACTTTTTGGGGTAACAGTGGCCCTTGACTTTGTCAGGCCTCTCACAAAAGTCAAAACACTGCAAATAACCCCTCCACCTGAGTGAGCACTTCCTCTCTCATTCCCTCCCAGGCCACCGCCCTCCATTCTCATGCCTGTCACTTGTGTGCCCTGCCTTCACACCTAAGCAAAAGGCCAGGAAATGGGAAGGAGACAATGGGGAAGGCGAGCGGTGCAAAGGTCGAACCTGTGAATGTGGAGTGAGAACTATATTTGTGTTCATTTGCTGTCTCAGTCTTTTCATGCTAAACCATCAGTCCTTGATGATGGGTTAACATTCATACAAAATTCTTAATGCAATGTACAGAAATGAAGGCTGGAATCCTGTGCTTAATCCCAGTTGAAAGAGATGCATTGAATCAATTGTTGAAGGGTAAGTCAAATGCATAGACAAAATCCAAATGATTCAGTGGTTTTACTATAGTCAGGACTAATAAAAATATTTAGGCCTCAGTGTATAGAAAACATTGGGGAATGGGTTGTATGTGTGTATTGGGGAGGCTTTATTCTATGGTGTGGCATTGAGCGAAACAAATGAATTAATACACATCTACTGTTTTTCTCAGATTGGAAGAGAAAGACCAGGTTTTCACTTTTTTTGTGTGTGTGCAACTCTGCTACCCAAGATTAGTAATGGATCTGAAGAAAGACAATTCCTCCTTGTATATTCTAAAACAGAATCCCACAACGTATAGAAATTGTCAAAGCTTTGTTTCAATGAGGCGGGGATCAAAATGACAGTGCAGACAAAAGAAGAACCTGTGGCAGAAGCATCATTTTTGTGGTAGCGGGGAAGGCTTGATTTTCTCCTTGGATTTATGCTAATCATTTAAAATTATCTGCCTGGCCGGATGGCATCATAAATGCTTACTACGCTCCTAAGAATAATAGCTAACAGCTGCAAGGGGATGCAGAGGACATAGGAAAAGATAGGAATATAGGACAATTTGTTGTCACTGATGACGTTTTTCTAAAAGCTGGGCAAAGGGGAGTAGAAATTTGCTCACACTCCTTCATTCATACGGTAGGTCTTTGCTCCAAAATTTCATGGAGTGGGTAGTTAAAGTTGGTTCACACATGTACACTTCCCTTCTCTTCACAAGGGATGGGGAACCTACAGCCCATGGAAGGAGGATGCTCCCTGTAACATACAAGCTACATCTGCTATTACTTCCATTCAGTGTGATAACAGCTGTGGGAAACAAAAGGATATTGAAATGTTGACTATCTTGGTGAAATCTAAGCTGAGTTTTGCAGGCAGGAAAGCTATGGCACAGAGAACTTTGGTTTGTAGGCAAAAAAAGCTGTTGCCCAGAAGTGAGCTTTGCTTTGCAGGCAGGAAAACCATGGCATGCAAATAAGCTCTGGTTCACAGGCTGGAAAGCGGTGACATCGGGGCTTACCCCTGAGCAGGCTTGTATGGAACTGATGTATGTTTTACAAGTTTGATTATGAAATGTAAGGATTGCATCTGACCTCACTTACCTTGTCCCTACCTTTTGTCCTTAGCTTTACTCACTGCTGGAATGCTGCCTCAGAAATTCTTCCCAAATTGGAATTAAGCTCTCTGCAGAAAAACATTTCTTACCCCTGCACTGCACAGTGTTTTTACAATTGGTGGCTGAAGGCTGTTCTTATTTTTATAGTTTTATCACTGGGCCTGGTGCTTACTGAATGTAAGATGAACCTTGCAGAGTTCCTTTAAAGTTCAGATAAAAAACCCAGCCTGGATTCACTGCCCCATTGACAGGGAAGCCATCAGATGCCCTTGGACATAGGCAATATGTTTAGAAGCCTATAGTGTCATCTTCTGCTAGTAGCAGCAGGCTATTGGGTGTCTGAGCGCATGCAGCTCCTTATCTTTTACCAAATGACCCTTTCACCCAGTGGTGGGGAACTATCAGCCTCCCAGTTGCTGCACTACAAAACTATTTTGGAGAGGGGTGTGCAGGTTAGCCTTGTGCTTCACTGAAGCACATTCTCCTTCCACACCCACTCCTCCAAGGGCCACGCCTTCAGATGGCAGAGGCACCCGCTCTTGCAGTAAATTTTAACAAGATAATTGCTGGGTTGTCTCCAGCAAACTATTGTTCAAGGAAAAGAGAAAACCACGCAATTTCTCTTCCTTAAAGAATACGTCTTCCCCTCCACCTCTCTCCCCCACCATTCTTTTTATCTGGTATATGAAAGATCCTGGATTTGAAGAAACCAAAGGCTCCACATTCTCTCCAGCAGAGACTCAGAATATCAAACATTGGAAAGACAGAGGCATTTGCCTCCTGCTGTTGCAGGAAAAAGAAATCTATAGCAACAGACTTTCAAGACCGGGGGAAATTTTGGACTATAAATCCCAGAATCCACCAGCCAGCATGGCCACAGCCCTAGTGTTCTTTAGCCTGGGGACCTCCTGAATTCCAGAGGTGCCAACAAAGTTCTCCCAAACCAGGACCTCTGTGACTTAAAAACCAGTCTCTGAAAAAGAACTGAGCTAATAGAGTTTTGAAATTCTTCTTCAGTTTGGTTTGAAATCCCCAAAGCATCCTTTCTCCCTGACTGCTGCTTTCTCCTTATACCCTCCAAGTTCTCCCCCTTTAAGGCCTTACATGAACAGATGGTGGTGACTGAAAGAGTGGTAGCAGATATGAGGAGAGCGATGGAGAAAGTCTTTTTTCCCCTCTCTTCTTCCTCTCAGCCAACATCCTGGTGCACAGCGTGGGGGCGCACAGCATGGACCATGGCAGATGGTAGTTCTCCTGAGGCCCACTGCACCTGTGTAGTCTCCCATCCACAGGATATATATCAGTTTCTCTCTTGTTGGTCCCAAGCAAACATGCCTATGCCTCTTTCAGTTTGTTGAATGAGCTGAAATCTTCTCCAGAGTCAGGACTTTGGCTGAAAGTGCAGCAGTCAGGACTGTGGCAGCAGGTGGCTTGCATGTCAAAGGTGCAGTGAAATTTTGAAGGAGCTATCCAGGCTACTGATCCTATTTTGAGTTCAGCATCTTGGATAGCACCTTTAAAGTTCAAACTGAAACCTGGGGCCTTTCTGCACTACACTGTTGGTGCTATTATTCCACTTATTCCTGTGGAATCCTGGGGTTTGCAGTTTAGGGAGAGGCCTTTAGAATTCTCAGCCAGAGAGCTCTTTGGCCTCAGTCAACTACAAACCCCAGAATACCACAGGATGTTGAAAGTGCAATAATAGCACTCTAGCAGTGTAGTGCAGAAAGGCCCCTGGATTTCATCATCCCATCAGCAATGCAGACACCACTGATTCATCCCAAACAATCTTTTTTTTCCCTCCCAATCTTCAAATCTGGTTGAACCTGAACTTTGAGAACAGCCTGAAAATGCAAAGTGAGTTGATTTCTCTTTTATTCAAAATCTGAACAGACCAAAAGCAAAGGGTGCTGTTGGGTTTGAGGGTCCCTGGAGCAGAGCTGGGGACATTGTCTTGCATCCTATCAGGTATTTATGTCATCATAAACTGAGCCATGACCATGTGAAGATGAACTGAACATTGCACAATGCTTCTTGGTGAGGATAGGTACACCTCTGGGTGTGTGCGCCTTCAGGTCACCAATTGCCTTATGGCAACTATATGAATTTCATTAGAGTTTTCATAGATGAGGAATACTCAGAGGTGGTTTTACCAGTTCCTCTCTTTGAAGTATAGCCTATAGCACCTGGTTTTTGTTGGTGGTTTCCCATCCATGCACGAACCAGAGCTGACCCTACCTGGCTTCCAAGACCAGACAGGATGTGATGCTTTTAGCGTATTTAGACCCTACCTCCATGGGACCATCGTGCAAGTGACCCAACAGCATACTTGCTGCACCATGGATTTCCTTGTGCAATGGCCATCCAAGTGCTATGGGAGCCATTGTTCAGTGGGCACCAAAATGATGTGGTTCTCATTCCATCATGGGAATTCATATTACACAACAGGACATCATGTAGGACATCTGAATATGCATAGTTGCAATTAACTAGAAGCATCATGTGACAAGGTTGTAGCTACATCATCATAAAATTACCAGTCGTAGCCTCTGATGAACTATCTTGGCTGTTGCTTTTCAGACTGCAGCTCATCCCAGGCAGCAAGGCTAATGATTCCTTTATAACCCTGATGAACAAGTTGCAAAGCAATAGTCATAATACAGATCTTTGGAAGAGCCCACCACTGAGCATCCCTCCAGCAGGCAGGTTGTTGGTTAAGTGATAGTTGTTGGTTAAGTGAAAGAGACTTGCCCAAGTTATAAATCAGATAATAGCCTATGGTCTTCAACAGGATTGCCAGCTCTTTCCAGCAGTGTGAGAACTGCTATTTTGTCCTGATATACTCCAATACCCTTCCATTTCAGAAAAGACAGAATGTTTGAACGCTCCTCTCTCTCTCTCTCATTCTGTCTCAAAACTCAAGAGATGAAATGCATACTCAACAGCTATGAGAAGGCAGTAAAAGCCAAGGCACAAGCATGTCAAAATTCTGGATGGTGGGGGGATGTTTCCAAAACAGGTGGATGAGAACTGTGCTGTAGCACATGATTCATGGACCATTCCACTGCCTATGCTACAGCCCACAAGGCCCTCACTTTGATGAAGATGCTTTGGTTAACTAGAGGAAAGGTGCTTTTCTGTCCTTAAAGGCCATCGCTCTGTGTCTTGGATTAGCATGTGGGGGAATCTCCTCTAGCAACCAGAAATTTTATGTAGCTTTCCAAATGCAGGTTGTACTTTTACAAGCATATACTTACAGATTAATACCTGTAGGAGAAAGAGTCCATTAAAACTTGGGGTGCCTCATTTATCAGGGTGCTATTACCTTGTTTGTTTGCATTCTTGCCTGTTTGTACAGGCACTGCCAGCACATTTCAAACCTAGCAATCACTTTCAAACCGCAGCTGCATTTCAGGGTGGAGCTGTCTGGAGTCTGACATGAAAAATGGAAAGAACATTCTCTGTTTTGAAGCTGGTGGACTCTGGAAAGTGCCTGTGGGATAGCATGAGCTCAGGGACCACTAACCTTATATTTATTCATGAACTCAAAGATGTATATATCTCCCTATAGCAAAATGTTTCAGGCAGGGGTAGCAACAACCAAACGATGTAAGACAGTGTAACAACATTAAATGATTTGTAATAATTTTAAACTGGATCTGGATCTGGGCTGAGTAACTGTGCAAGATTCAGATGGAGAGTGTGTGCATTTTCTACCCAAGAACTCTGTGGGGGCTACTAAACATCCCCTCCCCCTCAAAAAAATAAATAACAAAAAGCTGGAAGTTCACTTCAAATTCTGAAGAACTGATATGAGGGTCGTACTGAATGTAACAGCTGTCAGGTCATAATTTCTTTATTAACAACATGAGACCTATGCTACTACATACATGTGTAAAATAATTCTTTGTCTACAATATGGTACTATTCAAAATAGTCTTCACCAGTGGCAATGCATTTGTGCCATCTTTGAACCCACACACCAAATCCACTTTAGAAAAACAGTTTCAGGCACTCTCTGGCCCAGTGTCTGATAGCATCTGCCATTTCACCTACATCAGTGAAAAATTGTCCCCAAAGGTTTTGCTTTGTCCAACCAAACAAATGAAAGTCTGAGGGCACCAGATCAAGGCTGTAAGGCAGATGTGGCACCAATGACCATCCCCCTTGTGCAAGAGCTGTGACGTTGCCAAAGAAGTGCAAAGTCATGCATTATCATTGTGTAACTGTAGCCTTTTCTTAACAGACAGCTTCTTGAATTTTCCGGAGTGATGCAATGTAGCCGTTACTGTTCACTGTTGTTCCGCACTCAAGGAAATTAAAAAAAAAAATCACTCCCTTGTCATCTCTGAGGACATTCATCATAATCTTTTGTGCTGACGTTTGAATTTCTTTAGTCTAGGAGAGGTGGACAGCTACCACTTCACGGGTTGATTCTTGGTCTGTGAGTCATGCCTAGGTCTCATGATCAGTGGAACATTCCCAAAAATGGTGTCCTTGTGGGCTTCATAAGCGGTCAACAGTTCCAAACACATCTGCAGTCTCTTCTCTTTCAAATCAGCTATTAATTGATGAGGAACTCACTAGGCACACACTTTCCTGAATCCAAGGTTGTGGGTAATCTGCTTGACAGCACAGTAATCACAGCCAAGTTCTTCAACAATCTCTTGGACAGTCATATGCCATTATGGGGGAATCATGTCATCCACTTTGTTTCATTTTTTGTTGGTGAATGCTCTCAATGGCCTTCTACTATGTGGTTTGTCTTCAACACTGGTTTTTCCTTTTTTAAACCCATCTTCACACATTACTCTCATCAATTGTTAACGCACTGTACACACCTCTGAGCCTTCTGTGGCCATTGGCAGCAGTACATCCGTCTTTGGTCAAAAACTAAATGACTACTCTTTGTTTTTGCTTCATATCCATGGTTTTGCAACATCTAGAAATACAGAAATTATGTCACTCATACAGTAAGAATTACTCTAAGTGGTGGTGTAATAGCATCGTATTTGGATTAATAGTTTCAGAGAAAATAGCACATGGGCATTACTTTCAGTACAGCCTGTTTTAAATGTTAAACAGTGCAGGGGTGGGGTTTTGCAATCTATTTAAAATGTGAACAGCTGCTCCCAGGGTCCTTTCAAGTTATAGAATTATAGCACTCTTATATTTTTTTTATTGGCAATTATAGGGCTTATATTGGGGGAGGGGGCTTTAGAATTCTCAGTCAGAGAATTCCTCTGGTGCCTCATAAATCTACAAACCCCTGGGTTCTATAGGAGGGAGCCATGGTAGTTAACGTGGAATCATAGAGCTATAACTGTGTAGTGTGAAAGGGCCCCTGGATGTAATCAAGATAGGCAATTAGTTCCTCTTTGTAGCCAGAAAAAGTATAGCCCACGGAGTTTGAAGGATTCAAGAGTTGTAAAAATACCTTTGAGGACCACATGAGGCTGCAAAACCATACTTTACCCCCTCCTATGACAGAACTTCACAACCCAGTTTGCTCACAAGGCCTAGCACCAGCCTCCCAAGCTTTGAGGAAAAGCCATATTTTTACTTGGCAACTGGGGCTCCCAGACATAGACTCATCCCTTTTCTCAATGCTGTTATGCTGTCTGAATTTGCTCCTCAGTCTGCTGCCTCCCTTTCTTGGTGTCCCCATGAATCTGTGACCTTCCTTTTTTTTTTTTTAAATGTGGCCAACTGCTTAGCTCACACACAGTGAGGAAGAAAATACAAGGCCTTTTCCCAGAAGGCCCAAGGCATTCTGGTCTTTGAGGCAATCAGGCTGATTCCCCCACTGCTGCACCCCAACCCACAGTGGTGTAGCTTGGTGCGAGTGGGGTAGAGGTGGGGGCGGAGGCACATGGGCAGGGCAATGGCACACATGGGTGGGGCAACAGCACACAGGGGGCAAGCAAGGAGTAGAGGCACCCCCAAAAAATGCTGCCCAGGGCACACTGCCTCTGCACCCCCCCATCCCTACACCACTGCCAACCTGCACCTCATTCCACTTACAGAAGCTGATAGGTCTGGCCATTGGCTCTTACTTCAAAGGTGGTGGCATCCACCGCCATATCTTAAGGGCAGCAGTGGAGCCTAGCAAGATAGGCAAGGTGGAAGACACAGTTCTCTGGCAGAATGGAACAGCCACAGTATAACTGCAATTGCTCTTTCACATCACCCATCAGCTAGCATTTGAGGTGGCTGCCTAAGTCTGCTTTATGGTAGCTTTCTGATTCACCTGCTTGCCTGAGCTGCCATCCAGGCTCTCCTTATGGGGACTCACCACTGACCAGCCATTCTAATATTTAGCAGAGGGGAAAATGAGAGCTGGGGGCTCTTCCTCACTGGTCTGCTTGGTATCTGACCCACTCCCCAATGATCAACCACTCTGGAGGATATAGGCAGATGTGGAAGAGGGGGGAAGTGAAGTCACTTCATCTGTTTTGATCGGCTTGTGCAGATCTATATCTATATAGATATATAAATAGGCTTTGAATTAGTTGTCTATATCTTCAGAAGACAATCATTTTTAGGAGCATAGTGACCAGTAGGACTACTATATTAAACAGAACACCAAGTACTGGCCCTGTAATCTTATTTATATGATTGAAGGCAAATGTCATCTAATATATGGAGGAAATAACCACAAACCTGCAAAAACATTTCAAGAACCACAAATTTATAGTCCTGACCAGAAAACTTGAGCAAACAAGGGGCCAAACATCTTCACTTGGAACACCACAGCCTCTCTGATCTGTCTTTGTAATCAAGATGCCATCTCATTCAAATATTTTGTCTAAGAGGGAAAATTTCTGGATGCATAGATTTAATACCTGAATGTTGCATTGTCCCAGCCCAGAAGATAACACTTTATCCCATCATCCACTTAAGAAAGTTAACAACTGACTGTTCTCAGCTGCCCCCTTGGATACAGCTCACTTATGTTTTTCAGCAACCAAAAAGGCAGAAGCCAAAAACATTTTGTTAATTAATCTATGATGTTCTGTTTGTTAATTGCTCTAATACATATACAGGTGCATCTGTATAGGTTAGCCTGAGTTTTTCTCTGTTCGAAAAAGGAAGCTGGGATATAGTGACTGGATTAATAATTGAAAATGAATGGAGGGCACTTGATCTGAGAGAAAGAGAAACCTGGAAATAAATCCCATACACCATGGTTTCAGTCTTCATATGTTACTGGATTATAGCCCTTCTTATCCATAATGATTGGTTATGTTGGTCAAGGTTGATGAGAGCTGCGGGCCAACAACATTCTGATGGTACCAGGCTGAGGAGAAGGCTTTGCATGAGAGAGAGGACAACCTGTGGCTCTCAAGATGTTAGTAATTATTCCTACCATCATCCCTTACTTTTGGGTAGGGTAACCTGCTGGGACTGATGGGAAGTAGAGTCCAAGAACTTCTGAAGGGCTGGATTCTTCCCAGCCTTCATCATACTGTATTTTCCCTGATGCTGGGCCTGACCTCCTCTTCTGAAAATAATGTGTTGACAATGAGGAATCCGTGGCAGCTTGTAAGCACTGGTACCTGGAATCAGTAGGGCAGGGTGGCCAGAGGTAGAAGCTAAAATTAACAAAAGGTGGAGTAGGCTGGCCAGGGGTTAGCTTGAGCCTTTTGGGAGCAGAGAAATACTGTTTTATTTGCCCCTAATGGGCAAGAACTGTCAAGAGCAGAAGAGCTGGCCCGGATCATGGCCCAGGTCTATCCTGCATTCAAACAGTGACCAGCACAGGGGGGAATGGTCAAGAGCCTGGAGGGTTACACCATCCAGTTTTGGGCTGTCTTGGACTTCTGAAGGGTCACAGTGTACCAAAAACAGCTGCCATTTTAAATAAGTAATGTTGTGTCACTCCCAGTGGTCTTGTGGTTCATTATTTCTTGCTGTTTTGGATGGATAGGACTCCCTGAAACAGCAGTTTGAAGTGTTGCAAAAAATTAGGTGGTGATAGCAGGGATTCCCAAGGGCCACCATTGACTCCCCCCCCCCCAGCAGAACATGAGTCTAACTGCAATCTCTTTCCCCATTTCCTTTCTGGGGTGCTTGGACAGCAAATAATTCTCTGTGGGATGGAAATGATCTTCCTTCTCACCACTCTCTGCTTCCTAAACTGGGTCTCTTCCTCCCAGGGACCCTTATCAACAATAATCTCCCCCCTCCATCTCAGATCAAGGCTGCAGTCCAGGGCCACCACTTTCTGGACTCCACTGTTTCCTTCAAGCAGTCATTCGCTGATCGCCCTAGCTCCCACTTCTTGGTTCAGAGGAACTGGAGTCTGCTACAAAGCATGGAGGCAAGTAGAGTAACTACTGTGGCAGAAAAAGAGGCAAGGGCCTGATCTTTCTAATTATCAGCACCTCTCAGAGCACTCCCTCCCCTTTTTTTTTGATGGAAGAAAAGAAAAAGCACCTTTAAAGATCTGTTCCAGCACCCTGGATGGAGAGTGCTCTGAGCACGGCGCAGTTTAAAAAGCACGGCTGGAAGATGGATTTTGCTCATCTCTCCCATTTCAATCGCAGCCGTTGGCTTTGCCAGCCGAGAGAGCCCGACAGGGCTGGTTAAGCGAGACATGCATTTTTCAAACCAATTCATCTTCAGCGCCAGCCCTTATAGGTCAAGGGGGGATTCGAAGCCGTTACAAGCGCTCGCAAGGCGAGGAATCAAACGGCAGCCCTTACTCGGAGTCTGCTAACACAGGACGGGCGATCCCCTCCTCCCCACTTAAGAGTCCGACAGGGTTTCAAACCTGGGGCTGGGGAGTCCTTAAGCTGAGGAGATTCATCCCCCACTCCCTGGTTATACTAAATATGGCAAATCGATTGGTGCGCCTCCCGAACGTGGTCTTAGCCCGGAGAAGGGGCTTCCCTCACCCCCACGACGTTCCCTCTCCCCAGCGCTAGGTATTGGCAGCCGATCGGCTCGAAAGGACCAATGAGAGGAGAGGTTCAAGGACCCCCCTTCCCATCCCTCTCCCCACCCACCCCCTTCTCCAAGTTGGGACCTGGCCGTCCTGCTCGCCGCGCTCGCCTCCTTCCTTCCCTCGCCGGTGGAAGAAGGTGGCACTGGGGCCGCGGGAGCGCACGGGGCGCGGGTCTGCCTGTCCGGCCCAGCGCTAGGCGGAGCCTGCTGCCAGCCTTTGCCGGAGCTGCCCCCCCTCCAACCGCCGCAGCCAGCAATAGCAGCAGTAGCAGCTGCCGCGGCGGGCGGCCACCGCCTTGACCGGTGGAGGAAAGGGAGAGCCCGGCGAGCGCCTTTGCTGCCGTGCGCCCTCCGGCCGGCCCGCCTCTCCATCTCATTGCGCGCCTGGAGCCTGGCGATCGCGCCGCCGCCGCCGCCGCCGCCGCTGCTTCCTTCTTGGCGCGGGGATGCGGAGGAGCCGCTGAGCGGGTGGGGCGCACGGAGTGGCGGCGGGGGGCGGAGGAGAGCCGACTGGCTGGCTGGCTGGCAGGCAGGCAGGCAGGAGCCCGCCCGAGGCTGAGCTGGGCTGGGCGCCTCCACCATGCGCTTCCTCGCGGAGCTGCTCCTGCTGTTGATCGCCGTCTCCCGGGCAGCTCAGGTAAGGTCGTGCGCGTCCGAGGCGGAGAGGAAAGGGGGGCGGTGGTGGTGTTTGGGCGAGGATGGCAAGAGCTTTTCTGATGCTCTCTTGCTTGGGCCAGGGGGCGAAGGGAGGCCGGATGTGCCTGGCCCGAAAGGGGTGGGGTGAGAAGGGCATCGGGAGAGGAGTTGGCGCTTTCTTTCCCCACCAGGGTCGGGCGCGGGTGTGTGCGCGCGCGAGTGAACTCCAGCAGCCTCGTAGACGCAACACTTTACTCCCAATTAAGCGAGTGTTCCAACGAAGGACCGTGGCTGTCCATGCACACGCCAGTGTGGAGTCGCTTGACCAGATCGATGCCACAAACGGAGCTGGTTGAGCCGCGCCCCGATCTGTCTGTGCTGTTTGTGGGCAGGTGGATTTCCCCTCCTGGCTACTCCGATTCCCTTAGTCCACGCCCACCTCCGCATCTCTCGGGGCTGGACGCTTTGCGCTCTCTCGGATCCCCCCTCCCCCTGCTGTGAGTTTGTTAGTGTTGCTGTTCCTCTCGTCTGATTTGGGACCCAGTCTCTAAACTTCCTTTTTTCAGGGTCAGCTTTACTCAATTTGTGGAGGTCGCTGCTTTGGATCCTGAAGCACATCTGGACCATGTGTGTTCGTCTGGGTCATCTTTTCTTTTCCTCCCAGCTCCCGCTTGTGCCATCAAGTTGCTTGTCAACTTGTGGTGACCCGACAAATTTCCTAGGGTTTCTTAGGCAAGGAATACTCAGAGGTAGTTTTGTCAGTTCTTTCCTCTGAAATATAGCCCACAGCACCAGATATTTCTTTGAAGTCTCCCATCCAGGTACTAACCTGGTATGACTCTGCTTGACTTCCAAGATCAGACAGGATCTGGTGTCTTTAGGGTATTTAGGCCATTCTCAAAGTTAACATATTTCTCAGAGTGGTGCTGATGAGAGGTTTCAAGGTTTAGGATGTGGATATAGGTGTGTTTTGTACTTAAGAAGCTAACCTGAAGCTTTAGAAAACTGACTCTCTAGATATCACCAATGTAGGATGCAACAAACCAGAATGTGTGAGCAAATTATTTGGGACCTGTGTTGAAGATTTCCAGAAGGTAGTGAAATTATACACATGCATATGTGCAAAGGCTGAAAAAGTTGGTTGCTGCTAGTTGGTTCATTCTAGAATGGGACATTCTAGAATTGCTGCTAGTTGGTTCACTCTAGAATGGGACATTCTGCTAAAGCAGTGGTTCTCAACCTGTGGGTCCCCAGATGTTTTTGGACTTCAGCTCCCAGAAGCCCTGAGCATTGACCATAGTGGCTGGGGCTTCTGGGAGCTGATGTCCACAAACATCTGGGGACCCACAGGTTGAGAACCACTGTGCTAAAGTGAAGGCAGTGGAGGCTTTCATTCAATATGGATGTTACTCCAATCTCCAAGGTGCTGAACTTCATGGAGATTTGGTTCAGCACCTTGGAGAGTTTCCTTGAAATGTGGACTAAAGCTAGGGATGGGACGAATCCAGAATTTTCCGAATCCAGATCCAAATCCCTGGAAGGTTCTGGGAATCCACGGATCTCATGAATCTCGAATCTTTCAAACCCTTTTTTTAAACAAGGTTTACAAAGCAATGGAAAGAAGGATAATCTTGGGCAAGATATGCTCTCTCAGCCTTAACAAAAGCCTAGGCAAAGGAAAACCTCCCTCTGAAGGAATCTGGCCAGGACAGTTGTCATAGTTTTGCCTAAGGATCTCCCCAGACTGAAAATGTCATGAAGGCCCTTTGTTAATGTTAGTTATCCCACATTTTCTTGCCTGTGTAAACAGGATCGCTACAGTACGGAGATAATCCAGGTCAAAACTGTATTTTCTTTGCATACCTCCTTCTGGCATCCTGGGGTTTGTAGTTTGATGGTGCACCAGCACACTTTGTCAGAGAAGGCTGTGACACCTTGTAAAACTACAAACCCCAGAACTGTGTATGGAAGAGGTTTGCAAGGGAGCTATGCAAAGGAATCTTTCAGCTGTCCTTGAAATCTCAAGCCTGTAGCTTCCAGTCAAGTAATGAACTTAAATCTTAAATTTAAATATCTTAGAATACAACCCTAGATGTAATTTGTGAAATTGTTAACAAAGGCCATTATTAGTGCAAGGGAAAAATTCACCTACTTGCCATCTCCCCTTGCGTGTCTAGTCTCCCAAATTTTCAGGCATCCTGGTCTTCCATGTTTTCAGGCGTCCTGGTTTTCCAGGTTTTCAGGCATCCCAGTCTCCAATAAACTGTTTGGGTGGTGGATTGAAAAGATTTGGTTTGCCTATTTTGGCACAGGGATTCGGATTCCCAAATCTTGAATCCCTGCCAAGGATTGGAGGATTCGGTTGGCCCATCCCTAACTAAAACCAGAGGTGGTTCTGTGCTCCACTGCCTGTAGCCCCTGAGTAAGGGCTCTTTTACACTTGCTGAGCCATCTGTGCTATAAGTGTAAGAGGCCTACAACTTATCCCAGAAGATATATGCTGCTATGGCTTTCTTTTTTTAAAAAAATAGAGGTTCTCTTGTAATATAAGAACTAAGCTATTGCTTAGCTTGTGAATAAATCCAGTATCGGCTATGATGTGTTTGGAGACAATGCAGCTGAGAGCTTCCATGCTGGTCGGGCAATGAATCCAGGTTTTAGTCTAGATATCAAATGAATTCTCCAAGGTACTGAACCTTACCCACAAAATCTATTCAGCATTAAAGAGCAGAATAAAACCAAGAACTGTTTATCCAGTCCAAATACACCAATGCCACTGGTTGCTACTGTTTCTAAGATGCCTCAATACTGCTTTTGGACTATAGAATCATAGAATCATAGAATCATAGAAATGTAGAGTTGGAAGAGACCACAAGGGCCATCCAGTCCAACCCTCTGCCATGCAGGAAAACCCTCAAAGCACTCCCGACAAGTGGCCATCCAGCCTCCGCTTAAAAACCTCCAAAGAAGGAGACTCCACCACACTCTGTGGCAGCACATTCCACTGTCGGACAGCCCTGACCGTCAGGAAATTCCTCCTGAGGCTCAGGAGGACTATGAGTTGGGGAATCCCGATTCTTCTGTATCTGATCTGCTTTTCTTTTCTTTTCTTTTTTTTTTTTAAATCCTTCTGCAAGAAAAATGAGGACATTTTTAAATTTCAGTAAATTATTTAGAAGTGAACTTTGGAGTAGGGGAGTCTCCGTTATTTGAACTAGCCAAATTCAATTGATTTACCCATTCATGGCACAGAGAGAACCAATTGTACCTGCGTGCCTGCCACATGGCTGTTAAAAGTTTGGCAGCATCTCAGACCGAAAGAAATGACAACTGCACTTTATTGCTGCAAACATAACTGAATCCTCAGGGATACAAAGCCAGATATTTAACAGCTAAGCACTCCAAGTCCTGAGCCTGGATTAATCAATCTGTCCATTTTACATTCCTATGTTTAAAATCATAAGTTTTTTTCTCTATCCTACATAAGAAGAAATTTGTTAATTCCGACAAACTCTTACCAACAATGAATTGAAATAAAGTTCTTACTCATCTGTAACAAGAGTATTGAGACTTGAACTACTGTTGGAATTATCCTATATTGCTCAATTTTCTCCCCCATGGGAATCTTATTGAAATTTACAAATTCAGTCCTAGAAGTAAGAAGGCTGCTTGCACTTCCTTCATAATAAAGAGAAGTCTCTCTGAACTTGCTCAGAGGCATTCTGTTACTGTTTTTCTTTTGTCCCTGGGCTGAATGTGGATGTTCGAATTTGATCCTGAGACTCGGCCTTGGCAAACTTTAGATGAAATAAAAGACAATTAAACCAACCTTGATCATTGTGTAGCAGGTGATCAGAATGCATTTTCTAAGTTGCTCAGAATGTTTTGAAGGTTGGCAAGACCAAGGACTTGGTGAAGGATGCATTCATTAACACCAGGGTTTTTTTTGCTGCTGAGAGCCAGAGTGCTGTAGTGGTTTGAGCACTGGACTATGATCCTGGAGACCAGGGTTTGATTCCATTCTTGCCTATGGAAATCCACTGGGTGACCTTGAGTGTGTTACGTACTCTCAGCCTCCAGAAGACCCCATGATAGGTTTGCCTTAGGGTTGCCATAAGTCAGAAATGACCTGAAGGTACACACACGACAACAGTAACCCTAGCTGTTGAGTGAAAGGCAGGCTCAAATTGTTATATAAACAGTGCCATGAGTTCTAATTTTCCCTTTTGCATTGTGTGTTCTTTGCTGCAGCAGTGGAGATTCTCTGATCCCTCTAAAGGTTGTCAGACTATAGTTCCCATTGACCCGACCTTTAACCATATGGTGCCAGGGCTGATGGGAACTGGACCCAAGCAGCACTGGGAGGGCTGCAGGTCCCCTTTCTCTAGCTCATGGGCAACCCCTCACTCTTAAAATGTGGTATGTACATTTTAGCAGAGGCCATAATAAAAATAGAATCAATCAAAACCTATTAGATCATATATAGTTTATCAAAGGCACATAGTAACAGAAAAGCAACATTGATATTGGCAGATGCTCGAAAGCAAAATGCAGTCAGCAGCCATATGTTCAACTGAGAACAGGCCAAAGAGCCCTGGCTGCACTGGCTATAGCACCTACTGAATCGCTCCCAGATGGACTGAGACTCAGGCTAAGAGCTTTTGAATGCTCTCTTCTCCCACTGAGCACAGCAACAGGGCCCCTATGTGGTGCTGAAGTTCTCTCCAGTGTGCGTTTCAGCTGCACATACATGTCAGCCTGTGTTTCCCTCTCAGTTTGGCTCAAGAGCAGGACTGAGCTATTCTGGTACATCATGGAGGAGCTTTGGCAGAGCCCTTCTTACTGTTCATCTCTGGAAAGTGTGGGTTTTAAGATCCTATTCCTTGAGAAAGTGGCTGAAGGCCTCATTTTTGTGTGGGGTTATTGGCCATACCCAGGGCAGTCTGAAAGCCTTTGGAGGCTGGTTTGATCGGGACCTCCAGCTACTTATAATGCCATCAAGGAAGAGGCAAGTGAGACCCAAAGGTGTGTTCAGTAGAGTTCTGCAGGTGCAGGAGAATGCGGGAAAGCATCCGTTTGGGGGTGGGTTTGGCCAATTTCTCTTTCCCTTGCTTCCTCCACTGATTTTCTGGAAGGCCAAAGGACCACCCTGCATAGCATAGGAGTACAACTTGAAAAAGTAAAATTTGTGGACTAAAACTCATAATCTCCCAGCTGGCATGGGTGTTGGCTGGAGATTCTGGATGTTTTAGTAAAAAAAAAAAAAAAAAGTTTCTTTGAGCTTTACTTGGCAGGCTGCAAAGGGAAGGAGGAACTGACCAAAATCACCAACCCATCCTCCTTCTTCTAGCAGAGAGCGTCTGCTGGGTTCCTGTTTCTTTTGTAAACTAAAAGAGCCTTCTGCTCATAGAGGGACAAGTCTGGGTACAACCCAGAAGCTGAAAAATGTCCAGGAATTTGATGGAAGTTTGCATGTAGCAGTAAGGCCAGATGTGGTCTTAATTTCATAGGACCCGGAATAATTGAAGTCTTCTAAAAAGCTAGAATAAATTGGGGCTTTTCAGGTGTCCTGACCATTGTGATGTGATCTGTGATGTGATCTGTGTCTGATGGTGACAAACCATTTAGCCTTTTAATTACCCCCAATGCCTCTGACAAAGAATCGATCAAGGGCATTGTGGGAAATACAAACAACAACTGCCTAGCACGTTTTCTGCTATGTCCCAGAGTAATGCTATATCAGGTGCGCTGTGAATAATTTGAAAAGGTAGGCAGCTGACAGCTATCCAATGATTGGGTGCCTGGGTAGCAGAGCCAGTGGCAACAACTGATCCTGGAAAGATGCATTTTTTGAACTACCAGAATGCCCCAATGGCCATAATGGACTGAGGGATTCTGAAAACTATGACCCTAACTTATTTTATTTTTCTTAAGCGCTGGGTCTTGGAAGCTGCTGATGCTAGTCTTGATGCTGACACAAAGCTCTCTGCTTCCCCGAAAAGAAAGATAATGCCAACAGAAAATAAGTGTTGGCTGCATCTCCCAGCTACTATTTGTGGATCCCTGAGCATGACCTTTTCCTTCTAAGCCATGGATATCTTGAGTCTGGTTGAGAAGCACATTCTCTGATAGTGAAATCTTGCCTTTAGTTCCTAGATATATATAAGTGGCATGCCATCAGTTAGTGGTTTGTATTTTGCTGGAACCTATCACATCCTTCTACCATTCAGCACTGAATATGAAGGTTAAATGCCAAGGCTCTGGTAACCATCTCCCCACTACTCCACAAATTAGCCCAAGCATGCTTTGCTTTCTGAAACTCTATGCTGGCTCATCTCCAGAAGGATTTCCAAAGCCTCCCTTCCTTGCAGCTGCTGCCAGCAGGTGTCAGATGGCATTTGACCAAATTCCAGCAAGAGACTGGCTTTCAGAAGGTCACCAATGGGCGCGCAAGACTAGTCATCTTGCAAGAGGCTGCGTGACTGAAAGTCATGGCCACTGATAACATGGAGGAAGTGAAATGGAGGAAGTCAAGCTTTTCTGTAAGGCAGCCTTCCACAACCTGAACAGCTGCTTGCTGGGGATTCTTTAGCTGGAGTTCTTACACTGAGCAGAGGCTTTGGCCATGAGGTACCTTCCAACTCTATGACTGTATGAACTACAGTTTCTGATGGTCTTATTGCCTGAGGATATGGGCAGGGTATTCCAACTTATCCGGAGGGTGCCAGGTTGGGGAAGAGTTTTGTGATGTATAGAGAAATGTGAAATAAAGCAAAGCAGGGCAAAGTGAGGAATAGATTAGTGACTAAATGCAAGAGAAGAGCAATGGAGCAATCTTGCAATTGGAGTGTGTTTGGATCTTCATAGGCACCTTGGCTTTTGGCTCAAGGGAACTTTGCATCAACCTGCAGTCCTCTCTCTGAGCAGCCGGGACTACATCTCTTCCCCCATCCCCTTCCTGCTTCCCTCAGATGCAATGAGAATGCAACCATACTACCACCACTGAAATAAGAATCAAGTGCCATTCCAGTGAGTATCTGTATTTGTGCAGTATTGGTTAGGGAACGATCACCTTGTCCTTGATATCAGGAACAAAATTTCTTGGCCCAGATCTGGGATCTGTGCTTACAAACATAATGGCCAGAATCAAATGCAAGGATATCACTAGAGACTAGGTGACTTGACTATGGCCATTGCCGCACTAGCCTGTTATAGTGCTATTATTCCACTTTCAACATCCTATGGAATCCTGGGGCTTGCATCAAAGGCCCCTCCCTAAACTGCAAACCCCAGGGTTCCATAGGATGTTGAAAGTGGAATGATAGCGCTATAACAGGCTAGTGCAGAAATGGCCTAAGTTTGTTGACATTTGTCTAGATACCCTGTGAGTCTAACTACACTACCAGAATGAAGCAGATCTAATCTATAATCTCTCTTTCCCCTCTAATTCCCTTAGCACATGTTAAGTACTTCACTCAACTACAGAGCCCATCTTTCCTAAAACTAGAGCCATGACATTTTTGAAGTGACATGAAACAAAGTAGTGCAGATATATAACTGATGGAGACTCAAGACACATAACACTGAATATTAGGAACTGGATCAGTTGCTTTTTAAGACTCAGCTCATGAAAATTTCCTCTCTCAGTCAAGCTCTTCCTCCTAAGTTCTGAGAAATACCTTGGTGTCAACAACTTGTAAAAGCTACAGATTACATGCTACAATTACTTGTAAAAATTATTTGTAACTCTTTTCATTTTTCTTTTAAAAATGGCTTTCAAAAGGGGCTGGCTATTTCATGTTGTTTAGATTTTTCAACTTCTGGATGCAGTCGGCCCTCCACGTCTGTGGGTTTGATTTTCATGGATTTGATTACTTATGAGTTTCTTTAACCCCCCCCCCCAACCTCAGGTGCTTCTTTTCCAGGTGAACCTTCCCTCTCTGCAGCTCCAATCAGGCTGTGCAGCCCTTTAAAAAAACACCTTTGATTCTCCTCCTCCATCAGCCGCTATCTGGTCAGCTAAGGAGAACTTGTAGCCTGATTTCTTAGCACCACAAATCCTTTCCCAGTGCCCCCTCCCCATGCCCAAGGAAGGCGATGAGCAAGAGAGGAAGTATAGGGCCACCATGCCAACACATTTCCCTTTTCCTCTTCTTTCCCTGACCTGATTTGGACCCTGGGTGCCTGTTCTCCCCACCACGGCTCAGCCTCTTTCCCACAGGCACAGATACACATTTTGATATTTGAGATTTTTCCTCTTTTGCAAAGATCGTGCACCCCTAAGCCTAGCAAATGGGGCAGGCCAACTGTGCTTTGAATTAGGACAACCTTCCACAATGCTGGGCACTGCAGATGTGTTGGACTACAATTCCCCTTATTCCCAGCCAGCATAAGTAGAGATGACAAAATTTGTAGTTCAGCACATTGGGAGACCCTCAAGTTGAGAGAGACTGGGTGAGAAACTAATCTCCCTCCTCCTCTTTATGCATATTTGGCTGGTAAACAAACCCAATTTGTGCATCAAGTCAAGCATATGTATTTTTTTTAAAAAATTACAGTGTTCCCATTCATATTTCTAACTCATCCTGTTCAAAGACTGAAGGATGAAAACAGCAGGTTGCAACTCTCCAGCTGGAATTAGTTTTTTTTAATTTTTTTTATAAACCTCACATACATTGAAATCTTGGTTTTACATTTGATTTTATTCTGGCTGCCAAAATTCAGTCCAAATAAATAGGGCTTGCAGAGAATGGATTGGGGTAGCTCATCGCAATTCGCTTTGTCTAGTTCATTGAAAGCAAGTGTTGCTTTGGTTTGTGTGTTTCAGGTCTAATTAGCACATCAAATAGTTTTGAGACAATAGTGGGTTAAATACCAAGAGGCTATTGAGACTGATAAGAGTGACTCACAAAGCCAAGGTCTCTATTCAGCCCATTCAATCCATTTTGTTTTATTCTTCTCTTCGTTTTTTGGGGGAGAGAAATCATTAGAGTTCTGAATTGTATTTCACAAGCCTGTTTTTGAAAGGCATTGGACAGGCTCACTTTGATTAATATAATGGCTGTGAGATGAGGTTTCCAGTGGGACACTGGCAGAACATGTCAACCGTGGTTGTGTCTGTGTGTATGCGTATGGGAAAGGGAGGGAGAGCGAGAAATTGAGCCTGTTACTGTTCTTAATCATTATAAGCAGTGAGTGCATCAAAAAATGTTTATTTGGCTGCAGATTAAGGGCCATTTCATTTTTTTAAAAAAATAGGCACATCTATCATCCAATGTAGCTAGCTAGCAGAGTTTTATGAGGGGCTGGGGGGATGAATTGCAGTCCCTAAAACAACTTTTCCAGGCTCTGAATTTACCACTGTTTAACTCAAAAAGATCTTAGAGCAATCAGAAGACAAGGAGAAAAAGGAACCCTTGGCTTCTTAAATCTGACATTTAATACTATGGAATGAGATGGTTGCTCAGTTAAAGAGGGTCAGGTTTAAGGGAATGCTGGGGCCAAAACTGAAAGCATGGCAGTGAAGACCATCTTGTTTGGTTCTTCTCACCTACTCAGTTTTTGCTCCTAAGCAGTCTGCTATACAGTGGTATCTCAAGATTTCCTGCTGCCGAGGCTGACGGAGCAGTCCCAGCAAAGGCGAGGGGGGGTGCTTCTTTTTTTGCGTCCATAATTTCACCTCCTTCACCTGCGCTTTGCCACTGCTGTTGCCCATCCTCTGTCTGACCCTTGAGAGTGAAAGAGAAAGCAGTGTGGTCCACTGGCATTGGTTAGTCTCTATGTGTCATATGATACAAGCAGTTGCCAGGGGTACCCTGAGAACCTGGCCTTTGGAGAGGAGGAGAGTCAGGCATTACAGCTATGGCCCTGTGCCCAATGGATGCAACGCCTTTGCTTTTACTTTCCCCCTTCACCATACCAAGGAGATGCTTCATGGAGATGCTGCATATAATGGAGTGACTTTGTCATGGTCTATAATGGACAAGTCCCCCCTCCACTCACACATGTGTGCACACAACACATACAAACACTCGCTGAGTTTTTGCCTCTGCAACCTTTCATATTCCCCTATGGACTGACATGGCCCCATTAATGTGGAGACAAAGCTAATAGTGTTGTGTAGTGGTTGGAGCATTAGATAATAGCCTTGGAGGCCAGGGCTCAATTCCTGGCTCAGCCACGGAAACCCACCAGGTGACCCTGGGCATGTCATATACTCTCAGCCTCAGAAAACCCTGTGATAGGTTCACCTTAGGGTCACCATAAGTCAGAAACGACTTGCAGGCACACAACAACAGCAACAACAAAGCTAATAATTCATCACAGGATTTGAGTTCAGCCAGAGCTGGAGAAGAATTCGTAGGTTTATAAAACCCCATCTCTCCACTGAGGTAAACTTTAATGAGCTTCTAGACTTCCTCTCTGATCCTGAATCCAGAGGAACTCACTGGCATCTCTAATTTCTGGCAGTCTTGTTTGTAGATCCAGTTGTACAAAAGTAGGAGCAACCTCCTTTACTTACCTTAACCTCTTGGGTCTCATCTTTTTCCTGCCAGTTTGGGCAACTGTCCAGGGTGCTGAAATGTCTTCCCTCACTTTTGCACCATTTGACAAAGGTGTCTGCCTGTAAAGTCATAATTAGCGGGGCTGTTGCTTTCTCAAATAGATCTTCATCAATTAATCTTAGTCAATTCATCATAAGCGTTTTAGTTGAGTGATTGATTAATGAAGTCAATTTAAATCTGGTTAATTTGCATTGGAGAAAATAACAACACTAGCATGGTGGGGAAAAAAAACATTGTTTTCACCCGCTTTTTGATGATGAATGTATGTGTCACAATGTGGGCATCATCTAGGATAGACTTTCCCTCAGCATGAGATAGATAGTGAAATGCGTCTTCTAAGATCCTATCTAGTATTTTTACAAATACATTTTTTAAAAGTTAAACCTGCTGTCAGTTAACTGGGAGACAGTTTTCAAGTTAACCCAAAGTACTCATAGAATCATAAAGTTGGAAGGTGCCCTGTAGGCCATCAAGTCCAACTCCCTGCTCAATGCAGGAAATCCAGCTGAAGCATCAATATCAGGTAGTTGTCCAGCCTCTTTTTGAAGACATCAAGAAAAAGGGACCCCATCATCTCTCTAGGTAATGGCTCCATTGCTGAACTGTTCTTACCGTCAAAAAGTTCCTTCTAATATTCAATCAAAATCTACACTCTTGTAATTTAAAATGATTAAGTCCTACCCTCTGGGGCAACAGAGAACAAGCCTACACCCTCTTCTCTGTGACAGCCCTTTAGATATTTAAAGAGTGCAAACATCTCATCTCCCAATCTTCTCTTCATCAGACTGGACATGCCCAGCTCCCTCAGTCTTTCCTCATAGGTTTTGTTCTCCATACCACAAATCATCCTAGTTGTCCTTCTCTGAACCTACTCCAACTAGTGTATATCCTCCCTAAAATGAAGTGCCCAGAACTGAACACATTGTTCTAGATGAGGTCTGACTACGTCAGAATATAGCAGGACTATTATGGTGGGCCCTCTACTTTTGCAAGTACAGAACTCATGGATTTGATTATTCATGGGTTATTGTTCTCTCTCTCTCTCTCTCTCTCTCTCTCAATCTCTCTCTCTCTATATATATATAAAATCTTTCTCTATTTGCCTCTGCCACTGCAAGTAGTCTGTAGAGTTGCACTGGAAGACCTAGAGATTCCTAGAGGAAACACTCGTTTAGGCATTGCTAGGTCCTCCAGCACGACTCTGTGGCCCACTTCCACTGGAAGTTGACCATAGAAATACATTGGAGGAGCTAGACTTTCCTAGAGAAGCATTCTTATATAAAAAGAATAGCATATGTGATTTTTTATTTTTATTTGTGTTTTTTTCCACTTTCACTGGAGTCTTTCATCCCTAACCTCTGTGAAAGTGGTGGGATCACGATACTTGCTTTGTCTTGGAAAATATGCTTCTATTGATACAGGCTAAAACATAATTGTAAGCCGGCATGGTATAGTGGCTTGAGCATGGGACTACAATCCTGGAGACCAGAGTTTGATTCCTTGCTTGGTTATGGAAACCCACCGGGTGAACTTGGGCACATCACACACTTGTCAGCCCCAGAAAACACCATGATAGGTTTGCCTTAGGGTTGCCACAAATTGGAAATGACTTGAAGAACTACAACAGCAGCAACAACAAAATGTTCTTTGCCTTCTTTGCTTCAGCATCCACACTGCTGGATCATGTTCAAATTATGATTAACAAAAATCTCAAGGTACTTTTCATATGTACTGCTGCTAAGTCAAGTATCCTCCATCCTATATGTATATATTTGATTTTGTGTAAACCTAAATGTGGAATTTAGCATTTGTCTCTGTTGAATTTCTTCCTATTAGTTGCAGCCCAATTTTCTAGTTTATCAAGGTCTTTTTGAATTCTGTTCCTGTCTTCCAGTGTGTTAGCTACCCTCCCTGCACAGTTTTGTATCATGCGTAAACTTGATAAGGATTCCCTCTAACCCATTATCTAAGTCACCGATTAAATTATTGAAAAATGCCAATCCCAGGACAGACCACTGCAGCTCTCCACGCAAGACTTCCTTCCATTTTGAAGCACAACCATTGATGATAATTCTTTGAACATGGTTTTCCAACCAATTATGGAACCACTTAACAGTGTTGTCATCTGTTCTACATTTAATCCATTTGCTAATCAACATATCATGGGGGATTTTATCAAATGCTTTGCTGGAATCTAGATAAATGAATTCACACCATCTACTAAACTAGTGACCCAATTTTTTTTTAAAAAAAGATACAAGATCAGTTTGGCAGGACTTGTCCTTGGCAAAACCAGGCTGGCTCCTTCTGATTCCTGTATTGTCTTCTAGATACTTACTTACAGACGCTTTTATGATTTATTCTAATATTTTTCTGAGTACTGTGGTGAGATTGACTGCTCTCTAGCTCCATGAATCTTCTTTTTTGTCCTTTTTGAAGAAAGAGATCTTTACCCTTCTTCAGTCCCTGGTACCTCACCTATTCTCCAAGATTTCTTAAATCCATTGATTAGGCAGTTAATGGTGGGACCCGAATGGTTGAAATGGCATTCCAGAGTTATTACTCACAAGGTCCTCTGGGTTAAATCCAGAATTGTTTTGGTAGAATTCCATACAATGGAAAAAAAGTGCTCTTAGCTTCTCAGCTTCTGGAACAACCTGCTGTGCTCTCTGAAAATCTGCTCTGGAAAGTTGAGGCAAAGGCAATCTCCCAGATCAGTTTTCCCAACCTGATGCTTTCTGGATGTGTCAGATTGTAGCCCCTATCATTCCCAAGCAGTATGGGAATGGTTGAACCCAATGGCTTGGACATGTCTACTCTAATTCAGTGTAGGAAGTGGCAAGAAGATCTGGAATCTGTGTGAATTGCTTATTATCCATACTATTCACAAGAGGTCTCTGCTAGATTCCAGCCATTCTGAATTTTAAAAAGATTAAAAAAGAAAGAGGAAAAAGAGGCATGGAAATGCACATTGTGAACGTAATAAACAGGTGTTTGCTGAAGCATCAGTGCTATATTCATTCATTCATCTGGCTATGTCTCTAGTGCCCTGCTGAGTGTTCATGCAGTGTCAATCCTGTTTTGTTTTGTAGATGAGTAATATAAGCCTCGCTGGTGAAGTCTCAATTTCTGATGATTTTTTAAAAAAACAACAAATGGGCCCTACTAATCACTACATCAAATCCTTAAAGGTGAACAATGCACTGTAAAAGCCACAAAGTGTTCGGTCCTCAATGCATGAAATGTATCCGTTTGTTGCAAAAATGCATTGCCCGTAAGCCAGCTGCCCATGACATATGAACCTCTGCTGCCTGTGGTCTTAGCCATGCTGCATAGCCACCATGTGTGAGGCATTCCTGGCTTAGAGGTTGGCTGCCTAGCTGAGACATGACTTTTTAATTTTATGCTGTCTAACTCTGGTTTTGAAATGTGTTCTTGGAAGCCGACAGGAGGCGGAGCGGTATGTGTGGTTTCTGCTCTTTGCAATTTGCCCAGCAATTCTTTATTTGATGGCTGGGCTCCTTGAATATTCACCAGGCACTTTTTTTTTAACCCAGTAGCTTTGCTGACTGAATATTCACAAGGCTGCCAAGAGCTGGACAATCCTCCCTGAGACCTTTGCGAAGAAGTCCATGAGTTTTTGGCTAAGGGGCTTCTTCCTTCTAGTGGGATGGTAAAGCTGCTAGTGTCTGTTTCAGGCTTTTATTTCTAAGAAAATAAATTTGCCAAAGGACATACAATTTGTTCAGGGGACAGTGTTCTCTGCTTCTTTTTGCTTACCTTTGTCCTGTTCTGAGTATTTCTCTGGGGGTGCAATTCCACCAGTTAGTAGTGGGCGGACTTTAGGTCTCATTTGCTTGTTTTAATAGAGACCTAAGATCCACCAATTGGAGCTTGCTGGAGAAGATAGATGATGATGATGATCTTTATTATAGCCCACCTCTTCCTCCAAGACCCCAAACTGCACATGAAGGAATTGGTTTTGAGCACCAGAACTGGACAGAACTTCACAAGGTATATCCATGCTACAAAATTATAGCAGGCTGAGGTCACTTAACTGCCATGCTTTCACCTTATGGAACCCAGAGATATTTAGCCTTTTTTGGGGGGGGGCAGGGAACCTATCTTTTCCAGAGAGCTCTAGATCACCCCCTGTGCCAGCAGAAAATTCTAAGTTCCTTAGCAAACTACAAATTCTAGGATGTGATGTATCCTGGAATGGAGCCAGGGAAGCCTCAAGCTGCTACGATTGTATAGTGTGGATATGCTCATGGTCCGTCAGCACAAAAATTCCACACTTGGTTTCCACGATCTATCTTTATTTCAGCAGAATAACTGAGGAGAGTTACAGTATGGGGAGTTATTTTGCTGTCATAGGAAAATGGGTGTCCAAGATCCTAACCATTCCACCGCTAATTACTGAGAAAGTGATCAGTAGAATCCATACGTGGTACACTAGTACACTAGATCTGCTCAAACCTCTCCATAACACAAGTGGCTTGGAGTCAACATACTAACAACTGTAGAAGAACAAAAGCAGATAGGGTTAGAGTTGCGCAGCTAGAAGCCTGATGAGGATGTGGAATGCAGTGGGCATCAAGTCCTCCCCGGTCCTGTTCTTTGTACAAAGCAGAAACTCATGACTTCTGTTACATTTAGGGATTTGAAAATCCATCATTTTCATCTTTGTTGTGCTTTTCAGAATCCTCCTCATGTGCATTTTCATCACATCGCAATTTTGTATCAGTTTCTAGGACTCTCCCTCCCAACAGAGGATTGTGTGCACAATTTTGTGTGCATTTCCTGCCCCTAAAACATATGCACTTTTTGTCCACATTCATTCTTTTGTACACATTTTCCCCATTGACTAAAGGGTGTTTATGTGCCTTTCCAAAAATGTGCACCTTTCAGTGGTGAGTGTTTTCCAAATATGTGCATGGTTTTGTGTACCTTTTTCCCCCCTGAAGCATGTTGCAAGTCTCAAAAATGTCATGGGTGTGCATGTGTGTCACTTGGCGACTTATGGTGACCCCATCAATTTTATAGAGTATTGGACAAGACATACTCAGAGGTGGTTTTGCCAGTTTCTTCCTCTGAAATACAGCCTACAACACCTGGTCTTCATTAGTGATCTCCCATCCAAGTACTAACCAGGGCTAAATCTTCTTAGCTCCAAAGATCAGACAGAATCTGGTGCCTTTAGGGTATTTAAGTCTTGGGAAGTCCAAAATGGGTGATTTTGAAGGAAAATGTAAACTTGAGCCACTTTCACACTAGACAATTATGTTGTCATGATTTCATTTTAATTACCATGGCAACATCCTTGAGAATCTCTGGGTTTGCAATTTAGGGAGTGGTACTTAGAATACTCTAGTGCCTCCCCTCAACTGCAAACTCCCGATTCCATAATATGCAGCCACACCAGTTAAATTGGACTCATACAGCTATAATTCTGCGCTGTGTAAGGGTCCCTGGTAAATTCCTTCACTAAGTCTAGTCATGTTTGAACAGTTTCAGTGGGAGGTGAAGAGAGCAATCAGCTATATCTGGGGCAATTTTGAATAAGACAAATCATTTCTCAAGAGTGGGGGAGTCTCAGGTCTTCTCTCACTTCTGCTTTAACATAAAAAGGAGCTATTTTTTTAGAAAGAAATTATCATGTCAACTCTCCTAGTTAATTTTGTTTGCAATTTTAAAAGATCAAATATATGTTTTCACCTCTGGCCCTCCTCCCCAACCTAGAAAGAGTTCTTGCTTGATCTAGGCTTTTTTTTAAAAAAAAAAATAAAAATGTGAAAGCCTTGAACTGGCAGATTGATATGTCACTATTAAAGCCAACAGTGCAAGTAGGTTCATGAAAATTAATAACCACAACACTTCCTAATTTTTTGCTAATTTATCTCTGAAGATACACCTCCATAATCCATTTCTTGTGTACAGGACGATGATTTATAACTAGAGTTTTGAGAAATTTCCTTTTTTGCACTAGTATCTCCCAGTCAGCATGGCTGCAGGATTCTGGGAGTTGTTGTAAAAAAAAAAAAAAGGAATTGTTCCAAATTCTGTCTATATCAGAACAGACTTTTCCCCTGTCTAAATCAGCAAAAAGCCAAGGCAATTGTGGGCTACATCAACAGGAACAAAGTATCCAGATTTAGGAAGTGGTAGTGGTAGGGTAGATAAACAAACCATACCTCACCGTATCCTCAGGTGGACACGGAGCTGACTTGAACCCCTAAACACAAGGCAGGAAGGTAGAAAAGAGAAAGAAAGAGAGAAAGAAAGAAAGAAAGAAATAGAGAGAGAGGGAAAGACACACACGCACACACACACACAGAGGTAACTTTGGCCAAAGTATCCATCCAAGGAAGGAAGGATGATTTATTCTTTCAGGCTTCCCTTCTTATACCATTTTTATATTTATATTAAACAATGTTTAGAGAAAGAAAAGATTCATGCATCAGCATTAGCAGAGTCACAGGTTGTACACGGGTTGCAATTTACTTGACCCTTAACTTCCCAAATCTGTGTGACTCGGGGTCATCCCTGAAGACATCTTTGATGTTTCAAGAGTACTTCGCTTGTATATAATGATCATTGACATATACTAGGCAGAACAGACAATTCTAAAGCAAGGTCATTTGATGAGCCCCAAGTGTTTAAAATGCCAATTAATATCACAGTTAGTGATTATCAAGTATTAATTCTATAGCAAGTTACAGAGCACCAGATTTCACACCTAAGAGTAGTACCACTTGATTCTGCTTTGGCTAGAACTCATTTGGAATACTGTCTCCAGTTCTGGATGCCACAGCTCAAAAAGAATATCAACAGTCTGGAATGTGTCCAGAACAGGGCAACCAAAATGATGAAAAGTCTGGAACCGAGCTCTATAAGGAATGATTCAGGTGCTCAGGTCTAGCTTGGAGAGAGAAGACTGAGGGGTGACACTTAAATATCTAAAGGGATGTCATGTAGAAAATGGAGCAAGCTTCAGTTATGTATTTAAGTCTTTTACTTCAAGTCTCAAGTCTCTACCTTCAAGTCTCAAGTCAAGTCCTTGAAGACACTTTCAAGTCAAGTCTCAAGTCTGGAAGCCAATTGTATACCTCAGACTATATTCCAGAATTTCTGGACAGAGTCTAGTAACTCAGTTTTAACAATTTAAGCAGAGTTGGCCCTTCACATTTACGATTTTGCCATCTGCAGCTTTGGAAGCGGGGAATAGGATCTTTCTTACTCCCCCTTCCCGAAGTCGGAGGCTTTTGTGCCAATGGGCGTAAAACAGTCTGAAGCTTTGGAAGTGGATCCTCCTTTCTTTCCATTTCCAAAGCTGGAGAATTTTTCAGAAGTGGGGAATAGTGTTACCCTGTTTACTGGGGGCCCCGTGAGGGACTCCAAACGTGCTCAAATATTGGTGGGGAAAATTAACTCAGAGCACAAGTTAGCAAAACAAGAGGCAGGGCAACACACCGGAATCTTTAACCCAATGCTTAGGGGGTCAGGTTAGTCAAGCAGTCAGACAGTTTTAAAATAGCAAAAAATGATGTTTTATTAAGGACAGACAAACACTTAAGACAACACAACCACACAGCTAACTAAGAAATAAGAAATAAGGGTTTTTCGGGGGAAATGGGTGATACAACACCTTTCTCGTAGTCCTGTAGAAGTTGAAGATGGAGGGAAGAAACTCAGGGTGGTTCGCTGAGGGGAGCTCGCCGGGCAAATGAAAGCAAGGCAACCTGGAACTCGGGAGCGATCCGAGGTTGCTGTGGTCTCAGCTACTGGAGCCGAGGGGAAGGCTCACCCAGGCAAAGCGGCAGCAAGGCTTGATGGAAGTTCAGAGCAATCTGAGGAAGCTCTCGGAACTGGGGGTTTTTATAGGGAAAATATGACCGTAGGCTAGTCTGTATTTTGGGAAGAACAACGAGGTTTGGGTGTGAGACAATGTCTCCAAAAGGTCAGAATTTAGCATGATTGAATTAAGTCCAAATCAGCAGTGAAATGGCCAGTATGCAGATACAGCTTGCCTGGACGGTTAAGCATCTAGCTCATCAAGTTACCTGCTCGGGGCAGAGGTTTTTTGTATTAGCATGCATCCTTAATGAGGTGTTTGTTTAGGGAGGTCTCCTAAAGCAAGATCTGGCTGAGTCTGGCTTGCCTAGGTGGAGAAAGGAATGTTCATCAATTAAGGGCCATGCCAAGTTCTGTGCTTGTTCAGGGGCCTCACAAACACTTGGCCAAGGGTGGCAAAATGAGACCAAATTATGATATCAAAAGATATCTAATATCTTCCAAAGTAAGGCTAGTAAATGGTGATAACAATAGGATTGTTTTTACTCCCCATTACTGAAGCTTCAAAAGCTTTAGAAGGAAGACTCATTCCTGCTCAAGCCTGGTGCCTAACACATTTGCTATTCCCCTCTGAAAAATGCACCCTGCACTCTGGGGCCAAGTGTTGTCTTCAGCTGTTAGGAAAATGTTTTACAATGCTCCTCCGATATGCAGTGAGGCCAGCCTGCTGAGCAGACATCAACTCTACCTCAAGCCCATTGCCTAACCCATTTGCTGTTCCTGTCTGAGAAATGCACCCACACTTTGGGCTTGAGACAGATTGTCATGTGACCAGCAGGCAAACAGAGATGAAAATGTTGTTCAAAATTGTAAGGTTTCTGGATGAATGTGTTATGTTACTGGACCAAGGTCAGCAAGTCAGTCACTAAATATATACAAGTCTCGAGTTGAGTCAAGTCAGCGCATCATTTATTGCCAAGTCGAGTCCAGGTTGAGTCACTGCAGCGACTTAAGTCCAACTTGAGTCCAAGTCAATCAACTTGAGTCTACACCACTGGCAAGCTTTGTCTTCCACTGCTCCATAAAATTCGAACATGAACCAATGGATTCAAATGGCAAAGAAAAGAGATTCCCATCTGAATATTACAAAAAATTTCCTTACTGTAAGAGTTGTGCAACAGAGGAATTGATTGCCTCAGAAAGTGGTGGATGTGGTGTCTTGGATTTGTATTTGAAAATGTTGTTTGATTTATTGGTTGTACATTAGAGTACTGTATAAGGTAAGGAGCTGTTGGAAGGGCGAATAGAATGGCATGTTGGAGCGAATGCTGATTGGGCAGTTGCACTTGGTGAACGATAGGAGTTCAGTTAGAGAAGGGTTTGAGTTAGTCAAGGGTCTGCAGAGAGTTTGACTTGGGCTGGAGTGAGAGAAGGGAGTTTGGGTTGAATGGCTTGATATGGACCATCTGAGTTAGTCTGAAAGGAGTGTGAGAGAGGATGTGGTGCTTTAAATGAGATAAATATTTAATCCGCTTTGATATGTTTTAACTTCTCTAAATAAAGATCCTTGTTTTTATTCACCTTTGGCCTTCAGAAATGCTTTCTGTCTGAGAGGTTGGATTCAGACAAGGTGTTTGTGGTGGCCATGTTGAATATGGAGGAGTGGTGTCCATTGAGGATAGTAGTTGCATAAATCCTTATATGTACCTTGAAGGCATTTAGACAGTCCACACAGTTGGTGTCACGGGGGGAGGAGGAATTCCTTACACTGTGGCAGAGGTGAGGGTCAAGGAAAGCCCTCACTGTTGGTTATCACCATGAGCACTGTGCAAATTTTCATATTTGATAGGTTAAAGGATAGAAACCCCACATTTGGCCACAGTGGTGGGACTCCTTGAGAGGAATCCTCATAGCTGGTGGCACTGGTGGGATTGCCTGAGTGGAAAAACCTACAGTCAGTAAGATAATGGTTAGAAAAGCCCACAGTGGACTTTCTTTTTGAGGTCTTTAAACAGTAGTTGGATGGGGTTTGTAGCTTAGGGAGAGACATTTAGAATTCTCAGCCAGAGAGCTCTTTGGCCTCAGTAAACTACAAACTCCAGAATTCCACAAGATGTTGAAAGTAGAATAATAGCACTATAACAGTATAGTGTGGAAAGGCCCTCTGTTTCTGAGTGTGTAAAAGGTGCTGAGAACAGTTTCCCATACAAATTGGAAGTGGTATCCAATGCTCTCAGATAGCCTTTTTTTTAGTAGTCAAAGCCGAGCAGGCAAAGCAAACAAGTATATGCAAATATTCTTCATTTGGTATCATTTATTTGGTCTGCACCATCCCAGCATGCTTGCTTTGGAATTTGTAGTGTTGTTGTTTTGGCAAAAGAAGAGAATTGCCAGTGCAAATACATAGCATGATCGGAAGGGCTGTGAAAGAGATGGCATTGTAAAGCCCTGCTGAAATTTTATTCTGACGTTTTTCTATGGTTGGTTAAATGGCCAATTGAGGGTGACCAGAGTCAGTGCGACAGATTGGAAGAAAGCATCCTATTGTAGCTTTTCAAGGAGCTGATGGAGACCCAGTGGACTTTCTGAACAGCTACTGCCCTCAGGGCTAGTTCTATGAATTTTGCTGCTTGAAGCAAAATATAAGATGGTGTCTCTTTCCATTCCATATCCAAAAATTGACCAGAGGCTGAAGAGGTGATTTTAAGAAGGATGACAATCATTATGTTCTGAAGCTACCTATAACTAAGTCAGGTAGGATAATACTCTGAGATCCAGAGCAGCATTCTACCTCTGTTGTCTAATGGGTGGCTTCGGTGTATTATTATACTCATTCTTCTTAAAAGTAACATTCCAAGTTCTATTTCTATGCAGGATTTGAAGAGTCCTTAGAGACTATGGTGAACACATTCATGTTGCTCAGAGATCAGGAGCATATGCAACATATCTGTAGATCTGAATGTTCAAGAGGAGACAACATTACTGAGGAAAGATTTCATTGTACACACGTTGAGTGCACTCATATGCTTGTAGGAATAGAGCTTATTTTGATTGAATGAATTGATTCCCCACTTGAAAACATTATTCGCAGGAAGAATGTGCATCTTGCACCAATCTAGCCTCATCTAATTCTGGCAAATTATTAACATCTACTTGAGAGTAGAATATTTCTTCAGCACCAGGACCACTCATTTTTCTGACAAACCTTCCCAGTCTATGTTTTAACCCATAGTGGCACAGTGTATTTGTCGTGGCCAAACAAATCTACCATCAGCTTGACAGAGTGCGCTTTGGTTTAAAGATGTTTGACTGTTTTGGACACCGAATGCACTAAGCCAGCACATGCCTTGGAAGATAAAGACTTATCCTTTTGTTAGATGCAGATTTCAGCGTGATGGCTTTAATGAAGAAGTGGCGTGCATGTGGCCTTGGATCTGAACTCATGTGGCCCGTTGTTTAATTTCAAAAATCCTCCATTAGCAATCCATTCAGATCTCTGCAAGAGCAATCTTCCACCTTTCTCCATTAGGTGGAAATGTAGAAGATGACAGCAAAAGGATTGTAAGAGGCTGAAAATGAGTGCATTGCTTATTTTTGGCTCTGGCATTGCCCACAGCTGTGGTCTGTCCCTAACTGACCTGTGGCTTTACTTGAAAAAAAGATTGCACAACCCCTGACTTAATGAGTTAATTGAAATCATTTACAAAAGGAAAGGCACTGTACTGTGTCTGTATCCCAGTGACTCCCAAACCATGTGTTAAAACATGAAAAGTCTCAGATATAGTTGCATTTTTGAGGGCCTGGATATTTGAAAAAGAAACCACCCTCTTGAGTGCTCCCACTATTTCATGCTCCTCTGAGCAGTGGAGACTGAGGTCAGCTCTGATCTTCCTTTTCTTATTAGGAGCAACGCCATCAAGCCAGGAGAGAAGAAGACTGCTGTTTTTGCGAAAAACTAATTGATGCTACTGGAGTGGCTGCTTAGAAATTAATTAATCGTTTTATTTACACCCTACCTTTTCCCCCTAGATTGAGACTCCAGGCAGGTTACAAGATAGTAAAACTACATGTAGATAAACACATACCAAAAAGAAAGACAGAAAGAAGGAAAGAGAAGAGAAGAGAAAAGAAGAGAAAAGAAAGAAAGAGGAAAAATAAGATTGAAGTAGTATTTAAATTGTCTCTAGAATTAAAAACATTTGAAATAGTAATTTAAAAGTAAGGAATAAAAGTATGTTAATGAAAAAGCCCCGTACACTAAAAGAAGGAAGCTGGCTTATTCTGAGTCAGCTTGTGGCCTAAATTGTCTTTTAGTCCTAACTATAAAGTAAACCTGAGAGTCAGTGTGGTGTGGTCATTTGAACATTGGACTATGACTTTGGAGACCAGATTTCAATTCCCAGCTCAGCCATGGATGGTGGTGTATGTATATCTCCATGGGTTCAGCTAAGAGGGCAAGGAACAGGTACTAGAAACAGGCTAGCCATGGATTACTCATACTTAGCCATCCAGTGGACCGGTGTGGCATCTAAGGTTTCCCAGTGATATACTGGCCAGTATTCATGTACTCTTAATAGCTGGGTAGAAGAGAATGAGAGCCTTCATGGTGTAGTGGTTTGAGCATTAGACTATGACCCTGGAGACCAGGGTTTGATTCCCAGCTCAGCTGCGGAAACCCACTGGCTGACCTTGGGTGTGTCACACACTCTAACTCCCAGAAAACCCCTGATAGGTTTGCATTATGGTCGCCGTAAGTCAGAAGCGACTTGAAGGCACACAACAACAATAAAGTAAGCCCACTGAATCCCTTGGATTTGTCTATATGTGGGCTCCCTATTGAACAATTGATCAAATGGGTCTACTTTAGTTGGGACTAACCAACAGCAAGACAAGCCTGTGAATATAACTACCTATTTATTTCTTATTTTATCAGTTGATATTGTTATGTGCCTTGAGATTCAATCTGACTTGTGGTTACCCTCCCCTAGGGTTTTTTTTCCCCAGCAAGATTTATTCAGAGGGGATATCTCATCATCTTTCTCTGAAGCTGAGAATGTGTTATTGGCCCAAAGTCACCCTGAGGATTTCCATGGATGATCAGAGATTCAAAACCTGATCCCTCAGAGTCCTAGTCTCACCCTTAAACTGCTACATCTCTTTGGCTCAATGGTTACATTAATATCATGCCTTTCCTCTAGTAAGCACATGATGACAGACAAATCTCACCTCTTTATTGTCATAAAACTTCTGCAAGGCAGGTCAGGTTGAGCAAGTATGTGTATGAGAGAGAGACAAGGAAGAGAGAGACTGGCCCAAGGTCACTCAGTTAGTTTCATGGCCCCGTGGGAACTAGGACCAGCATCGCCCAGGCCAGCCCAATGCTCTAACCATTGCTCTCCTTGCTTAGCTCAGCATCGTTTCTGTTGGCTGGGAGTTACTCATCAGGGCTCATACGAGGGGTCTTTCTTAGCTAGCATGTGCTCTGCCATTGAGCCATGGCTTCTCCCTTAACTCCTCTATGGAAAACAATCATGTCTGAGACCAGTCTATTAGTGTGCCCACAATGTCTTGCAGGAAGGTTCCCTGAAGGGCTGACCTCTAGCCTCCATGCTTGCTTGCCTTTCTTTCCAGCTGGTTATCCTTGTAAATGGCAGGCAGAGGAAGATGCTGTGTCGGGGAAAAAAAGGCATAAGAATCTAGGGCAGATGATGCTGATTGAAGAGTCGGAAGATAGGCTGAGGAAGGGGCAACATCAGCCCCAAGGAATTAGTCATGGCTCATAGAGCATGGGGGCTATTATTATTATTATGGGATTATCTCAAATGGTTTGCCACGTGCTTGGGAACTGCGCGCAGAGCAGAACGAAGTTATCCCTGCAGCTTGGCAGCCCCATGGTAAGTTCAGCCAGTGCTCAAAGTTCAGCTGAAGCTCAGACTTCCTATACAGGTTCAGTGGAAAGGAAGCACCAGGCTCATTTTACAGCTCGAGTTCAGAGCAGGGAGGGGATGGAGCACCCACCCTGCTTTGGTTCCGGCTTTCCATTCTTTTCTCTGCCATTCCTTTTTATAGCTTCCCTTTTGAAAATCTTTTGTTTTAAAATCACCCTTGAAAATTAAAATACACTGTGTCACATGGACTCCACCCTCTCCTAATTTTGCTCTGTAATTAATCAATGAATGTTCCTTTTATTCCGAAAAAAAAGGGGGGATGTGGGTGGACATGAATTTCACAGGGATTTCATAATTTTCTGGGAATTCACTGGGGCCTGGAAAATTTACTTTCACAGACTATAGCTCCCAGAATCCCACAGGCAGTAAGGCCACCGGCAATGTTGGCTGGGTGATTCTTCCATGCTGACTGGGGGATTTGGGGAATTGTAGTCCAAAAGTGACATTTCAACTTATAAATTTGGTATTCTGAATACTGACAATCCATTGGCTTGTTGAATACTTTCTGCCCAGATCCAGCAGTGTTGTTTGTAGTGGAAAAGAATGTCGTATCTTTCTGTGGTTTAACTGAGCATCTGTAGCTAATGTGCTACATAGTGTTGATATGCTGCTGCTGAACTCTAAAAATGCTGAGTTTGGATGCTAGCTTTGGGGAATAAATTCTTAGTAATGTCATCTAGATGCCCAGGTGCAGTGTCCCAAAGGGCAAGACATTACTTTCTGGGGTACCCCTGCTTTACAAGGTTTAAAAGAATTACTGTTGGGCTTCCATATCGTCTGATACCTGGACACACCTACCAGTGATTCATCTGGCTTGCAATCTCTCATTTGTAACTGAGGCCATTTCCACCCTACACTATGGTGCTATTATTCCACTTTCAATATCTTGTGGAATTCTAGATTTTGTTGTTTACTGAGGCCAAAGAACTCTGGCTGAGTATTCTAAATTCCTCTCCTTAAACTGCAAACCTCAGGATTCCATACGACGCTGAAAGTGGAATAATAGCATTATAACAGCGTAGTGCAGAAATGGCTTGAGATTAACTGTTGACTTCAGGGTACCAATGTCTGGTTTAATTTGGGGACTTCTCTGATCCTTCCCTCATCCCTACTTTTTTGTTACCATCTAGCCTGATAAAGAACTCTGGAGAACACCAAAGCTTTACATTCCTGTGACATTTTGGGTTGGTCCTAAGAAAGACATTGCCCAACTCTGGATTTCGTCCTTTTTTTATAAGCAGTACTTAAAAGATTTGTCACAATAAAAGAGAGGCAAGAGGAACTATAAAGAATGAGACCAGCCTCCTCCAATATAGTAGCATTAAATGTGTTGGATTAGAATTTCCATCATGCCAAGGCTGAAGAGGATGAGAGTTACAGTCTAACACATGTGGAGGTCACCAGATGGGGAAGGGCTCATCTAGAATTTTATCAAAAATCTAGTTTTTACCTGATGCTGTTTTCATGAATCTGCCAGACTTTAGAGGCATCTGATACTGTGGGCATCCCTTCCAGTATGGTACAGGCTTTGCTCATTGTTCCATTCACACCTCACACAGGGCTTTTAGAATAATTGAAAGTTTGGCCACATATCCCTCATCATAATTTATCCTTTGCTACCAAATTAAAGAAGCTAATGTCCTGTGCATCAGAAATGTTTTTCTTTCCTGCCAATTAGTTTGAGTGTTGGAGCATAACTCTGGAAAGCTGGGATATATAGTTCCAGGCCAGGAACCATATATATCAGTGGGAGACCTGGTCCTTTGCCCTCAAAAGATCCCAGGTTTCAGCCTCTAGGACCTCATGTGAAAGAAGATATACTAGGAGGCAGTACGAAGGACCTGCCAGTAGGTCTGGAGAGCCTCTTCCAGTCAACATAGCCAATTCTAAGCTGGGCAGACAAGTTTTCTGTTTCCCACTTCTGTGCTTCCAGTTAGAAAATAAAGTCTCCTTTTTCTAGCCTCTCTAATCAAAGCTAAGGCTTGCAAATTCCTCATTCAAAAGGGGCTCTTTGGGCCCTTTCACACCACGTATTTATAATGCTATCATTTTACTTTAACTCCCATGGCTACATAATTCTGCAATTTGAAGTGTAGGGAGGGTACTTAGAATTCTCTGATGGAGAATTTTAGTGTCCCACCAAACTAGCAATTCCAGGAATCCACAAGGTGCAGCTATGGCAGTTAAAGGGGAACCATAGAGCTATAATCATTCAGTGTGAAAGGGACCTATGTGAAAAATTTCTGCTCAGCCGTAAGAATATCTGAAATCTGTTTTTTCACAAACTTGGGCCCTTTCCACCTGGGGGCCCGAAACGCGGCGGAACGGGGTGGTGCATGCGGGGATGGAGCTTACCTAAATCCAGGTGGTTCTGTCCCCATGGGGAGCAGTGCGCGTTCGCCACTCTACATGCCGCTGGCGTCCGGCGGCGTCCAGCGGTGCCCAAAATGGCGGCTGGCGGCTTCTGGCGGCACTCCGCCAATCGGGGCAGCGCGCCAGCTGGAAGCCCGCCCCCAGGCAGCTCTGCAGGGATGTGCTTGCGCACCCCTGCAGTTCTTCACGGGGCACTGTGACGGGCTAGTGCGCTCTTGTTTTAAAAAGACCACTTGAAAGGTGGTCTTTATAAAACACGTGGCACCACCCTCGCGGCCGCGTGAGGGCGCTTTGAGGTGTAGAACCTCACCTTTTCAAACCGCCCTAGCGCACCCCGCGGTGTAGACGACTTTCTGGTGATGTCGTCCCAGCGCGGGCTATATCCCCGTGTGGAAATGGCCTTTGTCTCAACGGTGTTTACTGCATGGGTCTTCTAGTATTCTGGGCTATTTTCTTCTCACTTCAACACTTCGCTATCACTCTTGCATTGTGGATGGCAACAGACTATTACATTAGCTCACAACTTTTCCAAAAGTTGCATAGAATCTTTTCACTTTGCATTTTTAAATAATTTGTGGATGTATGTGTGTGTGCAGTTTCTTCTGGCAGTCACAGGGAAGAGGCAGTGGTAAAACTGAAGCCTCATCTTCTGATCTTCTAACTTAGGGCCTTTCCACACTACACTGTTATAGTACTATTATTCCACTGTCAACATCCTGTGGAATTCTGGGGTTTGAAGTGTAGGGAGAGACATTTAGAATTTTCAACCAGAGAGCCCTTTGGCCTCAGTAAACTACAAACCCCAGAATTCCACAGGAGGTTGAAAGTGGAATAATAGCTCTATCACAGTGTAGTGTGAAAAAGCCCTAATTCTTTGAGTTAATGAGATTTCACTACTTCTTGCTATCAGCTTTTATACTTGAAATCGTAAGAGCTAGAAGCTTGATTTTGTGTTTGAGTTTATTTTTCTGAGGAAAAAAAGGAGCATGAGATTCTGTTGTTGCTGCTGTTGTGCACCTTCAAGTCACTTCTGTCTTATGACAACACTAAGGTGACCCTGTCAGGAGTGTGTTGGCAAGATATGTTCATAGGAGGTTTGTCATTGTCTTCCTCTGAGGTTGAGAGAGTGACCTGCACAAGGTTATCCAATGGATTTCCATAGCCAAGCAGGGATTCAAATCCTATTTTCCTAGAACCCTACCGTAACACTCAATCCACTACACTACTCTGGCTTTCAGAAGAGCTTCAACAATCTGTAATTTGTAACACCATATTCTCTCCCCCTCCTTTCCCTCACTCTCTTTTGGCGTGTGTACAAAGTGGCTGTATTTGTGCCACACAATGCTGTTTACTTAGCTTCTCTGGCAGTGTATCAGTGTTAGAGCCAACACTATCATTAGGCAGAATGAGGCAGCTGCCTTCAGCAGCCAATTTGGGAAAGCATTAAAAATTGTACCACAAATTATTATGTATTTGATTTGCTATTAATATATGTTTTCCTGACAGGGAAGGGGAGAAACACTTGTGAGACTTTCTGCTTCCTGTACTTGTACAACTTGCCTGGCATTGTGAAAATAATATGCTTTTTGATGTGGGTGAGTGGAGAGCGCCTTATTTTTTTCTGCTGTACCTCAGGCAGCCAAGTGTCTTGGGCCAGCCCCAGTCCATGTCACTTTGCTTCTCTGGCTGCAGTTTGGAGAACCCTTCTCACTGCTCTCATTATTATCCATTTTCCCTTTCCTAACTCATCCCTCTGCTACCAAATGCTGCCAAATGGGCCTGAATTAATGAGCAATTTACATGCAGATTCCCTGTAATTATGTTAAGGGGATGGTGAGGAAAGTGTGGCGATCGGAACCTCCAGAGGCTGAGATTAGCAACTCAGCAAGAGTCCCCTCACCAGCAGTTGGCGGAAAGTGAGTGGAGAGTTTGGGTTTCTAGCAACAGTCTTGCAACGTAATTGCAAGCTGCTAGGGGAGAGATTTCAATCTCTCTGTCTCTCTCTCTCTCACTCTCTGCTTGCATGAATATGTTGTAGGGATTGAGCTGGCGTCAGGAATGTCATATACAGCTGGGTTCTTTTATTTATCATTTATTTATTTAATATATTTCTATCTGTCCCACCTTTTCTCTGGTAAGCCCAGCCACATGGGTCTCTTTCATCTGTCTTCACAACACAACCTTGGGATGTAAGCTCAGTGGGTCCAGTACTACCCAGTGAATATCATGGCTCCACAGGGATTTGTCCCTGTATTTCCTAAGCCCCAGTCCATTCTGACTATTACAATAACCATTACACTAGCCCTACATCTTCATCCCCTCACTCGCTCATTCTAAATGTTATTGTTCCAGACTGAAGAGTATGACAAATGTATTATGACAAATCAAGGCCTTAATACAAAATTGATACTTCACAACCCAGGAGCACAGCAGAGCAATTTTTACAAAGGTATCAAACTACTTTAGCTCAGCTCAGATTTCTGGGTCACCACAACAATTTACTTCAATTTTATCTTGCATTCTCTGTTCGTGATCAAATTTGCTGCCAAAGCAAAAAATATGTACTTTTTAAAGTTACATGAACATTACTGTCATTTAGAAAGGCAACACACAGGGCTGGATTCAAACTTCGGCCATTTCTGCACTACACTGTTATAGTGCTATTACTCCATTTTCAACCTCCTGTGGAATTCTGGGGTTTGTAGTTTACTGAGGCCAAGGAGCTCTCTGGCTGAGAATTTTAAAGGCCCCTCCCTAAACAGCAAACCCCAGGATTCCATAGGATGTTCAATGTAGAATAATAGCACTAGAACAGTGTAGGGCAGAAATGGCCTGAGCGTTACTCAGCATGGTGTAGTGCAGAAATGGCCTTAGGCCGCAACCATTTTGCCCCCTTACCTAGGAGTAATCCTCAATACACCAGTTAGACTTATTTTTGAGCAAATGTTGTAAACAGAACTTGTCCCACTGATTTCAGTGGCTCTATTCCACGCACACTCTCAGACCCAGAAGACCCTGTGAGAGGTTCTGTTTAGGGTCAACATAAGTTGGAAATGACTCAAAGACACACAAAAACAACAAATTCCATGTGTAGCCTAAACCCCTTAAAGGCACCAGATCCCATCTGCTCTTGGGTCAGCCCTGGTTAGCACTTGGATGGGAGAATGCCAACAGAAATCAGGAATCATACATGGATGCATATGTATGATTTATTCACCAGCCTCTGGAAATCTTCAACACAGGTCCGAAATCAATTGCTCACACATTCTGGCTTGTTGCATCCCATGTTGACGATCTAGGGAGGAAGTTTTCTAAAGCTGCAGGTTAGCTTCTTAAGTATAAAAAACACGCACATCTACACCTTAAACCTTGAAACCTCTCATCAGCACCACTCTGGGAGTTATGTTAAATACGAGAATTGCCTAATACTGAAAAGGCATCAGATCTTGGAAGCTAAGCATGGTCAGCCCTGGTTAGCGCTTGGACAGGAGACTGCCAACGAATACCAGGAGGTTGACAGGTGATTTGAAGACACGTATACACACCCATTCCAAGCATGGTTAAGGCTAGATCAAACCTCCAGTTCCCACAAGAGTCTGGATGTGGAATGTAATTTGTCTTGTATGTAACTCAAGTTCAGATTAGATTCTCCCAGTCTCCTGCTGTGCAGTACAGTAATGATTGCGGAAGAAACATTGGAAATGTATGGTCTGTGCCTGAAAAAATATTCATGCCATTTATGCTTAAAATAACATATTCTTTAACATTGATCTTTTGCTCTCATTTTACAGTCTGGAAAGTAAAGGCTCAGGTTCATGAAACTCAAGTGATATGAATTTCACTTGGTGGTGGAGCAGGAGAATGTGGTTTCAAAGTGATATTCTGGGGTCGCTGTGTTGATTCTCTGTTGATTCACATCCATAATACCAAAGTCTATGGGCCTCAATTATCACTTTCTGTAGTATGGACAGCTAGGGATGCAGGAGATCACTTACGGTGTTCCTTTTGGCTGGTCACCAGAAGGTAGTATACAAATATATGAACTAAAACAAATAAATAAATAAGCAAAAAAAAAATCATCTTGTTTCCCTGTTATCACATCTCTGTGTGGAAAACAGAGAATCTCAGAGAGACACAGTCCTCTGAGACTTTTTGTACCCCAGCCTTTCTATTCACAGATATACTGTTTCTGAATATGGAGGTTTCTTTCAGTTAACCCTAGCTATTGATAGATCTAGCATCTATTTAATTTGTCTGGATTTTTTTTAAAGCTAGTGACCATCACTGCACTCTGTAAAGCCCAGAAAAGTTATTTTTGAACTATGCTGGCCATGCTGACTCAGGCCCTTTTTGCACGGCATTTGCCATGCGAAAGGACACCTGGAGTGTCACACAATTGTGAGGAGCGATCTGCATGACGCACTTACAATCGTGCGACGCTCCAAGGTCTGGCAGGCACCGCTTTCAGCCAAAAATGGTGTATGATCGCACACTGCTCCAGGGCCCCACGCCATGCGTGCGGAGCCTCCGGAGCTGCGGCGGTCGCGCTTTCTGCCCCAGCGCAGCCTGGGAAACTTCCAGGCTGTGCTGTGGAAGGAAGAGGCGGGGCTCTCATGCTGCCTGCTCAGGAGCAGGCAGCTTGTGTAGAGCTGAAGCAGCGGGGACACGAGAGCCTCTCGCTGGAGGCTGCTCGCGCGATCCCTGCACCCCGGAGCTGAAAAAAGGCAAGGTGCAGAAAGGAGATATAGTCTAAAAAAGTAATTTTTCCAAGTTGCGACATTGCGGTTATCAATTTGAAAGGCACAGTGGAGGAAGGGGGTAAAAGCAATGTTACTCTTCACAAGCAGGGGGCAGCTGGAGGTGAGCCTGATGAGTATGTATGCAGGACAAATTCAATAAATCCTGCTTGCTGGGCATCAGTACAGCACATGCTTGGTCCTAATTCAGGACTGGGAAATGTATACTGTTTTGCATGCATTGCTAGGCTGCAATTCCCATCAGCCTCAGCCAGCAGTGAGGGCCAAAGGGAGTTGAAATCCAACATCACTGGAAGGTCCACACCTTCCCCATCTAACCCTAACCATTCTGAAAGCCTGCCAAGTGTTCTCTAAGTCTGCTGTAAAGCAAGAACCACTGCTCTGCCACGTGCCAGGCTTCACCTAGGAATGTGGTTTGTGCATAACACAGTGTAATGCTGCCACCTGCCTGTAGCCAGCATGTGCTGAATCTCTCTCCTTACTGCTCAATGATGCAAAGGAGGGAGAGGGAGGACCCAGGGATTTGAAAGGGAAACCTCCCATGGAAGGGTCAACATACTTGGACTGGCCTTGGCAACCAACTGTTATTTGTCGGGGTGGTGGTGGCGGTGGCGGTGGCCTGCTCTGTCCCTCTTCCAGAGTTGGGTTATGAATGGTAACGATGGAGGACAAATATTTATTTTGCTTCCCTACTCACTTTCTGACTCTACCAATATTTGTGAGGACATCAGTACATTGTTGTAACTCATAGTTAGTAACAATTCCCAGGGTGGAGACTTCAGTGTGAGAGCTTTCTGGGTCTTCTCCTTTGGTTTGCACTGGAGGCTTAGATACCTGTGTGGAAAGGTGGAGCAAACAAACGCTCAGAAGCTCAGCCAATAATACCATCCTCTTTCAGCTACAGCACTCTCCAGTCTATATAAATAAGAAGAATTTTAGTTGAAAGAGGGAAGCATCAAAGAGGAAAGAGACATAGGATGAAAGAATATAGCTAATGGGGAAGTATCTAAGAGTGCATCCTAAGAGGGAGGAGTAAAGCCAAACGGACCTAGCTGTTTTGCTCAGGAGCCCAGTAAAAACCCAGAGTCAGGGCAGCAGGAAGAAGCTTTTCACCAGCTGCGATGTACTTGAATTGAGATGGTTTACCATTAGCCGTGCCCACCTAACCTCTCCTCTGAATTTGTGCAAAGTATGGTATGCACTGCTGTCTTTGAGGACTCTTAGAAAAGTATCAGTGAAGTAAAAAAAAGTGCCTGATGAACTAGCAGGTTGAACCAGCCACAGGGAGACCGATCTCAACAATGTGTAAGCAGCCATTCAGCAGGTCTGTTTCTGGGCACAGTTGTATTGCACAGTTGATGAGAAACAGTCCTTTCTGGATGACAACAACCAGAATCCCCCAGCTAGCATGGCTGGTAGTCTAGATGGCTGGGTATTCTGGGGAGCTGCAGTCCAGAAAAATAATGTCCCCGAGCTATCTTGTTGCCTAAAAAACCATGAAGTGGCCACTTGGCGGACTTCCCTGTTTTGCATAAGCCTGTCCTTTTGTATCCATTGTTTTTCACCTGAGTCCATCCTTTGGATCTCCCCACCAGCACACCCCAAACCATCTGTAATTAGATGAGGCCATCTCAATCTATATCCTTGGATACAGAGCCAGAAGCCCGGTTACACATACATACGTGTGTGTGTGTGTGTGGTCATTGCAAGAGATATTGGCCAGAATTCTGTTGTTAGAATACGCCCACTGAATCATTAGAATTTACCTATCTTCTGATTCAGCATTCAAGAATTGACTGAATGGTTCTACTCAGACTAACCAACAGCACGGAAAGCCATTGTGTATCTTCTTGCACAACACCTTTGTTCTCTAGGTGTGTAGGGTAGCCAGAGATTCCTTCTTGCATCTCCCTCGCCTCACCACTGCTTGGCTGCAGAAGTACACCCAGGAATCAACTGGGACCAAAGAAGCAGCTTCTGATGATTGTAGGTTGTTCTCTCCTACTAACCTGGGTGCATTAGGACAGGTGAGCAGCTCCTGGGGGCACCCCTGCGGCCAATCGGTGGTTGGGGGGGTGGAGGTGCACCTGGGAGCGTCTAGCTACTTTTGCATACTCGTGAAGGAAGAGAAACCTTTGTCCTTGGACCACTAGCATTAAGTACACTGGCAGACAGTTGCACTCAGCCTGTGCAACTATTGGGTCTTCGCCAGAAAGTCCTCCTGCCAACATCTCTTTGGTGCCAACATCAATATCTTTTCAGTGCCAGACAAAGATATTATTAGGCCAGACATCCGTAAATGTTTTATAGCTGCTTTGAGCACTCTTTTATAGCTCTGTTGTATTCTGTGGTTTTCTGCCATGGCTTCTGCCATTCTCTTTGGTTTTCTTCTCATTGTTTCAAGGAGGGGGACTGTCAGGAAATAATACATTTAGAACAAAATAACATCATCAAAATGATATGCAAAATGTTCTATAGACAATAACATCTGCTTATACAGTCAGCCCTCCACGTTTGAGGATTTAACTTTCACAGATTTGATTATTTAGAATTTCTCCAGCCTGTGCCCCCTCATCTCAGACACTTCTTTTCCAGGGGAAGCTTCCTTCTTGGCAGCTCTGATCAGCCTGCACAGCCTTTTAAAAGCCCACCTCTGGTCCTCCTTCTCCCCACCAGCTGCTGCCTAGCCAGTTAAGTTTGGCTCTCAGCCTGATTTCTCAGTACCACAAACTTTCTCCAGATGCCACCCCTACACAAGGAAGGAGATGTGTGAGAGAAAGGAAGTATAGGGCCACTATGCCGACTCACCTACTTTCCCTCACTTTTACCTGGTTTGGTTTGGACCCTGGATGCCCATTCTCCACACCATCCCTCAGCCCCCTTCCCCTGCCAACACACATTTTGATATTTGCAATTTTTCCAATTTTGCAGGGGTCCTGCACCCCTAACTCTAGCAAATGTTGAGGGCTGACTGTATAATCATTTACAGTTGATATCAGTTGCTTATACTCAAATTGCTGGGTGGCCTTGCTTTGTCTTTACTGCAGTTGCAAGCTAGATAACGTCCAGTTTCAGGTCTAACTCTTGAGAACTGCAGGACAAAAGCTGCAGAAGGGCAGGAGATTGTGCAGCCTCCCTGCACAAATTGTGGTGTTTAAGCAAGATGTCACACATGATCTGGCCCTTGAGCCAGGAGAATAAAACTGACTTTCCACTTATCTCCCGGACGTCTAGCATAAGGCCTTTGGCTATGGGTATGCTGGGTATCGACAGTACCTTGGCAAATGCACCTCTGCTTTGAAGAGGTTTCCTTGGACTCTTTTGTAGAGGCAGGAATAAGGCCTTGTCAATTTCAGTCTTCCAGGCAGATTGGAAGACTTTGTACATCCCATTGCTGTTTTCTCTCTCCCACCCTAGGATCCTAGTTCCCATCTTCAGACCATCAGCTCCTAAGAACTTCCATCTAGGCCATTTCCACCCTATGCTGTTATAGTGCTATTATTCCACTTTCAACATCCTGTGGAGTTCTAGGACTTGTGGTTTACTGAGGCCAAAGAGCTCTCTGGCTGACAATTCTAAATGCCCCTCCCTAAATTGCAAACCCCAGGATTCCATAGGAGGTTGAAAGTGGAACCATAGCACTATAACAGTGTAGTGCGGAAATGGCCCTAGTCTCTGCTCAGTGCAGGCTCTCCAACTAAATAATCCCCAGCAGGGAGCTGACCAGTCTCTTTCTGAAGACATCCAGAGAAGGAAATCCTATCACCTCTCTATGCAATTGATTCCATTGCTGAACTGCTCTTATTCTTACTCCTGCTAGTGTTCAATTGAAATCTATCGCCTTTTCGCACCTTACCTTTTCACAGAGGTGGGAGGGGACGCTCGCGCAAGAAGCCTCAGCAGGAACGCTGCCGCTTCCCTGCAGCTTCCTGGTCGCGTGAGCGCCATGCAAACGCCCTGCCCCTTCCTACCACAGTGCAACCTGGGAATTGCAGGCTAGTGGTGAGGCAGGAAGCGCGACCGGCCCGGCTCCTGACGCACTGCATGCCAGGTAAGTGCGCGCGGGCCCTGGGAGCATTGCGCAACTGCGCACCATTTTTGGCTTTAAGCCGAAAATGAAAAGGTGCATGCGTGATCTGCGTCAGGCCCTTGAGCGTCGCGTAAATGGGAGTGCGTTGTGCAGACCGCTCCTCCCATTTACGCGACGCTCAAGGGGCCCTCTCGCTTTAGAGACACCGTGTGAAAAGGGCCCTAGTCTCCTGTAACTTCAAACCATTACACCTGGTCCTGCTCTCAGCGGCAGGAGAGAACAGGTCTGTGACAGCCCAAAAGGTATTTAAAGAATGCAGTCATATCATCCCCTAGTCTTCTCTTCACCAAGCTGAACATGCTCACCTCCTTCAACCTTTCTTCATAAAATAAAGCTATCATGCATTTGAAAAAGGCAGCTCAAAGAGTCAGTAACATATCATGCAACATAAAAACTTACATGAATTATGTCTCTACTCACATTGACAGGCAGGCTGAACAATGTTATGAACATCAACTTGCTATTGAGATCCTAGCAGCCTGTCAGTAACTCAAAGTTCCAGCTGCCCCAACCTTTTGCTCTGGAGGAGAACACACAATATGGGCCCATGACACTCAGTGAACTCCCCTCAGCAGAAGTCTTGTCTTGGAAGATGATTCACAGCACTGGGGCTAACAAATGCCTTCCATCATGATTATTATTACTCAAGTGAGCACTATGTGCATATGTTGGCCATTGTAGTTGTGGATCCATAAGCTTTAAGGCCATTCCCGCACTACACAGTTATAGTGCTATTACTCCACTTTCAACATCCTGTGGCAGTCTGGGGTTTGTAGTGTACTGAGCCCAAAGAGATCTCTGGCTGAGAATTCTAAAGGCCACTCCCTAAACTGCAAAACCCAGGATTCCATAGGATGTTGAAAGTGTGTTACCCTGATTTCTGTGGTCCCTTGGGGGACACCTCAATGTGCTCCACGTGATGGGGAATGGAAACTAGCCAGAGCATGACCTATAGCAATGCAAGAGGCAGGGTAACCTAGCGGGGTCTTTTTACCCAGTTTTTACGGGGTCAGGCCAAGCCAAAAACCAAACAAAGATGTTCAAGAGATGATTTTATTGAATGCAAGTCTCATGGACCAACGCAATCACACACACACACACACACCCAAGAGCTATTAAGAAACAAAAGAGAGGAAATTGAATAGGGGAGTATTGGAGGGGTACAGCTGGGGTAATACTGCACCTTTTCCTGAAGTCCTGGATCCGGGAAGGCAGAGGAGAAGTGGGGCTCAGCACGAAGAGGGCTGAGGGGATCACTCAGCGGATGGAGGAACAGTCTGCTGGGGTGACTGGGAGTGATCCAAAGAACTGCTCAAAAACCGGGACTATTTGTAGGGGGAAAAGTACCTGGAGGACTAATCCTTTCCAGGGGAGAACAATGGGTGTTGGAGCAATAACGAAGCTCCACCACGGTAATTTCCTTTGTGTGATGGGATTGCAAGGTGTTGCCAAAGTCTCAGGATCCTCGGCTGTGTTAGTTTGTGGTGTGACTTCATGTAAATAGTCCTTGCCTGATGGAATATTTGCTCAACTTGGGGCAAACACGCTAATCTCCTCAAGTTGGCTTCTCAGGGGCTGAGGACCCTTTGTTTATTGTGAGTTTGCACAGCTTGAGGTCTCCTGGGGCTAAGTGACTGAGGATTTTACTGGCCTGACCTGGTTTTTGATCTTTGACCATTGCTGCCTACGTGCCCATCCAGGTGACCTCTCAGGCACATTGAATCATATTTTAATATCAAAATTGTAGACCCCAGGATAGGGTTTTTCCATCGGAGTAACAAGTGGAACAATAGCACTATAACAGTGTAGTGCAGAAATGACCTCAATTTTTTTAGTGAAAAAAACTATATATTCCACTTTTATCCTAATATGGGATCCAAGGCAGCTCACAGGGTAAGCTAAAAGAAGAAAATAGTTAAAACAGTATACAATACAAAGTCAAAAACAACAACAGCAATCATTTTGAATGTGTTAACTAATTAGCAATAGCAATAGCAGTTATATTTCTATACTGCTTTTCAGTCCCAAGTACTCCCTAAGAAGTTTGCAATGTATTTAGCTAATTGCCCCCAACAAGCTGGGTACTCATTTTACCACCCTACAGAAAGATGGAAGGCTAAGTCAACCTGAAGCCCTGCAGGATTGAACTCACAATGTTGTAGCTACAGTACCAACATTTAACCACTGCACCACCAGTGGATGGGAAAGAGTGATAGAAAACTTTAGACCCCCGTTCTGACCCCAGTGAAAGGCACTGAGGGGCGCTTAAGGCAGACGGGTGATTTCCCAATTTCTCAGTCAGCAAGGGGAATCCTGCCCACTGTTTGTGTACTCTGCTACACCCCAATTGCATTTTTTACTATAGCTTTCACAAGCCTCAAGCTACCATGCCTTCTTCTTTTGGATAGTTGTCACCAGAAAAGATCTCCCCACCCCCCTCAAGCTCCAGTGCACATGCAGAGAGCCTTATGTGTGTACGAGAGCCTTTGTGTTGGAAAGTAGCAGCCAAATGGGAATATTTTGGGAGAGTGTCTACTTATATTGTTGTGGCCAAGAAAAGTGGAGACGACCAGGTTTCAGGGAAAAATCAAAAAGCCATTTTATTGTTAACAATACCTTGCGCAAGGGCAACAGTTATCCCAGAACTGTTGTGTCAATTAATTGAGGTAGCATCACTATATACCTTTTGCCTTCTATGTCAGCAATCAATCATTTACTTAGCCCCCATCACTGGAGAAAAAGATCTTTAGTTAACTTTTCCATTACATCATTGACTGGCACAGAGGAGAACAAAGGAGTTAGTTATAAAATGATACAAAATAATGGTAGGGAGTATAGTGCCTCCCTGTGAATTCCCAGACCTTTAAATGTTACAAGGCCATTCTCTAAAATTTGAGATAAGACAGACATCTGCAATTTACTCAGAGGCACAATTCAATTCGCTTGTTTTTCCTATTCAAGTGGCATTGGATTTAACCCCTTCAATATTGGCTCCTCAGGACTCAACTTGGTAAGTACACCAGTCTGGAGTAGTTCATCTCCCAGCCATTGGCTTCAGTGGAGGAAAGCACAAAACACTCAGGCCCAGTGGGCATTTTTCAAGAAAAACCTGCCTCCCTCCTTGGGTGGCATGAGTTGGAAGAGTTTTGGTTGTGGCAGACTATCTGCCATTTCACTCTCCACCCCAGCTCAGTCTGAATTTTTTTTTTAAAAAAAAATAGTGCATAGCATTATGCAAGAATTGAAAGCAGCTGTCTACTAAAAATTATAGGTAAAAAGAAAACATTATTGGCTCAGGTTCTCAGCACCAAATGACATTTCCCAATTCTCTTGTTAGAGGCACAAGGGTTATTGCAGAAGCAAACAGCCTCCAGGGAAGTCAGGAAATGCTGACAAAAACAAATGGTGGCTGCCCAAAGAGAGAGAGAGAGAGAGAAAGGAGGAAAAAAGATAATACAGAACTCTAGCAGTCATGTAAGGATGGGGGGGTGATGGGTTGCTTCAACACCAGCAGCAATTTTTGGGGGACATCTCCGCTCCTTACTTGCCCTCCTCCACATGCCGTAGCCCCACCCCGTCGATCATAGCCCTGCCCCCATGCACTGTAGCCACGCCCAGATGTACCGTAGCCACACCCCCTCCCTCCCACCCCTCCATGCACTTCACACTCTGCCACTGAACTCTGGGTAAACAAATTAAAGCAAAAAGCACATGAATGCAGAACCAAGTAAGAAGACTCCAAACAGAGTCCAAATACATGGTTCACTAACCTAATTCAATATGTTTTGTTCCCCTAAAACAGGATGTTGCTAGACCACAGTTGTTATTGTACTACAGTTCCCATCATCCCTGTCTCTTGTCCCTGCTGGGCTTGGCATGTTAGGAACTAGAGTCCAGCAGTGCCTAGAGGGCTATATATTCCCTGTCTCTTCTCTACAATATATAACAAGAAAAGTAACACACTCTGTTCTGTGAAATTTATTTGAGTTATGCCAGAATAATGAGGTTAATCTCTAAACTACTGTAAGACTCTCTGATGTTCCTTTTGCAAGAGTCTAAATGTGGCTAGAAGTTACCCTCAAAAGAGAAAAACAAAATGATTGCTGTGTATTTTTGATGATTATTGTGTGCGTGAAATGCGCAACATGCCCAATGAATGGTTTCACTTCTTTTGCTTTTATAAAAAAAAATAATAGGGAAATTATGCTAACTGTGGATCACTAACCATGCCTCCATGCTAATTTGTAGGAGTAGGGTTGCCTCTGGGATTTTTCCATTTTTAAAAAAAAACCCAAATCATCTCCCCAAAAACGGATTGCAGATTGCATCCACAGGGTGGCAGTGCAGGAATGTTGAATGAAACAGTTTTCATCCAAGATAGATTTACCTCCTTCATGTTGGCTGAACTGGCTATTTTGGGGATTTCAGAATATCTCATTCCATCACAGGCATGGAACAGCTTTTTGGTGAAAGACTTGGGTATATGCCATTATTTCTCCAATATCTTTTCTTCCCAAGCCAGTGCAACATTTACCTTCCATAGATTTTCAGTGAGAAATTCAGGACTTTTCTGTACTATGCTGTCGTAGTGCTATTATTCCACTTTCAACTTCCTGTGGAATTCTGGGGTTTGTAGTTTACTGAGGCCCAAGAGCTCTCTGGCTGAGAATTCTAAAGGCCCCTCACTAAACTGCAGACCCCAGGATTCCATAGGATGTTGAAAGAGGAATACTAGCACTGTAACAGTGTAGTGAGAAAATGACTTCTGTCACTGAATTTAGGAAAAGAGCATTATATCTAGTAGTACAGCCTCCACACCTGTTACATTTCGATTCTGCATTTCTGTTCACCTGTAGTTCAAGGTGACACACATGGCTTTCCTGCAACGTATGTTATTCTTACAACAGCAACCCCGTGAGATATGCTTGCTGACAGAGTGACAGGCTCAAGACTGCCCAGTGAATGTAATGGCTCATAGAGGACTACAGTTTCTCAAATCCTAGTCCTACCTGCTATGCCATACCAGCTGACAGTGCAGAGCTTCATAGAAGGGATGGCTTATTCCCAAGGTGTTTAATTGATAGAAGAGGTTACTGAGGTTTGAAGGGGCATTGCAAATCCACTAAGACCATTACACCCCACAATGTTTAATGTAATCCATCATGGAGGTAGTGATCCCCAGGAAAGCACTGCAATCCATGATAAATAAGGTTTCAGTTTCAAGAGACATTTCCAGCCTGTTACAGCTTTTTCTCCTCTGCATCTCCCAAAGTTCCATACTTGTATTCCTCCCTTCTACTCAGAATCCTTGTTCATGGGGAGGATCATAGGCCTTGATACAGTGTGTGTGTGTGTGTGTGTAGAACTTGCATCCCTCCAGATATTGATGGGTTCCCGTTCCCATCAGGCTCTTGGCCACTAGTCAGGTGTGATGGGAGCTGTAGTCCAACACCACCTGGAAGGCCACACATGACTAATATAAATGGCCAGGGCTGGATATTGTGTCACTTTACAATTCCTAGATTATAAATCTGGTCAGCTGTGGCCAAGTTAGTCAATGTTGAGAAATGCTGGGAGTTGCAGTCTAATGATATCTGGAGGACCACATGATTTCCACACCTGCCTTAGACCCTATTCTGAGCATTGGGTAGTATTCACTGCCACTTGCTTCTCTGTCTGCATCTTTAGAAGTGCCAGGAATGATGCCCTGTAAGTGCCAGTAGAAAAGTTGAAGCTAAATGTAGTGCTTAAGGTAATCCATAACTGGTAGAGGCATAGTGATAGGCAGAGGGTTTTTTAAAAAACTGTCTGCCATCTGGCAGTAGAGTGTGTCAAGATAAATTTCCATAGAAGCAGAATAAAGCAGGACCCCTCCTCCTTTTAGTGGTTCAGTTCACATACTGGAGTAAATTTCAAGTCTGGCAAAATCCTTTGTATCTAGACTCATGCTCTGGCATCCCAAGCGTAGTTCTGACTTAGCTAGAATGGGACTGGAATCCTGGCAAGTTTTTCAGCATGGTCCATGGTGATGTCACAGGCATTCCAAAGACAGTAGACTAGTGGAAAGACTTCAGGTAAGCAGCTGCTTGATCTGTTGGGAGATTCCTGATCTGTACCCCTTAGACGTAGCTGACTTGGAGGCATTTTCCCATAAGAGTAAATCTATAGAGGAGAACTGAAACGGCTCAGCAGCAGAACTATGCAAGTCATCCCAAGGACTTTCCCAGCTAGTGTTGCCTTCAGTTGATCTAGTCCATCATGTTGGAAGCAAAGATCTCAATGACTTCCAGCCTACTAAGAGCTGGATCCTATTTGTAATCACAATGAGACTAATTAATACTTTTTGTATTAATGGGATCTGCGTTGTTGAGTTCAACAATTCAACAAGATATGCTATAGGTCTGTACTAATTGGGATCACCAACAAAATTCAGGTGTTTTGAACACAGATGTTGTTGGGTTGCTAGTGCCAGCAGCCCTAACCAACATAACCAATAGTGAAGAATGCTGAGAACTGTAGTCCAGCAACATCTGGAGAGCAGCATGATTCTCACTCCTTGTTTAAGATGTAGATTTACCCACGACCTAAGGTCTATGGCATGACTAGGCAAGTTGTAGCTCTCCAGAAGTTCTTCAACTGCAGCTTAGTAGGGCTTGCTCTGTAGAGGACCAGACTGCACTATCTTTCATTGACATCAATAGGACATTGAGACATATTTATCCTTGGCTGGATCAGGCCCATGACTCTCTTTTATGGACTTCCTGAGGTGTTGCAGCAGCTGAACAAATTATCTGGTGCCGAGCTTGGAAAAGCTCATTTTTTTTGAACTGCAACTGTTGTCCCCTACTCCCAAGTAGTTTATTCAGGGTCAGAGATTTTGGTGATCATTACATGTGAAGTATCTCCATCTGCAGCAATTTAGAGAAAGTTGGCTACAACTTCCAGACTTTCTAGTGGCCGTGCTGCTTAGAGGATTTTAGGAATTAGAATGTAAAAAGTAACTTTTGAACTCCCTCTTTTGCTTACAAACAACAAGAGGGCACAACATGGGCATCTTTTCATGACAGTATGACCTGGCTATTTGTTGGGAATTTGGAAGGAAGAATTAGGAGGAGGACCTTATCCTTTCCTCACCTAGTGATTCTTCCTCACAACCACAAAACTGCTCACCACCTCACTGGGTCTGACAGCCCTAGTTCCTAGTCTGACCGCTTATATGGACCCAACAGGAAAAGGAGGCACTTCACTATAAAATAGGACAGAGATTGGCCTGTAACTTGCACGTTCTCCTCAGCAGGTCATAGGTGCAAATTTAGTCATCATCACCAGAGCCTGGAAAACTTAGCCGTACAGGCTTGGGGAACGTTCAGGAAGCTGTTGCTTCAACAGTAACTTTCCAAGCTTGATATTCAACTAATAACAAAAAGCTGAGCTATTAAACTACCACCCACAACAATTGTTTCCACTGGCTGTGAATAGTTATTTCTTGATGCAGTGGCCTTCAGTATCTGCTGGGGTTTGGTTCTAGGATCTCTGGTGGATACCAAAATCCATGGATGTTCAAGTCTCATTACATACAATGGTGTAGTAAAATGGCATCTTTTATATAAAATGGTGAACAACTTGAAGGTTTGCTTTTTGGATTTTTTTTTACATATTTTTGAGCCATGCTTGGTTGAATCCCTGGATGCAGAATCCATGGATACAGAGGGATGACTGTACTGTGGACAGTATGTGTCTGTCTGTCTGTGGAAGGCACTGGTTTCACACTGTATTCACTTTTCTGGAACCAAAAAGAAATCTACATTTTTCTTTTCCAACAGCAATTAGGGATGAAGACAACATATGTTAATGCAATGGCACCAGCATATCCTACACTGCAAACACAAAATGAATTACATAAACTTTTGAAGCTCACAGGGTTTTTTAAATCAGGGATGGGGGTTAAAAGTCATTTTAGGGGAAGAAATGGGATAATGGGGGGTCACAGAACTGCATCTAACTTGGGTTGCTCAAATTGAGTTTAAGATGGTGGTGGAGGGAGAGTTGATGCAGATAAAGGCCACACCCTGTGCTGGCCATGGAGTATTTGGGACACAATAGCGAGGCAAGGCAGTTGCCTTTTTCTTTTCCAGAGGCAGTTCCTTTGAGAATTACCCTGCATCTGTTCTGTGTGAGACTACAGGTGCTTTTGAAGGCAGAATACAGTGGGTTCCTTGAGAAGCCTTCGTACAGATCCACCTGGAGACATAAATTTGTCTGGAGTGCTGTAATCATCTTGAACTCAGCTTTAACACCTTCAGGAACATACAGCTCTGTAACCTTCCATCATCCCATTTCTTCCCCCAAAATGAGTTCTAATGTCCATGGCTTATTTAAAAAACAGTGAGCTTTGTAAACTGGCTTAGTGTATTTTGTTTCCTTTGGTTGATCTAATATAGGTATCACCACAATGTGTTTTTGTTGGAGTCTGCTGTATTTTGCTGCATGGCCAACACAGCTACCCCTGTTTAGGTTATTAAATCATTGTGTTTTTCTTTTGACTGTGTGTACCTACACAGTCTTGTGCCTCTTGCCCCTTTTAACCAAATTCTGACTCAAGCCCTTCTTCTTCTGAGTGGCTCTTGGCTTAACCCCATGTAGTGTGGTCTTCCGTGCTCCCATAAGAACTATCTGAAGAGGAATGCAAGGTGGGGCCCTGTAATCTCCCAAAGGCCCAACTCAGTGTGCACCTTCTTGACTTCCCCCTCCCCACACAGAGTGAAGAAAACTATCTTATACCGGGCAGGACCAGCCCTACCATTAGCTAGGGTGAGGCAACCCCTTAGGTGACATAAGCTGGGAGGCAACCATAGCAATCAATTGGTTGTACCTTCTGAAAGGCTATTCACCTATTCCCTTCTGTTACAGGATAGAGTTGTTTGTGCCATCCACACTGGGCAGTTATCATTCTTTCATACCACATCAACTCTCGTGGCTCCATTCTATGGAATCTGGGTATTAGTAGACTGGCAAGACACTCAGAATTATGTAATGCAGAATTATCTAAGGGAACATTGGAGCTCTCTGGAAGAACATTCCAAGTGCCTCATGAAACTACAAATTTCAATATTCCAAAGGATGGAGCTATGCTGGTTAAAGTGGTATCAAAGCATTATAGCTGCATAGCATGGATATACACTTCATCTGCTGCCGTCAGGTATGGTGGAGGATGCTATTCCATCGCCTGTGTTCAGCTTGTGAATATGGTATGATGAGGGTAGCAATATCTTGTCCTTTGATTCAGGCAACAAAATATTTTGGACCAGCCCTTGTGCCTGGTCAGACTATTCATCTAACTTGTCTATCTTGTCTTCTTTCTTGAGTGGCAGTGGGTCTCCAAGGCATTCAGCAGTGCATGTGTGAGAGAGATCTTTCCTATTACCTCCTTTCAGACCCTTTTAGCTGTAGACACCAGGGTCTAGAGTTACTTTAGATCTTCCTCATGCCAAACTTGTGCTCTGCCATTGAAGTATGGTCCTTACCTATGGAAACCAATGCTATCAGACTCATGGTAAGGCCATGGTTGCTTGATGGGAGAGCACATTTTTGCTTCCCAAGAGGGCTAAGTTTAATTTCCATCTACAATTTTTCAAGAGACCTAAGGAAAAGCACTCACCCATATTTGCTAGTACAGTGAAATCAAAATTAGCCATGCTTTTAATAATGAATGCAATATATAAAGATAAGTGACGGGAATGAAGAATGTATTATTATCATCATCATGAATAATAAATTATATATTTCACATTTTTAAAAAAGCAGAGCCAAAGTAATTTAGCAACATAAATAACAAAACTTGGTTGACGCTGCAATGTATGTCTGAAAGAGCTTTGTAATTTGTATGCCATACATTATATAAAAGCTGTTGCTGCAGTGATTGAAATAATGTATCTTTAAAAAATTACTTAAGATGTTAGCATCCAAAAAAGTGCAAAGACCTCCCCACTGTATTAGATGGAGGCCTGTGGGGATACTTTGGTTTCCAAAGATTGGACCTACAGACAAAGATTTGTTGGAAATCTTTAAAAGCCATAAAGCACACTTTGCTGAACTCAGCCCTTTTTTGTAATTGAGTAGCAGAGGATGGAGAAGTTGTCAATAGGAAAGCATCTTACTTTTCTAAAGTCATTGGTTTGATTTCCTGGCATTGCCCTATTCAGCCTGCCTCAAGCAGAGCTAGAAAACTTACTTTTCAGAAGTATTTGTTAAAGCATTTGAGATGCAGCCTGCTACCAGTGTGACCATGGTGGCTGGTGGCTTCCATGCCAGTGGGGTAGTTGCTCTGTTCTAGGTTTTAGCCTGAATAAGTTCAGCACCTTGGATAGCAACTTTGAGGTACAGAATACAACCAGAGTGGACCCACGGACCCACTGCCCCACTGACATGGGGGCCTCCAGCCATCCTTGTTCATTGCAGTGTGGAAAAGGTAAGTTGTTGCATTCATTATTTTACTATTACTATTCTGTTACATTTTTTAATTGGAAAGAGAATGGCATATAACTTGAAAAATCCCACTAAAATGCCTCTAAAAGGACTTTTAAGAGTAACTTTTTCATTCTTACTGAATGACCTGCATCCTACCATTCATCCTAACTGTAGCAGACCCAATAGGTGAATTGCTGAATGATGACTCAACACACCCACAAATTATTGCTCATTACACTGGTAGCGTGACTTCAGTCTTACTGACTGACCTGTTTCATCCTATTGCTGAATCCCAGCTACAGCAAACCTGTTGGATGAATTGCTGAATAGCAATAGCAATAGCATGTGTATTTCTATACCGCTTATCAGCTAAGTGCTCTCTAAGCAGTTTACAATGTGTTAGCTAATTGCCCCCAACAGGATGGGTACTCATTTTACCAACCTGTGGAAGGATGGAAGGCTGAGTCAACCTGGAGCCCGGCAGGATTGAATTTACAACCTTGTGGCTGCAGTACCATCATTTAACCACTGCACCACCAGGTCGCAGTGGTTAAATGTCATGGCCTTGGCTGGAAATCTCCAGAGGTTGGCTAAGTTGCTTTCTTGGATTACAGCTCCAGCATGGCCACTGACTGCATGATCTGCTAGCATGGACACATACAGCTCGACCAAGTTGAATGAAAAGATGATTGGAAGCAAAACTGCAAGGCTTGCATGTAGGCTGCTTCTGTGCCTTGCAGGATTGCCCTCAGAGCTCACCGAGAAGTTTTGCTAGCAAGAAAGTCATTCCAACTATTGGCGAGAGCGTGTCACTTCAATGATTGGATCCAATTGATTGGTGGCTTCTCTCTTTCACTCTCTCTTTCTGGAAAACAATTCAGTACAGGTCTAGTTGCAAGTTTTCATTCCATTGTGGCTTCCAGTGCTCATGTCTAGTTTCTTTTGACAGTGTCCATATAAAAGTGCTTCCATGCACACATACACACCAGGGTTGCTCAGTTTTTTTAAAAAACTTTTAGGACTGTAGCTGCTCATCGTGTGTCTGATGTTAGTTCAGAACCCTGCTGAATTGTCTCCGTAAATCTGATGACTATGCAGCAATGAATCAGCTCTGGAGCTTGCCCTGAAACATTAAAGATCTATCCAAGGCACAGAATCTATTTTGTAGTTAGAGGTGAGCACCCTGAATAGCTCAGCTAAGGTCTGGACCTAAACCCAGAGCAGATTTACTGCCCTACTGGCATAGGATCCACCAATCGCCACAGTGTGCTACCTGTTGGATTGTGAGCAGGCACTTTTTCCCTGATTCCAGGCTTCCTTTTTGTGTATGGTGCATGTCTTTGTAAGCCAAAGCAGAGTAAGAGATGGGGGGAGGAAGAATACAGGTGTATCATTCATCTTCCTAACAACCTCCGGCTTCACTTAACAACAACAACTGCAATCAAACTGCAGTGAAGTTTCTAGCAATAATGGTTGTGAAGAATATTTAGAAACACATTGAGAATGTCCAGGGAAATCTCAGAAACCAGAAGATGGATAAGGCTAGGAATGTGCATTCACGTCCAAGGGGATGTAAAAGTTAATGAATGAAAAACAGACATATTCATGCTACCGTGCAGCCATTTGTTCTGAGGTACATGTGCACCAGAATGAGAATGAGTGTATGAATGAAAATTCCAGTTGTGAATCCCATTAATACTTTTTGGTGTGAGAGGCATACCTGTGCCCCAGTCATTAGCTTCCCCAGCCCTGCTGGTTGCCATTTTCTTTTCCTGAAGTGTCCAAGATATTACATCATTTTGGGAGAAGCAGCAGTTCCCCATGAAGGCTGCCATTTCCTCAACACACACACACAGACACACACACAACCCCCTACAAGAAAAGAATCTTACAACCATGGGAATAACAGAATGAGCTTTATTGTACTAGTCACAGAACAAATCTAATTTTCCTGCATAAATTAAAGTGAGGAATGCAATATGAGATACTCAAAATGAAGAGAGTTATAAAATGGGGAAAATAACCAAGTATATTCCTGCATACCTGCCTGTGCACAATGGAGCTTACAGTTTCCACTGATTTGGGTTCAGTCAGTGTCCTGCATACCTTTTGGACCTCTGAAGCAAGTAAAATGTCATGAGAAATAGTCAGAATTGCCAGTTCTGACTCTGCAGTCTACTTAAATGATGCAGACCAAGCAAATGTGAATTCATTTTGAAAAATTGTGTTTCTGCTAGCCACCGGAAAGGAATGAAAAAGGCATTTACCAGACTGAAACTTTACTCCCAGAGCCCTTGGAGTTCGACTCAGAGCCCTTCTGGATTATCCCAGGCACTGATGGTGAACAGTGCTTGGAAGTAACTCATTACAAATAAAAAATTGCTTGACATCGTTCCTTTTATTAATGCATAACTAAGTTACATTATACAACAAAATCTAAAATCCACAATACCTTTAATGGGACAACTCCAAAGCACAAAACACATTATGTAAGCTTTTATAGCTTCACTGGGTTCTTCATCAGGCAAAGATGTCAAAAATCATACAGGAACTAAATGGTGAGGCTGTTTGAGTCACATTCTGCCTGAGATGTTATCTGTTAAGATGGTATTGAGGGATTTCTGTGCAGGCAGAGACTGCTCCACATACCAGCCATGTGAAGCTATGTAAGTTATGTTGTGATTTTAATGTAATGAGGGATGACTTCACTGCCTGGGCCAAATGAACAACTTTGGTATTTTTAAAATTATTTTTATATTCACAGGATTATCAAAAAGATTTTAAAAATACAGATTAAAAAAAATACAGCGCACAAGGGTTGAGACGGACAGACAGACAGCTCCACAATCAAAATTCAAGATCCAAACACCCGCCTGAATAAGAAGATCTTCATCAGCCTGGGGGAAAAGAGGAGGGAAGGAGCCAATGGGACCTCCTGTGGAAGGGAGTTCCACAGTTTGGGAAGGGCCAAAGAAGTCTCTCTCCTCGGTCCTTGTCAACCAAGCCTGCACATAGTGGGCATTCCCCCGCCGACCTTAATGCTGGCGTTGGTTTATAGAAGGAGATGTAGCATACCTCGATTTCAGTAACGCCTTTGACAAAGTACCCCATGACATTCTTGCAAAGAAGCTAGTAAAATGTGGGCTGGACAGGGCTACTGTTAGTTGGATTTGTAATTGGTTGACCGACCGAACCCAAAGGGTGATCACGAATGGCTGCTTTTCATCCTGGAGAGAAGTGACTAGCGGGGTGCCACAGGGTTCTGTCCTGGGCCCAATGCTGTTCAATATTTTTATCAACGACTTTGATCAAGGAATAGAGGGCATGCTCATCAAATTTGCAGATGACACCAAATTGGGAGGGGTTGCTAATACGCCAGAGGACAGGATCAAAATTCAAAATGACCTGGATAGAATGGAGAGCTGGGCCAAGGCTAACAAAATGAAATTCAACAGAGAGAAGTGTAAGGTCCTACACTTAGGTAGAAAAAATGGAATACAGAAATATAGGATGGGGGACACGCGGTTGGATAGCAGTACGTACGAAAGAGATCTAGGAGTCTTCATAGACCACAAGCTGAACATGAGTCGGCAGTATGATGCGGCAGCCAAGAAAGCCAATGCAATTCTCGGCTGCATCAATAGGAATCTGGTGTCTAGATCGAGGGAGGTACTGGTACCACTCTACTCTGCTTTGGTTAGACCTCATTTTGAATACTGTGTCCAGTTCTGGGCACCCCAATTCAAGAAGGACATGGTCAAGCTGGAGCAAGTCCAGAGGAGGGCGACCAAAATGGTGAGAGGCCTGGAAGACATGCCCTATGAGGACAGACTTAGAGAACTGGGTATGTTTAGTCTGCAGAAGAGAAGGTTAAGAGGGGACATGATAGCCATGTTTAAATATTTGAAGGGATGCTATGTAGATGAAGGAGAGGGCTTGTTTTCTGCTGCTCCAGAGACCAGGACAAGGAGCAATGGATTCAAGTTGCAGGAAAGGAGATTCCACCTGAATCTCAGGAAGAACTTCCTGACAGGCAGGGCTGTCCGGCATTGGAATCTGCTGCCTCGGAGTGTAGTGGAGTCTCCTTCCTTGGAGGTTTTTAAGCAGATGCTAGATGGCCATCTGTCGGGAGTGCTTTGAGGGTGTTCCTGCATGGCAGGGGGTTGGACTGGATGGCCCGTGTGGTCTCTTCCAACTCTACATTTCTATGATTCTATGATTCTATGGCATGAGGGGCATGTCAGGGCACACAGGGTGTGGCCAGAGCATGAGGGGGCATGGCTACAGGCCAGGATGCCCCAAAAGCATTGCTGCCCGGGGCAAATTGCCCCCCTCCCCGACCCCATGTTCCTATGCAACTACTTGGCCTTGTTTATCAGTATAAGTAATCATGAGAGAGAAAATTAAATTTGACATTTTCTTCTAACTCGTTATACACTTCCACGGTATTCTCAAAATTGATGTTACAGGGTAGTTTTTTTTAAAAAAAAACCAGTATATTTCAAGTCAGATGATTAGGGATGTGCATATTCTATTGTGAGTCATTGTTTGGAGTATTGAAGTCTTGAAAGATGGTTAAGAAATGTAATAAAATACATAAAACAAATAAAACTGTGAATGGGTTGAACACTCACGTCTGGGTAGGGCTGGCATTCTGTTAGTGACATATGCATGTGTAAGTTGTGCTACATGAAAGGGGCAAATTATTCACCGTACTGCAATAGATGTATCCTGCTAAGGGGGCAGAATGAGAATTGTGCATACAGCAACATTGCACACTGTGTTTGCACACTGGATCTTTCAGTTGTGAATTAAGCATTGTGCAATGACACACAGTCATTGACATGTGTTGCACAGTTTTGCCATTTTTTCTTGAGGGTTTTATAGTGCTGTTGTAGCATCTGTCCACATATGGGTATTTATGCTACAGTGAAGGGATGTTGGACTATAGTGTGTGTGTATCTATGTATGTGTGAGAGAGAGATTATTGACAACATAAATAGTGCACACCACTTTTACTTCAGTTGTTCAGGAGCATCTCAGAGGCTGCAGTGGTATCCTACAGGGAAGGGGGAAACTGTCCTTCCAGGTACAGTTGGACTACAAGCCCCATCATCCCTGACCATTGACCATGCTAGCTGGGGCATATGAGAAGGGACAGTTCCACAGGTTCCACACCCCTGCTGTGGCTGCCTACCTGGAAGCAACTGTTATTAACAAGATTAAGGTCTGAGTAGTAGAAGGCTGTGTTGTGAGAGGACAGTTCTGCAGAATCCTGCTTGCAAATAAGGCTCGTTGAACAGAATGAGAGTTACCTTGCATAAAATTGTGCACTAATATTCCTTATCTTTGCACACTTACCAGGAGTGAGCTTCATTGAATACAGTATGGTCTTTTGCTTAGACCGCTGGATGAACGCACAGCAGATCCAGGTTCTAATTCTCTCTGAGCCATGAGCCAATCTCTTTCTTTATGTCAGTCAACCTCACAGGACTCTGAGGAGGAAGCAAAGTGAAGGAAAGCCATGTGTGCTACTTTCAGTTCAATGGAAGAAAGGCAGAACATATATTTAATAAATATTCACTTACGGGTGAACATAGGTTTACTGCATAGTTTCATTGTACAGTTTTGTTTCGCTAAATCCCATCCTTCCATCATGCCACACAGATTTTAACTTTGCTTTGCTCACCCAGAGTGTTCCAGCATGCAATGAGCTGAACTGTTATGTACTTTGCAACTGTTGTTGTTGTTGTTGTTGTTGTGTGCCTTCAAGTTGTTTCTGACTTATGGCAACCAACCCTAAGGTGAAACTATCATGGGGTTTTCTGGGGCTGACAGTGTGTGATACATCCAAGGTCACCCAGTGGGGTTCCATGGCCAAGTGGGGAATCAAACCCTGGTCTCCATGGTCATAGTCCAGCAGTCAAACCACTAAACCATGCTGGTTCTCACTCTGCAATTATACTGCACAGAAAAGAGTTCCAGCACTCAGCTTCCTAAGAATCCTGGCTTGCCTGGCTTGTACACCTCCCTCCTTTCCCCTCTTTTCCCCTCTTTTTATAAACAGCAATGACTTTGTTACCCTGATTTCTGGGGTCCCTTGGGGGACATCTCAGTGTGCTCCATGTGATGGGAAATGGAAACTAGCCAGAGCACAAGCAATAGCAATGCAAGAGGCAGGGTAACCTAGTGGGGTCTTTTTACCCAGTTTTTACAGGGTCAGGCCAAGCCAAAAACCAAACAAAGATGTCCAATAAATGATTTTATTGAATGCAGGTCTCACGCACCAGTGCAATCATGCACCCATGCATCCAAGAGCTATTAAGAAACAAAAGAGAGGAAATTGGATAGGAGAGTATTGGAGGGGTACAGCTGGGATAATACTGCACCTTTTCCTGAAGTCCTGGATCCGGGAAGGCAGTGGAGAAGTGGGGCTCAGCACGGAGAGAGCTGAGGGGATCGCTCAGCGAACAGAGAAATGGTCTGCTGGGATGACCGGGAGTGATCCAAAAAACTGCTCAAAAACCGGGACTATTTGTAGGGGGAAAAGTACCTGGAGGACTAATCCTTTCCCAGGAAGAACAGTGGGTGTTGGAGCGATAATGAAGCTCCACCACGGTAATTTCCTTTGTGTGATGGGATTGCAAGGTATTGCCAAAGTCTCAGGATCTTCAACTGTGTTAGTTTGTGGTGTGACTTCATGTAAATGGTCCTCGTCTGATGGAATATTTGCTCAACTTGGGGCAGACATGCTAATCCCCTCAAGTTGGCGTCTCAGGGCTGAGGACCCTTTGTTTATTGTAGGTTTATACATCTTGAGGTCTCCTGGGCTACGTGACTGGGGATTTTACTGGCCTGACCTGGTTTTTGGTCATTTGACCGTGCCTGCCTACATGCCCATCTGGGCGACCTCTCAGGCACATTGAATCATATTTTAATATCAAAACTGTAGACCCCGGGATAGGGCTTTTCCAGTGGAGTAACAACTTTCTGGATCTTACTATTTCTTATCTTTGTGCTGTTGAATATGTTAAGAAAAAAGAGAAGGGGAGTAAGTCAGACCAATGGTCTGTCTAGTTTAGCATTCTGTTAACTCAGTGGCCAGCCAGATGGGAACCCTGTAAGCAGAGCCTAAATGCAACAGTACCGTGGTCTGTTTTGAAATTAAGTGTGCTGTTTTTAATATGCTATTCATGTATTTTAAATGGCTTTAAATGTCTGCAGAGTAATTTCATTGATGATTTAAAGCTTTTTTTTAAAAAAAAACTTGCACACTAGCTGTTCTGTTTTTAAACTGATGCTGTGAGTGGTTTTGAGTCCCATTTGTGAGAATGGCGCTGTACAAATTGAATAAATAAATACTTTTCCTGCCAGCCACTTGCAGAAGCTCTGGTGCCCTCATTAATTTCTTGCCCCTCTAGTCCTGAATAAGAGAAAAATAAATTAGAGTAAAGAAATTATGGGGATTGGCACAATTTTCATGTTGCACAAACTGACACAGATTTTTTCACACCTTTATTTGCAGTGCAGAGTATATACAGAATTTTGTGTATTATTTGCAAATATTCAGACACACACACTATCTCCTTTTTCAGATATCTGCACTCTTTTCTCTCAAGATCTTTCAAGCATATAAATTGATCCATTTTTACCCCAATTTTAAACAAGAATCATCACAATCTGAATATCCCCTTCTATCGACAGCATTTGGCTCTTTCCAGTCAATATATTCTCAATCAATTCTTCCTCTATGAAGCTGTCAAGGTATCCTCCCATTGATGAAGCTGTATAATAACAGGATCAAAAAACCCAATTGTAATTGGTTGTCTTATTTATAGCTGTAATAACATTCTCCCTAGAATATATTAATAGCAACAGTGTTCTTTATGTGCTACAAATTTAAATAAATAGAGTTGGTGGAGTTGGCTCCTATCCCTTTTAGTAATGATAGATGTAGTGGGTGGTGGCTGGTTATCCTAATGTCTATGGAGCAGTGAATCTGCTCTGTTTTTTAGTTTGAACTGTGAAGGAGCTTCCCAAGGGGTGGAACCTATTTTGGGGCTATGATTTAGCACCTTGGACAGCTCATTCAAAGTTCAGAGTAAAACCCAGAGTGGATTCACCACCCACACTGACACCAGCTACCACTGGACCCATTAAACCAGTGGTTCCATCTGGGCAGTTACCCGCTCTGTTGGCTGTAACTGGCAAAGGCTCAAGTGATGGTGATGCTTAGACCATACTGTGTTCAAGTGATGGCAGCCCTGCTCAATGTATTACACATTTTATTGTTCAAGTCTGATGTAGTATAGTGTACTTACTGCTTGACTCTAGCAAGTTGCTTTGAGAGTTTCGGCTGAAGATTGGCTAAGGAAGAACTTAAAGCAAATATCTACAAATCTTATTTTACTTTCACCCGCCCACACATGCACACACACTAATGGGGATGGTCGAAAGGATCTTTTTGGTGGCTGTTCCCAGCCACTGGAACTTCCTGCCAAGGGAAACTTAAGCTAGCCCCCTTCCTGTTGTCCTCCTACTGTCAGGCAAAGCCCATTTTATTCAAACAGGATTTTGGAATGGCAGCTCATCTGCTGATGAAGGGGATTTAAAGAGATGAATGCTGGCTGCATCTTTCTACATCTTTATTGCTAAATAATTTGTTTTTATCTTTTTAACCAAACTTTTGTTTTTAACTTGTATTTTATTATTAACTACCTTGAGGAGCTTAGCTTTTGGTGAAAAGGAGGGATATGAGTTAAATAAACAAACAGGCAGCATTCACTGGTAAGACTGCAGAATCTGGTGGAATCAAGAGAGGTGATCTTCTCTTCCCCTTATAGCTCCTATTCTTTCCCCAAAGCATCCCAGAAGAGATTAGAAACTCCTCTGGAGGCAGATAACAGGTGGTGTAGACAAATGCATGAAGCCAGGGGCTCAAGGCAACTTACACAATTTAAAATGGATGTGTGTGTGTGCCTGCCTTCAAGATGCCTGTCAACTTTGGCCTTTTCCACACTGGGTGAGGGAATCGCCCCATGCTGCTACTCACTGGACCTTTCGGCTCCCTGGTCCGGTCCACGGCGCTCCGGAGCAGTGTGTGCTCGTCAGTATGCACTGCTCCGGCATCCCAAATGGTGGCTTCTGGTTGGTCAAGGGTATCAACCAACCGCTGAAGCTCGCATGCCTAAAGCCCGCCTCTGGGCAGATCGCAGGCTCACATTGGTGTGAGCCTGCGAATCTCCATAAGGGAGCAGGCTCGCAGTGGCATGCTCCGTGCTTTTGAAAGACCGGAGAAATCAGGTCTTTCAAAAGCATGCTGGAGGACCACTTGGGATCGTTCCAGACTGGACTGAGGTGCGGATCTACATTAAATAGGTCTGACCTAGTCCAGTCCGAGGTGCAGACCTCCTCCTTGGAGGACGGACTGCACCGTTTCAAAAATCCCGTATGGAAAAGGCCTTTATGGCGACTCCATGAATTTTATAGGATTTTCTTAAGCAAGGAACACTTGGTGGCGATTTTGCCAGTCCCCTCCTCTGAAATATAGCCCATAGCACCTGGTATTGGTTGGCAGTCTCTCGCCCAAATACTAACCAGGGCTGATTCTGCTTAGCTCCCAAGATCAGACAAGATCTAGTGCCTTTAGCATATTTAGGCACTTCTTAAATAGTTAAAAATCATTAGCATACAAAAGTTAACAAGCAAGTAAACGATCATAACATTTGAAACCAATTAAAATAAAAATCACAAATAAAAGTCCAAGACATTCTGAATGGCCTGTTTCCTCAAAGGCCTACCTGAAACAAGTAGCTGCCCAAGAAAAAGTAACTGGGAAGGAAGTTCCAGAGCCTGGGAGCAGTCACTAAAAAGGCTCTCTCCCTTGCTGCCACCAAATGTACCAGGAAGGGTGATGTGGCAGAGACCTCTCATAACATCTCATAACACTAGTGTTCTGGTACCTGATCATCAGTGCAAAGATGGATTTAGCTCAGCTCAGTGTTTTTTCCCTGTGTCCTTTTATTCTGTTCTGTTCTGTTCACATCTCACCTTTCTTCCAATATAGCATCCAGATTTCTGACACTGGTGACTGGTAGTTTCTATGCTAAAGGCAAACTGTATCTGTGTCATATTTTAGACCAAATTTTAAAGGAACTATGCAAGATACTGAACCCATTCGGAGGATCGCTCCTTTAAAATTCAAACTAAAACCCAAAGTGAATTCACCACTCCAGTGACATGAAAGCCACCAGCCACTCTTGACTCCCCCCGGGTTGGATGACAAGTGTAAGGTAGAATCGATTTGAACATTCTTAGAAGAATGTTTGAGAATGTCTAAGGAATTCTCCCCAACATCATGTTCTCATTGCCCCTCTAGAAAGAGAATGTGACTTTTGCAGGGTTTTCTCTGAATATTCTCCATTGTTGTGTGTATGGGAGTGTGGGGGATGCCGCCCTCCCCAATAATACCCCAGAACAATACTAGGTCCAGGGCATTGTGGGAGATGCAAAATGGCATCTAGGGAGCCAACACTGCTGCTGCTGCCTCAGCTATCATTTGTGACGATGATGACGATGATATAATCATGTTAGGGAAAAAAAACAACACAACTTTTCCTACTGTCTTTGCTAACAATGAGCACTCCCCTCATCACAAGAAACTGCTATATTAGTAAGAGTTTCTTTTTACTTTGGACAAATTCTATCAAAAACTCCCTTTCCTAGCATCCCATTTCTTTATCCACAAATATATAGGAGAATTATGAGAGGCTGCTTATCGAATGTTCCCACTTACCTGGTATATTCCCTTTCCATGCTTGAAAAGGTGATGGCATCCATGAGTTGAGAAGCAGTGGCAAACCTATCAACTCCCATTTTGGCCCAGTGAGTGCTCAGAAAAGCGTCTTTTTGGAATGCAGTTCTCAGAACTACTCCCTTCCCAGCCAGGAGGACCTCTTGCCATTCTGGCTAAGAGATTCTGAGAGTCATAGTCTCAAATTGTAACTTTATAATCTGAAAAATCTCTGGGCCTAAAAAGGAAGATAAGGGGGTAATGAAGGAGCCACATGCTATTTCTTACTAAGCCATTGCTCTTCCTCCCAGAAAAACAGGACTTTTGGAACCATCTTTATGGAAGCTTATGGAGTGAGCAGTCATTTTTTGAAGGAAGGGGTGCCTACTAACATCCTGTAGCAGGCTAAGTGAGGCATAATTTCTGCTGCTGAGAGGAAAAGGTGATATGTAATGGTTGGTGGTGGCCATGGGGAATACAGTCCTGAAACAGTGTTATAAGGAAAAAACCGTCCTTCTCCCATTGCTTCAAAACATTGATCCCCTGCTAGCTTAAACCATTAAACTTTGGTCGTCAAATCAAGATTTGAAGCTCTGTCAAGATATAAAGACCACAGTGTGGTTTAGTGAACTGGATAAGAATAGAACCAGGGGATTTGATTGGTAAGACGTATAAACTTCTGTTAAAAATAGAGATGGAAGAGGTTAAATATTAGGTTATTGTGGGTTTTACAGGCTTTGAGGCAGTGTTCTATGAGTATTTTCTTCTGATGTTTTGCCTGCATCTGTGGCTGGCATCTTCAGAGGATCTGGTGGCATGGAAGTGAGACAGAGTATATGTACTTGTGTAGTCCCTGGGTGGGAGGAAGGAATTTGCATATGTTACAGTTGGCCTGCGTGATGACCTATTGTTAAATGGGATATCCCCCAGGGGTAGATTGTTAGTCAGGGGATATGCATAACAGTGCATTAAGTACATTAGCAATCCATTGTATTGTTTCCTGTAGAGAGACCTCCAGAGTCTGGGTGGTGTTCATTGGCATACTACTAGAACATAGCCTCAAAGCCCAGAAAACGCATAGCAACCTATGGATTCCGGCCGCGAAAGCCTTCGACTTTACATAGGTTAAATATTATATATGAAGTGGGCACAAAATTTTGGATATAATGCACTGTTGGAACAATGAGAAAAAACATGGCCGAAGAGAATAAAATTTACATTATGTTATGATCTTAAGGAGAACTTTTATAAGAAGATGTATCATTGGTATTTGATGCCAGAAAAAAATGGCCAGAAGGTATAAAGATGCTTATAATGTGTGTTGGAGATGTGAGCAATAGGTGGGACCTTTTGGGCATATATGGTAGAAAAGCCAAAACATTCAGGAATCAAATACATAGTACAGTACAAAATTTTTTGAAAATTAATGTTCAATTTAAACCTGAATTGTATCTGCTCAGACTAATGGATGACCAATCAGAGAAGAAATATAGATAACTATTATGATACATAACCACTGCAGCAGGATTACTGTATGCACATAAGTGGAAAAATACAGCAGTACCAACAAGTGAGAACCGGCTGCTGAAATGGATGGATTTAGCTGAAATGGACACATGAACAACACTGATCAGGATAAAATCACTAGCAAAATTCTTGAAAGACTGGGAACTTGCATTGGCTTTTTGCAAGGAAGAGAGAATAACACGTTAACTGTAGGTTTTGATAGTGGTTTAGATTAAACAGTAGAAGTGTATGAATGATATTTATAATAGGAGAAGTTATTTTATATAGTTATATATAATCATCGTTAGAAAAGTTGGAAGTAAAATGTAAATTCCTTTTTCTATTCTGGTCTTTACAGTCCTCCTTCTACATTTGTGGGTTTGACCTTTGCAAATTTGATTATTCGCAAGGCACGTGCTTGACTCCCCTCCATTTTCATCCCCCTATTCCCTTGCATTCCTCACCCCAGGCTTGCCAGGCTTTTGTGTAAATGGACTTTTTTTTCTTTTTTGGTGAGCAAAGCCTCTCTCCCACTGCTGGAGACATGCCCTCTCTCTCACGTGGCTGCACTTTCTGCTGTGTAATGGCTGCTGATTGGTCAAGTGTTCTCTTTGGTTCTCTCCTCCCTTCTAAAGATGGCCACCAGAAGGAACTAGAAGAGAAGAATTGTGCTTTTCTCCTTTGAGGGGAAAGAAGAGGTATGCCCTTTATTGTGTCTTTTTTCTCCCCTGCCCCACAAAGCTGGGGCCAGAAGCAAAGGAATGGGAGGGGAAGCTCTGAAGGGGAATCATGAGAGTGGGAGTTATTCACAATGTTTCCACATTTGCAAAGGTTCTGTGCCCCTAACCCTTGTGAATGTGGAGGGGCTACTATACTATTTTTCTTTGTTCTTATTAATATGCTTTGTTTGTATATCTTTTGATTTCTTTTATTGTATTGGAAAATGCTTTAAAAACACACACATAGGACCAGGGAAACTGTGTCAAATTCATGTCAATGTATGAATTGAGGTCAAATTCACATGGATGCATGTGACCTTGAGCCAGAGACCATCTTTAGCTTAAAGGGTGTGTGTAGAGAGAACTCTGTGGGGTGAGGGGAGAGGGGGAGAGATAGAGAGAGAGAGGAGCAGAAAGCAGATTTTTATCGGGTGGTTAGATGCAAAAGAGGTCAGCGTTCTTCCACCTTTTCTAGTGGTATAGAAATTCTCTCTTCTACATCACTCCAAAATGTACATCAGGAGCACTGTTTCCTTATGTATCTGGCCATCTTATGGTCTCATGCTGTACTCGCCCTATGACTGACCACCTTATTGTCCCATGGAGCAACATATGGGGTCATCATGAACCCAGAAAAAAAGAAAAGGTGCCCACTGACTCTGTCCAAAAGTAGAAGTATATTTGGCTTCCATGGACAGAATGGAAGAATGTTCAGCCCTTGAGAACATTCATGGCTACCAGTAGGTGTCTCTGTTGTACTTGTGGTTGAAACAGGGACTGATCCTCAGGCAGGATTTCTGTGGTGTGTGTGACTGCAGATTTGTGACTTCCTCATTCCCTGTCCTAAGTGATCAGTTGCGCTTTTTGATTCATGTTTCTCTTTCTCGCCATCTACCAAGTCTCCTGCTAAACGTTACAGATTATTACCATCCTGTTGACTCCTCAAGGCAGGATATCTTGCAACATCGTCAGAGCTTGCAAAAGTAACTTTTCTGGGATACTGCTCCTAGCATCCTCTATGGATAGCCATGCTGGCTGGGGCACCCTAGGAGCACACTGGCCCAAAGAAGTAACTTTTCCAAGCTCTGCTCTTTGCCCATTCCTGTATGTAGATCCCACAAGTGTTTACTAGCTGGTACAGTGTTTAATGATCAACCACGATATAAAGAGACCAAACATATAAATTGGATAATAAGGACCATTTTATTTAATCTGACCTCTTTAAAACTGTCTTGATCTCTAAAGGAGCAAGTAGCAGGGAGCAACCTAATGTAGGTCCAATTGAGGCAAGACATCACCATATGACAATCTCCTCAGCCTTCCCTTGGGCAAAACACCTCAGCCTCAGTGGCGTACCAAAGCTTAACAGTGCCCAGGGCAAGGGGGCAGGGTGAGCAGTGGGGAGGGGGTGAGTGGTGGGGGGGAAGTGGGCAGGGTGCGCAGCAGCAGGCGGGGAGGAGCGAGTGGATGTGGGTGGGGCAAGTGGCAGGCAGAAGTGGGCAGGGCAAGCAGCAGCAGGGGTGGGGCGAATGGCAGGTGGAGGTGGGTGGGGTGTAAGCAGCGACGGGAGGAGGCAGGGGGATTCCTCTTTATTGTGCCCCCCCAACATTGGCGCCCACGGCACACACTTCAATTGCCCTACCCTAGATCCGCTTCTGCTTGTCACCGAGGGCAATCCAAATTTCTTTAGTTGCTCCCCAGTCTAACTGGAAGGTAACCTGGAGGACTCTCACCCCAGTCACAGGGCCCTACAAATGATAGCTCTATTCCCAGGTGAACCTCAAGAGTGGCCTCCTTCCCTGGCCCTCTGGGATGCAGGGCCTTAAAGCGGGAGTTCCAGAACCCCACCTGACACCAAAGGGTGGCCAAGAGGTGAACTGAAGTCTTATTCTCCTCTGCTACCTGCCAAAGGGCAACTTATTAAGACAAGCACCCCAACACAATTGTCCCAGTGCCATCAACTACAGTATGGGATAGGGAGAACTGCAAAAAGAGGGGGATCATATACTGCCCCCAACTGACCAGAAAAACTGATCCTGCAATGAGGACAGGAGGGTGGGTCAATCATCTGAGCCAAGGAAGACAAGAGCAGGAGTGGACTAGATTCAAATAGCGCAAGCTTGGCCCCTGGCTCACGTTGTGATCTGGTGCCATGCGCCAATCACAATCACACCCTTATCTCTTCCATGGATTTTTACCCTCGCCAGCAATGACTATTGTTGCACAGGTCTAAGTAATTTACTGGTCTGCATTAGTAATCTATGGCCTGAAGAAAAAACAAAACTTTCCTGCCTGGTTGCCTACAGGAAAATGTTACTTCCCCACAGGCTACCAGGTAAGGGATTATTTGCAAGCCTGCCTTAGGCACTAGGTAATGGTCTGGTCTTATTTATTCCCTGTACTTTATTGTTAGAGAGCCTGTATGGGTTAGTGTTTTAAGTGCTGGATTAGGATTCTGGGAGAGCAGGGGTCAATTCCTTTCTCAGGCATAGAAACCCACTGAGTGCCCTTGGGCAAGTCACCCTCTCTCAGCCTCAGAGGAAGGCAAAATCAACCCCTCTCTGATCAAATCCTGCTGGGAAAACCCCATGATAGGTTTGCCTTAGGGACACCATAAGCTGGGAATGACTTGAAGACTCTCAACAAAAACAAACCCTATGCCTAGTACCAACTTGAGTAGACCCATGGAGTCAATGGCATTTACCTATGTGTTATCCCAGCATTGAGCAGTCAGTTCAGTGGCTATACTGTTGTTAAACCTAATTCATAGGGTTTAGACCATTATATTTACTTGTTTGTTTCATGTGTGCCCTACCTAATTACATGTCAGCACATATATAGCTCTCCTCTACCCCAAGAACTACCTTGTGAGGTAGGTTGGGTGCAGTGACTGGCCCAAGGTCACACAGTGAATTTCATGGACCAAGTGGTGACTTAAAGTTGTATTTCCCACATCCCGGTCCAAAGTTCTAACCATAGCACATCACTGGCTTTTTTGGTGAAAAGGTCCCATTTTTGTTACCTGGCATAAACAGATAAAAAATCACAAATTGTTAACTGAACTAGGAATGATTTGTGCCAGAGACTGAAAGAATGCCATGTAGAGGAGGGAGTGGGCTTGTTTTCTGCTGCTCCAGAGACCAGGACAAGGAGCAATGGATTCAAGCTGCAGGAAAGGAGATTCCACTTGAATCTCAGGAAGAACTTCCTGACGGTCAGGGCTGTCCGGCAGTGGAATGTGCTGCCTTGGAGTGTAGTGGAGTCTCCTTCTTTGGAGGTTTTTAAGTAGAGGCTGAATGGCCATCTGTCGGGAGTGCTTTGAGGGTGTTCCTGCATGACAGGGGGTTGGACTGGATGGCCCGTGTGGTCTCTTCGAACTCTACACTTCTATGATTCTATGAGACTTCAAGAGATAGTTGGCATAGATGGCATTTGACAAGAGACCAAAAGCTTCCTTTAGTTTGGTCTCATCACGTGTATAACTATCCCTGGGGTGTGGCAGCACAATTTGTACAGCACGGGACTGGCAAACCTGTGAACCTCCAAAAGTTTGTGGGCTTGTAGCATGGCCCGTGGTGATGGATAATGGGAGATGTAGTGAAGCCATATCAAGAGAACAATCACTTCTCCACACCTTAGCATTTACACAGAAATGATGTCTGTGTGTATGTGCGTGGATGAGTTTAGATGAATATCATGGAATTTAGGATTTGTTTTGTAGACCAAGGCAATCTCAAATATTCCAATATTAATGAGGCTAACTTTTCTTGGTAAAATGGATGGCAGGGGACCCCGCGGAAAAAGCTTTGCCCAGACAGATCTGAGACTTTAGTTCTCTGAGCCGTTCCGTATCTTAATAAATATCCATACAAGAATTCCTGTTTGAAGTTTATCCTTAGTGCTGTTCATATCTTCATGAAAGCTAAACCCACAAATGTGGAGGGCTGACTGTAGTCATAAAACATTTCAGTGAACACACAGAGGTCACTGGCTATGGTCACTCTGCCACTGGCATCCCACCCTTTTCCTTGTATTCAACCACCTTGTCATCTTAAAGTCAATCTTATGTTGTGGGCATTAGCGGGGCTGTTGACATGACTAAATCGCATCCTCCATTTCATAGATAACTTCTGGATGACTGAAATCACCCAGGAAATCCCCACATTGGCTCAATTGAACCCATCCCATAATGTTAGGGTTTGTGTCTAGACTCACATGTGAATGTAAGTCACTGAAACCAGTACCAGAAAACAGAAGTTCCTGGTGAATTCAACTTCAGGAGCGGCCTGTCAATTTCCTGTCATTGTTTTTCCTGTATTTTCTCTTGTGTTCAAACAAGCAGGAAAAAAAAGTTCACTAAGATATGTTATAATGATGACTTTGAAGGGGAATAGTGAGGAAATCCACTCGGTATGATTGGCTCTGTCTGGCAACCAGGTAAATTACAAGAAATAAAAAATGCCAGTGGGTTCTTGATAATGCTAAAAACAAAATTTCTTGTGGATCTGGAATACACAAAAGAAAAAAAACTTGCTCAGTTAGGGGAGGGAAACACATATTCCTTCAGATTCTTGGGATAGCAGTTCCTGTGATCTCTAATCTTTCCCTGTTGGCCATGATGGTTAGAGATTATGGGAACTGCAAAGCGACAGCTTTTGATGGTATCGCCCCAGTGGTGGGCAGAGGCTTTTAAAGGAACTGTCCAAGGTTCTGAATTCTGGTCTGTTTAGCACCTTGGAGAGCGGCTTCAAAGCCCAAAACAAACTGCAGAGAGGATTCATTGCACTCCCCAACAAAGAATTTGAAACTGGGGATCCCTGTTCTAAGAAGGTGGTGGGATGATTGTATTTGAAACATCTTGGATTGGATACAACATAATTTTAAAATACCACAAGATCCTTTCTCCCTTTTTTCCTGTGACTTATCATTCTTTTGGATTCCTCTTTCCATCCTATCATGAGGATTCAGAGTTGATGGTAGCATTTGGAAACGAGGAGGTCAAGCACATGTAAGATGCACCATGGTCCCAGAACATGGTTTGAAAGCATTAGATACAGCAAGCTTGATGAAAGTAAATCAGTCTGTATCTGGATAGGGGTTGATGTGGGAAGGGAAAGCGTGGAACCTAGTGATGGAAGAAAGGAGAAATTTAAATGCAATAAATATATTAGTAAGAAGTTGGGTTGTGTGTTGAGTTTTGATTGGGAGCAGGACCTGGGCTCAAATTCTTACTCAGCCACAGTACTCATTGAATAACTTTGCACAACTCACGTCATGTGAACATAACAGGTTGGAGGGGCTGCCTCTCCTCCCACCATGTTGGGCAGGTCCAGGTAAAGGGGCTGCTGCTGCCTCTGCCCTGGGCCAATGAAGACCCTGGCAAGGGTGGTGGTGAGCCAGGTCTGGGTGGAGGGGCTTCCTCCACTTACTGAATTACTTACTGAATTACTGTGTCACAAAATGATGCATGTCTAAAAAGTATGTCACCAACATGAAAAGTTTAGAAAGCTCTGCTCTAGACGTAATGGTCTCGCACAGGCACCCCTCCCCTTTAGAAAGTCATGTGCATCATTTTTCTCAGTTGAGAATGTGGAGATACAAAATACATTTCAGAGCCTTCTTGCTCCTTTTGCTGAATTAGGGCCCTGAACATCTGCCCCAAATTCCTACTAGTGTTACCATTCAGTTCTGTGAACGATGAATAGGCAGCACTTCCAAAAGTTCTCCCTGTCTTTCTCATCTCCCGCTCCCTCCCTCTCTCCCTCTCTTTGGACTGCACCTCCCAGAATCTGACATTTTTTCCAAGCTCTTTGCATAGGCTAAAAATAAACTCCAAGAGACAGCCAACTGGCAAGCCAGATCTGCTTCCAGAAGCAAGTTAATCTGGCCCAACTACCTTTGAATCAATTTGTGATTAATTTTTTTAAATGTCCAGCTCCATTTATAATGAAAAAGGAAGGAAATGTTATCAAGGTTTGTGTGTATGCCTGCCTGTCTTTCTGTCTATTTGTGAAAGAGAGACTGAGAAAAAGTCTGTGTTTTAATGTTCAACCATCGGCCATGCCCAAGCTGTACATGCGGCCTGTAATGTTGCACGGTGTTCCATTTTCCACTAGATGGCCCTGTTTTTCCTACAGACTGATAATCTAGGAGAAGGTTATTTTTGCTTGGCAAAATGTGGTCTCTAGAGAACTGTCTGGAGGTCTTAGCAGCCTCAAAGAGTACAGAAGTTGGCCATTTTTACTTTAAATCTGCAGAGAGATTTATTGCTTGGGTGCACCAATCTAACGCATTTGGTCCCTATGGATCTCCTTGCTGGGCCACATGACAAATATGAAGAAATCATAGTGCGAGGAGTGCACAATCGATGTGGAATAAATCTTGCTCAACAATCCTGCCAGTTTTTCAGATAATGCTTTCAACACCTGGTTTATTGCTTCAACACAATTTTCAGCACCATCCCACATAATTATGCACAGAATTACATTTCTTTGCTTTTCCTAAATGATTTCCGGTGATTTGCTTGGATAGAAAAACATGAAAGGGTGTAAGACAGAGAATATAACCCACCTCAAATTAAGCCGTGTTAAGTCCAGTTGATTTCACTCAGGAAAATGGGCAGCCTGGATGCTTCTGTGCATTTTTACTTGGAAGTAAGCTTCGCAGTCCTCGGCTGAGTCATTAATCAAAATGGAGACTGTAAGTCAAGAAGTTAGAAGAGGATCAAGACTTCAAAGGGCAGCTGTGAAGGAGCTAGATAAGATCCTAAAGTGTAAAGATATATAAATAAATACCAAAGTCAGAATCGTCCATACCATAATATTTCTGGTTTCTATATACAGCTATGAAAGCTGGATGGTGAAGAAAGCTGATGGAAGAAAATCAGCTTATTTGAAATGTAGTGATGGGGACAGTTCTACGGCTACGATGGATGACCAGAAAAGACAAGTGGGTGAGCCCAAGAGCAAATCAAGATTGAACTTCCACGAGAAGCCAAAATGCTGAACTTAATATTCTGGACATATCATGTGAACAATATGACTCATGGGAAAAGATGATAGTGTTCACTAAAGCGGAAGGCAGCAGATGGGTGGATTGACTCAACCGAGGAAGTTCATCTCCTTGAGTCCGCAAGACCTGAGTAAGACTGCTGATAACAGGGAGACTTGGGGCTTCCTCATACACAAGGTTACCAGAATAACAGCAATGCCCTGAAACATTACTGTGAAGAAAAAGTGTGCAGATTTGCTCCATTAAGCATATGTCTTAACATTGCTTAATTCTGCCTGGATTGCCTAGTGAGAGAGAAGAAAGAGAAATAAATACTGATAATGCTGATGATGTTTAAAAACACATGTCTCAAACTCGTTCTTAATCTCAGTGAGCAGAAGCCCAACCCAAGCATTTTTGGAAGATGGAGGTAGCCCAACTATATGTAGATTTACTCTGCATTAAATCTCACTTGAATTCACTGGGGCTTACTCCATGTTTGCAAAGCACAGGTTGAAGCCATACCCTAAAGAATGGAGAAGCACAGGAAGTATTTATGGATATATGTGTTGAATCAGTTCAAGGAACAGAAACTTATAGATTGTGATCGTTTTGGAAGTGGGAATGGATTTGTCCCCCTCCTGGAAGAATCTCTGAAACACTCTCAAATCTGCCTAAGGTACATGTGTGTGTGGGGTGGTGAATAATGTTGGCATCACTGCTAATGTCCCAAATCCATGCAATCCTTTTCCTATATCAAAATCTGTCCCCCTTTGAATATCGGAGAGCTGCCTGTTCTGATATCCAGCAAAAATACATTATGGGGCCAGATTGCCGAAGCAAATGTGCATGTTGCTGCTAGCATATTGCGTTCATAAATATGGCAGATGCTAGATCCCTTATGATAGTTGTGCCACATCTCTTTTCCAAGTCTTTCCTTCTTATTGGCTCTTGGGAGAAGAAAGGCCTGAAAAACATACCTCTTATATCCATAATCATGTTGATACCAAATACTGGGGAAGTTGCTTCTGGAGCTGGGCTGGGATTCTGGGTATTGTAGTTCACAAACAAACTTTTTGAAGTTGGGTTGATGCATATACCTAAATCATGGCTGTCAGGGCAGGGAATTGAGCCCTGATCTCCAGGACTGTAGTCCAAAACTCAAACCACAATACCACTGTATCACACTGGCTCTCCAGTGTTTGACCTTGGGCAGACCACTGGATCTTAACAAAAGCCTTTAGATTGCTTTGATCCATGGGATTGCAATTGTAATGCATTTAACCTACTTGATTTCATTTGTGAATATGCAGGCCTCCCTCCACATTCACAGATTTGATTGTTGCAAATTTGGTCATTTGTGAGGCATCTGTGCCTCCCCACCTCCATTCTCCTTCTCCCATTTCCTTGCGTTTTGCTGGTGCAGAGAAAGAAGTGTGCTCCCCCAGGGCTGAGAAGTCATGCTGAGGCAAAAGGTGTGGCAATTGGGTGGGGGAAGAAGTGTGTGTGCTTTTCTTCACCCCTCCAGAGCTCTCTCTTTCCATTCCCTTGCCTCTGCCCTGGCTTTGAGAACTCATGCTGAGGCAAAAGGTAAGGCAATGGAGAGGCACACACACTCCTTCCTTCTACTCTCTGAAGATCCCCCTCTGGCCCAGGTATGGAGAGGGAAGGCTCCTGCGCTAGAGCCCTGGAAAGGAATGGGAGGAGGATCATGGGGTGGGGAATTATTCACAATTTTTCCACTTGAGGATTCTGCACCCTGGACCCTTGCAAATGTGAAGGGGCCACGTATTAGAGGAAGCAATAGAACAAGGGCTTAATGCAGAGCTTTCCAAACTTTTCATGTTAGTAACATACTTTTTAGACATGCATCATTTTGTGACACAGTAATTCAGTAAGTCAGTAAGTGGAGGCAGCCCCCCATCCCAAGCCTGGCCTGCCACCGCTGCCCTCGCTGGGGTGTTTCTTGGCCCAGGGCGGCGGTGACAGAAGAGGCAGCCCCTCCACTCGGGCCTGGCTCGCCATTGCCCTCATGGAGGTCTTCCTCAGCCCAGGGTGGCAGTGGCAGGAGAGGGAGCCCCTCTACCCAGACCTGGCCTGCCGTGGTGGTGAGAGAGGCAGCACCTCCACCCATTACATTCACACAACACACCTACATACTGCAGCCGACACACTAACAGGTTGCGACACACAGTTTGGAAAGCTCTGGCTTAATGGGTTTAAAGAGAACAAGAACTGACACTGAGATCAAGAAATGTAGCTGCAAGTGTGTGACCCATCAGCCCCAAAAATGTATTTGTTAACCCATTTGGTGGTGGTCATGATGATGATGATGATAAAATTTTCTGCTGTTCTCATTCTCAAATATGGGGCATTAAGGAACATTGATTTTCCCCTTAGAATGCATGGAGCTTCCGCATGATATTAAGAAAGAAGGTCCATTGTATTCAACAAGCTTCACCAGGTTTAGCTTCTTGTTACACTGGTTTGTTTTTGGTGGGTCTAGTATTTAGGTGGGGTCTACAGGTGGGCATGTTGTGCACTCATTGTGAGTCTGAGCTCTTTGGCTCCATGTTTGCTAAGTGTGCTGTTTGCTGTGACTTATGACCTATAAGATTTTTTTTTAAAAAGTTGCAAATGCCCTCAACCTCACTTCCTTCCCCCAAAGTTCTACAGGTTGTCTGGGTACCAACATCCATCACTTAGCCTTGGCATGTGCTTCTCCCCCCCCCCACATTTCTCCATTTGATTCCTCTTGTTCTACAGGTTTGCAGTTCTGCACAGCTGACTAAGGGAGACACTGTGCGTTCTAGTCCAGGATGCTAAACATCCTAGGGCTTTTTAGTATGGCAGCCTGCAAAGTCAGGTCCAGTATACTAAGCCCAGTGGTTGATTCCATGAAGTGCACTTTGAGTTAGTAACACAAGAAGATGTCTTCCTTTGATACTGAGAGTATGACTGGCCCAAGGTTACCCAGTAAGTTTTCATGGATGACTGGGGATTTGAAACCGGGTGTCCCTTAACCCTAGCACAACATTCAGACTACTGCACCAACATGGCTCTATCAAAAGAGGGTTTACTTGGCAAGATTTGTTCAGAGGGAGTTTGAGATTGAGACTGAAACTGAAACTGACACTGAGGCTGAGAGACTGAGAAACTGAGACTGAGAGGCTGTGACTCAGCCAAAGTCACTCAACAGCTTTGTATGAGCTGAGAGAGGATTTAAACTCTGGTCTCCCCAGAATCCTACCCCAACACTCAAGCTGCTGTACAGCATCACCCCTGCTTCCACCACAGGACCTGGCGAACTCTTGTGTTCAGTGGGCTTCATTCCTGGATTTAATTACGAAGGGAAATGGTAGCTGTGCCCTTCAGTCTTACTGGTGGCAGACCTTGGCCATTTCCGCACTAGACTGTTACAGTGCTATAATTCCACTTTCAACATCCTATGGAATCCTGGGCCCCTCTCTAAACTGCAAACCCAAGGATTTCATAGGATGTTAAAAGCGGAATAATAGCACTGTAAGAGTGTGGTGCGGAAATGACCTCTGCCAGCATAACCGAATCGGAGAAATCTGGAGATGAGGGGGACGATGAAACAGAATCCCTGTTCGTCCAAGAGAGAGCGGGCTCTTCTCTGTGGAGTTTGCCGTTGACACCGAATCGGAAAAGGTTATCTGAGCAACCCAGCGAAAAGATGGAAGGAGGAAACCCCGGGAGACGCCCCGATCGTTGCGGGGTGGGGGCTTCTTTAGGCGCCCCGGTGGAAACAGGCTGGTGCGAGAAATGAACGGAGGCTGGGGGAGGAAGCTTGACTCTGTGTGCCAGCTGCAGGAATTTTGGAGGGGGAGATCGGATCCTCCTCCCTGCTCCATTCAGTTCAGCGGTGGGGGTAGTGATGATGAGAAGGAATCGAGGGTGGGAGGGGGAAAAAGGCGAGGGCGCCGGTGGCTTCCCCGATGCTCTTCTGTAATCTGTTTCCCAAAACAGGCTTCTCTGGGATCGACGTGAAGCCAGTGCGAGCCGGCTGGCTGCCTTAGCCCGGTCGAGGCGGGGACGCGCTCCTTCCCTTCTGACTCCGACGGGCGCTGCAAGGCAGTTTGGAGCGGGTTAATTGCGGCCCCTCCGCGCGGGCCCACCCCCTCCCCGGGGTTAAGTTGATCCATCCCCGTCTCCCCTCCCTCCCTGCCGGAGCCGGGCTCGGCCTGTGGCCAGCGGCGGCCGTGACGTCAAAGCGGCAGCGAGCGGCCGCCGGGGCGCTTATAAGGAGGGGCGCGCGGGGCGCCCGGGTTCTGCCGCCTTTGCAGCCGAGGCGCGCGGCGGCGGCGGCGGCGGCGGCCCCTCAAGGAGCGAGGCAGGCGCGCCGGCGGGGGCGGATCGGGAGAAGCCGGGCGTGGGACGGCCAGAGAGCGAGAGCGAGAGCGAGAGCGGGCGGGCTGCCTCCCCGACGGCGGGCAAATGAGCCGCTGGGGCCAGGGGCCGGCGGAGGAGGCGGAGGGCTGCGCCGGAGGGCGAGGGGCATGAGGGGCGGGCGGCGACATGACCGTGCCGCTGCTGAAGATCGGCGCCGTGCTCAGCACCATGGCCATGGTCACCAACTGGATGTCCCAGACGCTGCCGTCGCTGGTGGGGCTCAACGGCACCATCTCCCAGGCCGGCACCTCCGAGAGAAGCGTGAGTAGCCCTCTTGGTCCTGGTCCTCTTCCTCCTTCCCCTTCCCCGAGAGCGGGCTCCGAACTTCCCTGCTCCCTCCTCCGCTTCCACGCTGCTTTCCAACTGAGTCTCCCTTCTGGGGATCCTAGAAAGACTCATTTATACCCGGGAGCTGGAGGAAAAACTCAGCTTCCCGCCTCCACCCCCCCCCCCCCCGTTCGTCTGTTAAGTTACGAAAAAGTGCGATCCTCAACTCTTCCCTCCTTCAATCTCTGCGTCCGACGGGGCGGACCGAATTCGATGACTTAAGAAATTACCTTTCCCTTTCCGACCGGGATGGAATCTCCCTTTTTTTAAAACCTGTGTGGTTGCATCGTGGAAAGTTGCGTGTGTGTGGTCGGGAGCGGTGTGTGTATGGCAAGATGTGGAGGGTGGGAGAGGTGTAGTCGGGTTTCCAGACCTCTTCCACCCGACTTTGGACGGCTCCGACTTGCTCTCGGCTTCTGCCGCCTCCCCGGGAAGGGTGAAACGGTTGGGAGAGCGATCCTACTTTCTAGCCGGTTTTCAGGGTATGGGTATATTTTGTGGGTTGAGTCGCAACCTCACCTTACTTGACCCTCTCATAACATCTCAACTGTCCCGGCTCCTTTTCTACACATCCTCCCTTTCTATGAGGGGGGGGGAGCAATCTCTCCTCCACCCAAGCTTGCTGGTAAAGGTACCAGTTCACTCCAGCAGAACCGGAACTTTTTCCTTTGCCCCGTAGGAGGAAAAAAAAAAGGAGATGTGGGCTCTCTGGTTTTTGGTGGCTCATCGGGGCTGAGGATATTGCTCCCTTGCCTGAAGAATTAGTGGTGGGAGAAGGAAGCCAGTTTCCTGAATGGCTGGAGACTTCCTTCCCTTTGGTGCACCCGGGTTCCTTTAAGTCTCTTCCCCCGACCCCATATATGAACTTCTTTCCCCAACTAGATTAATCGGAAATACAGCTTCGTTTTTCCTCAAAGGCTATTTTTGTTTCTTTTTCCGGGTGGGGTGGGTAAGCAAGACTGAGCCTTCTTTTCGTTATCACGCCTTCGTCCCCCCGCTTGAAATCTTAGCTAGGTAATTCCCCCTGTGTCTTCCACTCTTAAAGGAAAACTGAGGTCTCCGATGAGTCCCACCGGGGCTGGGACAGAGGGGCGCTAAGGCTGCGACGGAACTCGCCTTCCCTGCCGTTCCACCTTATTTCAAGCTTTGGCTTGGAGCTCCCGGTACCTCTGGCGAGCCTGGTTGCTCCCGGGCGGGCACCGCAGCAGTTTTCCACCGACGGAGAACGAGGGAGGCGCGGGGACACCGATCTTGTCCGCCTCGCCGCAAACTCCCCCGATTCATGGAGGGGTTAATTTGGCTTGATTACTATATTTACGTTGAAATTGGAAGGAAGAAAAGAACTCCTCTCCCCCCACCCCCGTCCCTGCCTCCTTCCCATCCTTTTCACGCTTGTCTGAGTACATTTCTCTACGAGCAGAAAACTTTCTTCGGTTCTTAAAGGAGAAACGCACTCTACTTGTGCTTGAGGTGTACGTGGGGTTTGCAAACAGGATTGGTTTTAAGGCTCAGGACTCCATGGGCCATGCTGGAATTGGCGTTTGTGTATATGTGTGTACGTGGTGAAATAAGTGATCCCTTTACCATGTCCTAACATGCAACAATATCACCTTGTGGTTTGGATAGAGAAGTCATTTCTTTCTATAATGTTGATCAAATGTTCTGAACGTGTAGTCCTTAGGGTGAAGCAGAGTCCATTAATAGGCATTACAGAATCTGTAAATCGGAGTGAAAGAGTGTGTGTGTATATGTGTGTGTGAATATACACGGGGGTGGGGAAAATATATATACGTAACTGTGTGTGTATTTGCCTTTGGTTTGCTTCCCCTTACTTTGAAAAATTATATTGCATTTTTCAATGGAGAGAACCTATAATTTCCTTAGCCTGGCCCATGACCCCAACAGATTAAGAACCAGTGGTTGCAAGGGCTTCCTTTTTCCATGGAGAAAAGAACAGAAGTGTAAGGGATAGGAGCCAGCATCCAAGAGCAGCTAGCAAATGCATAGATACTGAATCTTGTATAGAACGGGAAAGCAACAATGAAACATGATGTTGTCAAGTCTTTATGCTGCCTGGAATCTTCCTAGTTCTGCCTGTGTCCCTTTTAATTTATGACCAAGGAAAGCCTCAAGAAAGAAGCATTTCCCTGGAGAGAATGAATCTGTGCTGCCCCTTTTGTAAGTCTCTGATTAGATCAGCGCATTGGATGGCAGGGTCTTTGAAATTATTTGTGTATAGGCACAAAGGGGAATGTCTGTGATTGTGTTTGTGTATGTGTGTATAACAGATATAACTGGAGTAACAGGTTTATGTTGTCTAGGTTTGCATAGGTATCTCTAGAGAGCTTGTCTCTGGAGAGGTTGAAGAGAGGGAATGGCTAATGCCTAGGAGAGTTACTTATTGTCATGTTGTAGCTTTTACCAATACTGATTTATAGAGGTATTATGGGCTAGTAGATGAAGCAGACTACTGTGTGTTGAATTCCTTCTCAAGATAATCCGTAATTTAACGGCACGGCTGTTGAGACCAGTTCTTAAGCATAGACGTGGGGAGGATTGGGAGTTTGGACTGTCTCTCATTCTGTGTATTAATGCACTCCCAAAGTGTCTTTTTAGCATGAAGCTTAAATATTTTTAAACAAAATGTAAATGAAATGCTATTGCTGTAGCTGTTGAACAAGGAAAATATGTAACCCCTGAGAAGTGAGTTGTGAGGTGTCTAGTTTATTCGCAGAGCTTTTAATCCAAGAAAGATGGCAATGAGTTATTGCAGCTCTTGCTTATTCCTCTGCAAGGGAAGGGATAGAATTGAACAGGACCAAATGCTGCTCTTAAGTCTCCCGCTCCTCCTAAAGCCTAAGGCTGGGAGAAGGAAGCTCCTCTGTGTTGCAAATAACAGGAGGGAAGAGAAGGAGGGCTGAAGTGCTAAGTGTGCAAGGCTGTAGATGCCACGCAATGGGCAATGAGCAAGCAAGTACAGAAACGGTCCTTTGCTGTGGCAGCATGCGGGGGTGGGGGTGGTTGATCTGAAAACTGCCCAAGCAAAACATGACTTGGAGCATATTAATGTACTTGGCAGCTTTCTGCTGAGAAGCTTGGGTGGTTGCTGAAGAGGCCTGCCTAGCGTTGCCTCTCCGTTCAAAGGAATCTCTTTCCACAGGTTGAGGTGACTCAGTTTTAAGTACGTGTCACTATCTGTTTTCCTTCTTTCGCTTCATTCACCCGACTTGAACCAAGCCAGGGCTAAGAGTCAAAGGGACAGAGGAAGGGGAAGAAACCCCAAATGTCTCATTTTTGTCTTCAGTTCAAAGTGCTCCTTTTTTACATTCTAATGAGACTTGTCTGTCCTCACAGCACCCATCCCAGCCAGGAACCTAAGGGCATTTTCACACTGGAGGCATAAACTGCCTTTTGCATTTCACATGTGCCTATAATGCAGATGTCAAAAACTACACAGTCTGGAATGTGTACTCAGTTTTTTTTAATGTTTTTTTCTAAATGACTTTCTTCTCTGTTTTAAACATTGCATGCAACATGTTACACATGCATAGATAAATGACGAGAGGCTTGAAGATGCTTTTGATGTTGCATATGGAAACACTCCATTTCAGACAACGGCAGCCTCTTAGCATCACTGTCTACGGGGAAGGGGAAAGTAGAGCAGTGCCAAGGGCACTGGGAATGAGAGGGCTCAGCAGTTGTCCCTTGGCTATGGATTTTTCTTCCTATGGAGACTCTCCAAAGAGTTGTTGGAAAAAGCTAGAAAAGCCAACACACATACACACAGGGTTGAACCACTTTTGGAAAATATGGGGTAGGGAGATGTATCTTTTAACTTTCTTCATATGGATGGGAAAATGGTTCTAGCTCAGAGTTCTCCCTGCTGCACCAAGCCTACTGGGAAAGTGGCATTGTTACCAGGCCATACACTCCCACATGTTGACATGGTTTAATTGGTGGAATATGATTTAATTGGCAAGATATATTAATTGGCTTTGATATAAAACGTGCCCTGCTATGCTTGTCTCGCAAGAGGAAAAGACTGGCTAAACATTGTGCACTGTGAATTAGGTCAGAAAAGACTAGGCATATCCAGATCATAGGAAATCACCAGGAAACTCCAGAGATAATAGGTTTGCAGTTAACCTTAACAACTCAACCTTTTGAACAATAGCATCCGGAGATTCCCACCAGATGGTTGATTGTCTTAACTCTTCTTCTTCTGACTAAGCAAACCTCTTCTTTGTCCTAAAACCTGCCTGACAAGCACCGAGCTATCAGGGCAAACATTAGCCTTTTGTCACCTAACACTAAGACTATTAGCCCATTCCAGTTCACTCTACAAACTCTTTTGTTTACTCAGCCAGAGAGCCGTTCACACCCTTGTCCTACAGGCAGAAATTGGGTATATAAACTCCTAGTTTTGGACCAGTCAACTCACAGTGCACTGATTGCTGGTTGCCACTCTGCTACTCTGATTTCTGATTGTGTACTGTCCTTAGACCCAAGACTAAGCCACATCGCTGCTTCTTCACTGCTCTTCTAGATCAGTAAATATCACCCACTACACTCTGAAATCTCGTTATCTGAAACTTTCCTCCCCTTTCCTTCAGTTAGCCTTATGTAACTAAGTGATTGTTTGGATCTTGTTTGTGTGATTAATTCCCTAATAAAACACAATTAAGCTGACTTTTGGATCTCTGACTGGTTCTTCCCTGCAGAACTACTGGTAAATGTTGGTGTAAAAGATCTCATTAGGTTACTCCCTCTCGCAGGCTTCCTAATTCAGGCTAATCATTCCCCACTGTTTCATGGAGGTTCTGGCATCTTGTGTGGACCCCTGAGTCACCCACATTTTGGGATAACAGCATTGTACAGTTATTCACCTCCTGCAGTCTTGGGAGTAATGCAGTTTTGTAAGAAATGAAAAGTCCATGCCTCATCTGTTTTCTTTAAGTGGTTCTGAATATTCTCTGGATACAGTGTGAGATTTTGGTCCTCCACCTCCCATTGCTTCAATATTAGTCCTACTTGATTGGTTAGAGTGGTGAGGCACTCAGGGAAAGCATGAAAATTCAGATTCTTTTCAGGTAAAGAAATATGGTCATAGGAAAAGAGTAAGCATTCTGGATGTTCCACCTCTAAGTGGTACCACTGAGCTTTGCATGTTCTTCCTAAACATACTTGACCTTGCCTGATTTTAGAAGGTAAACTGGATTAGACCTGATTAGTTCTTGGATGGGAGACCACTAGGGATCTCCAAGTAGAGCTAGGACAGAATCCTTCCTGAAACCCTGTAGGTCCAGTCACAGTTGACAAATACTAGGCTGAATGGACTATTGGTTTGACTCAGTATAAAGCTGCTTCCTGTAGTCATACAACTAGCTGATGGTCTACTGACTGTCTAGGCTTATTCTATTGAGCTTTAGAGTTCTGAAAGTTATCTCTGGTGTTTAATCTGAGATGGTCTATTCATGTAAGGAGACCACCATGAGGCAGTCCTGGTGACAACCATGTGTGCTAATGGTGATGAATCTTTTTGTTCTTGCTCTTGTTGTAACACTGAAGGTCAAAACCATTTTGTGGATCTACTGAAAATCAGCAAGAGATCTTCCATCTGATCCTGATCTGTCAGGGCCAGTTCAAGAGATTTTGCCACCTGAGCCAAAATGGCAAATGTCATCTGCATTCATTCAAGTAAAGGTGCATAATGCCTGAAGCCAGCCAGAGGAGAAAATTTCACACTTACCCCATTTTTTTGCTGTAAAAATGAAATCACAATGATAGTTAGATAGTTAACCATTGGCTGCCCTTTACGACATCCAAAATGTGCTGCCTGAGGCACTTGCCTCACTCTGGTCAATGGCAGAATCATCTAATCCCACGACCTGTTTTCTGCAGCCCTCCTCCCCATCTGAAGCAATTGTTATGACCCTCTTTTGCTAGCTGCTTTGTGTTTATGCAGGATTTCAGCACTAATTTTTATGTGGACAGTTCCTTTTGACAAAATGACTGAGTGGGAGTTGAAACTTCGTTTTAGAAAGTTGGAACTTGCTTAAGACACATCATGCTTTTGCAGTGCATGGTTTTCATTTATGCAGAACCATTAGGTTACTGTAATGCCATGTCAGCATATATTTTCTTGGAAGTTGCCAGGCTGAAAGCTGTCATTTAGTCAAAAAGGTATCTACGCTGAAGCTTTGTCAATATGTAAATAACAGACACTGGGCTCCTAATCAAGGAACTAACTGATTTAAATTAATCAAATGCATTAACTTGAGCAGGCTGCCCACTAAAAGTGACCTTTGATTGTATCTTTCTGCTTGAGATTAATCCTCTTTTCTTGTGCTTCTCCCAGGTAGAGGCTTGATAGCAGAGCCACCTATGGCCAGAGATGGTTGACTATGATGATTTCTTTCCCTTCTCTCTCTTTCAATCTCTCTCCCCTCTTTTAAAAATCTTTTGGAAAGAAAGATGAGCTAAGGAGAATTCAAGATCTAGACAACAGACTTTAGGGAAGTTCTTGTGTCATATAAAATTAAATGTCCAATTAATTACTGGAGCATCAAAAGATTTTTTTTACTGGAGTGGCAGCACTTTATTTGTTAACTTCTTTATTTATATCTTTTCCTCCAACAAGCTAATCCATCTCTTACCCCACTTTGTCCTCATAATAATCCTCTGAGGTAGACCATTCTCTGTCTCTCTCTCTGTGTGTGCATGCACGTGCATGCGCATGTAGCCACCAACTCCAATGAGCTATCAGTTAGCTTCTAGTGGCAAAATCTCACTTACATGGAAAACTTGCTCTGAGGAAAACTATGCAATCCTGGTTCACCCTAAACTGGTTGTGTTCAGAAGAGTCCCTCATGAGTTAGATGGAATGGTTCCCAGTAAATGTGCTCAAGATCAGTTTCAACCACAGCTGGCCTGTGGAACTGATTCTTCAAAGGTGATTCAACATGTGAGTAAATCTCACAGAAGATAGCCTACTCTAGTGGGAACTGAAAATTGGATTCAAGCTATTGTCTTAAAAGCTGGATTTCTAAAAAAATGTGTGGGTAGAAAGTGCACAGAAAACAAAGTCTCTTCTACCAAATCATGTTTCCTAGGCAGAAAAATCAAGTGTTTTTTTTCTGAAATAAAGTCTCACAGTATGTAGAACCTTGTGACTTCTCTCCTTTTCTTCAAGGAGTTGAGTCAAGTGTTGAAATATCTTCTTTATTTTCCTAGAGGCTGGAAATATTAATTATTCACATCTCTAATTCTAGAAGTTTATTAGTAAAATTTGGACTTTTTTTGAGTAATAAAATTGAATCCGGTGGAATTTACTTTTAAGCTGACACATACAGGATTGTGCTGTTTTTTGTAATGCTTCTGGTGATAAACCATAAGACAGCTGTATTGATGGAACAGGCTTAATATTTTCCTAATATATTTTTATAGTGTATTGCTTAATCAGCTCATGAATGTGAAGATATCTGTGTTACCACCCAACTACTGTTTTGTTAACGACTACTTTTACGTGAATGTTTACCATTTTACTCTTTGCATGGCAGTCCCTTGACCTTGATGAATAAAATGCTCCATCCAGACATGGGTATAGTAGTCTATCAACTGTGGTTTCTTTCACTTTTTACAGTTGTAGAATTAATTACTGAAGTGGGTAGGATAATAGAGGAAGAGATTATTGTTAATTTTGCTTGATGTTATGCTTTAAAATTTGAGAAACAAAGTTATTTTTTTTAAAAAAAACAACAACTACTGAGGTAATACACTATACCTGATGAAGTACACTGTGCATGAAAGCTATTGCCATAACATAATTTGTTAGTATTGCAAATGCCACAACACTCAATTGTTTGCATCACAACAGGTTATTGCAGCTACCCCACTGAAAAATACTTTACAACATTTTAAAATTTTGGTTTACAAATCTTACAGAAATGCTTTCAGGGCCTTCGCCATAGTGGCACGACAACTGTGAAATTCTCCTGAATTTATGGAGAAGGGAAGGCTGCATTCTCCTTCCTCTCCTGTTTTTAAGCGCCATTTGGAAAAGAAATTACAAAAACATTTTATGATGGACTCAACTGCTGTTGTGGCTTTTATTGTATTCTGCTGGGTTTTAATATTGCTGTGTGCTCCCGTACTCTCTTTGTTTTTAATGTGTTTTTATTGTTCTGTCTTTTAATGTAAAAACCGCATTGGAAAATTAATTTGAAAACAGAGTATGAAAAAGATAAATAAGGTAACGCAGTACTGTTATGCCTATATTGTACCTGACAATAAGAACAGTTAGCTCCAAGCCACATACAGTACACTCCTGTGTTTCAGCTCGGAGGGAAACTCTCATTCAATTCAAATGGGCCTTACTCCCAGGTAAAGGGATACACAATTGCGGCCTAGGGTCATTTGTAAGAGAGGTGAGATTTAAACAATGGGCATTTCTTAGTTGATTAACTACTACACTGAACTAGCAGTGCTGCTATTTGAGAAGCAGTAATATGCACAGGACCTCATAGCAAGCTGAGCTCAGTTCTCACTGGTGGTTTTTCAGGTCATGATTCTTTCACTGTGAATCCTGGACTTATGGTGCTTCATTTCTTGGGGTGCTTCTCATCTTGATGTGGTTGTTTATTTCTGTGCTTGAAAAGAAGACACAAGATCCAAATATGGATTGGGATAGGACAACCTTCCCCAATTTGGGTCTCTCCAGTTGTGATTTCCCAACATTCACATCTTCCCCATCGAGCATACTGAATGGTCAGAGGTGATGATGGCTGCTGTAGCCCAAAATGATGTGGAGGGTCTGAAGCTGAAGAAGGGTGGAAGAAGGCTCACAAGTTTGAGAGTGGCAGAAGACAATCTGCCACAAGCTTACCTTCCCTTGTCAGCCTTCTTCCTACATCTCTGGGTCTACAGATATTCTATTCGCTAAGGCGGCTTCCTTGTGTGCGTGTAACCTTCCCTACTTATTTAAGGCAACAACTCCCTCTGATCCTAATATCTGAATAGGGTTTGGAGAAAGTTGTGCCAGGGTCATCAGCTTCTCCACCAGTAAGCTTGAACAGAGAGCCATTATGGTGTAGTGGTATGAACACTGGACTACAGCCCCAGAGACCAGGATTTGATTTCTTTCTTGATCATGAGAATCCACTGGGTGACCTTGGGTGTGTCACACACTGCAAGCCACAGAAAACTCCATGATAGGTTTTCCTTAGGGTCACCATAAGCCAGAAATGACTTGATGACACAGAGCACACACACACACACAAGCTTGAAGAAATGTTCAATGGTTCTGGCATTCCCAAGGATCACAATACCAGATCTCCTTAATCCTCTTCATTGTAAAGTGGCTGATAGCATGTTCTTCCCCTCCCTGGCTGATTCGTTGATTACTTACAGTTGTATTCTGCTTCTCCTCCAATGAGCTCAAGGTTATCTTCCTTTCCACTTGATCCTCACAACAACCATGTAAAGTAGGTCAGTCTGAGAAAGAGTGACTGGCTCTAGGTAATCTAGTGAGAGTCTTGGCTCAGCTGGGACGTGAACCTGGATCTCACAAGTCCCAGTCGAGCACACTAAGCCTATTTCCACACTGCACTGTTATAGTGCTATTATTTCCCTTTCAACATCCTGTGGAAATCTGGGGGTTGTAGTTTACTGAAGCCGAAGAGCTCTCTGGCTGAGAATTTTAAAAGCCCCTCCCTAAACTGCCAACCCCAGGATTTCAGAGGATGTTGAAAGTGGAATGATAGCACTATAACAAGAATAGGGCAGAAACTGCGTGAGTGTTATTCACTGATAGCACTACAGTAGTGTAGTGCATAAATGGCCATAGAAACACAACACACTGGCTCAACAAATCCCTGAGCACCAGTTAGTGCAGCCAATGGGAGCTGAACTCAAAACATCTAGATAACTGGGCACCCAGCTGGGAAAGGCATTTTTTTTTTTATTGTTGGCCTTTCTTCTTTCTTCTTTTTATTATTAGAATCTAAGTTTTCAATACAGATGTATAACATAATATAAAATAAATGTTATATATATTGACAATTATCTTACTAAAACAACTGATAAGCAATTATGTATTTCATTTTCTTATAACCTTATATCTGACATTTATAAAATACGCTGTAGGATATACTGTAAGACATAATTACATATAATATCATCATTGAACAATATTTAAAAAGAAAGACATATTCTAATCTTTATAATCTCTATACTTTTTAATAGTGTATAAATACATATATAATTGTATTATATAGTATATAAATGTATTACTTCTTATAGTAATAATATAATTATAAAAATATGTGATATACTATAAACAAGAGTTCTTGGCAAATACATAGAGGGCTTTTGGTAGATCAATCTATGGCAGAGCCAAAGCACAAATAAGTTTTATCTGGTGTGTTGGCCGGCTTGGTTTTAGTTCCTATCACCTGTTTCCCAACCTGGAGGTTTTGGGATGAAGGGCTGGTGCGTATTTTAATACTTGGTCTTGTGCCAAAGCATTTTAGGGTTTTGTCTTGCCAAGCTGTGTTAACAGCAAGCTGGTGTTCCATTTCCGCACAGCAACTATGTTTCATAGACTGTAAATCGATGGCTGTGTAGCAAATTTGGTCACCAGAGCTGAAACAAAATCTGTGATTCAGATTTGGGGGCTGGCTCACTTCAACAAACATTCAGATTCAAATGTGCCTCTTTGGGGCAGCTTCAGATTCAAATAGAGTCGGAGATGCTTTGAATCTGAATGAATTTGAATTAGAATGAGTTAATACGAACATCGATAAAACTGCATTAATTCAACTGTGAATTCACTTTAGGCAATTCAGCTTCCATTGATTTATTTAAAAACAAACAAACATTTGCAATACATTTTTGTCATTGTTGCACAGCACAGGATGAGTGGACGGGATGGAAATTTCCAAGCGGCATGCAAAAATTTTAGCACATCCTGTTTAAGTGTGCTGAAAACTTTTGGGTTAAAGTGGAATTGAATCTCTTCTACTCCAGTGAATTGGATGATGGTATCATAGATTCAGTTAGGGCAGTTGCCATATTTGAAGTGGCCTTGGAAAAAATGTCTTTGGCCGTCCCATGCCACCTCCCTGTGGGGAAGCTAGGGGTGGGGAAAACAGTGACTTTGTAGAGGTTTTTGGATTTCATTTCCCAGAAACCAAATCTGGCATGACCAATGCTAAGGGACTATGGGAGTTGTTGTTCAAAACAGCTGAAAAGCCAGAGATGCTTCATCACTTTCTGTAAGCTTACTGATAAGCCACAATAAGGAAAGGCACCCTGGGAAGAAAAGATGGTGGGCAACTTTAGCATTGCTTAATCAGTTTGCTTTAAAGTGCTGGTGGACCTGCCACCCTAGTGGAAGAAAAAAAGATTTTATGATTTTCCCAAACAAAATGATTGCTGATCATCCAGGTTGGGGGATTCTGGGAACTGTACTCCAAGAAAGGTAACTTTCCCTGCTCTGATAAGGATGCTTGTGATTGCTGTTGGACCCAAGAGTCCTAGCATTTCCTGCCTCTACAAATCTTGGGGTATCAGTGTTCTTAAAACATGTGTGCACTGTGAAAATTAAGGCATGTGCTCAGCCTGTAAACCAAAGATCCAAGTTCTGTTCTTGAATACTATTTCTTATTCACCTTCCCTCTTCATGAGCACACTCCAGAAGCATTTCTCAGTTATCAGTGGGTCCCTCAAACACATTTTGTCTTTTCAGTTCATGACTATGGAACTGCAAATTTGCTAATGTGAAATTAAGTGCAAAATGTATTAAATGGAGTCATGCTAAAAGTTGAATTCACTGTTGGGTGAGTTTCCTTCATTGCTTTTGGGAAACTAATTTGAATTGAATTTTAAATTGCAGCCAAATTAATACAAAATTGAACATCCCAAGAGTTCTGTGTATATGTGTGTGTGGCCGGGTACTTAAATAGCCTTAGGCAGGGAAAATTAGTGGGTGAAAACTAAGTCAAGGGAAGGGAGAGGCAAGGATTGAGCTGTGACCCTAACCTGCTTGCAAAATTGGAATATAATTTATTCTTTTAAGTTCCCTTGAACTAGCTGGAGCCATGCATAAGATGCCCAGGAGCTAATCACAGTTTGACCACCTCAGTTCTGTTGTATGCTTAGCATAACAATTAATCCAGCTCTGTTGTGTATGTAAAACCAATGGGATGAATCCTTGTGTCAAATCATAAAAGAGCAACCCTCCTGTACAAGCATGCAACTAGAAGGGAAATGACAGCTCCCTCACTTCAGATTGGCTTAGGAAAAGGTCAGAAACAACATATGTCTCTGAATCACCTCTCTTGGCTTTTCAGTATCTGTTACAAAGTGAAGCCACATAGCCAGTGGTTATACTGGGTGGAAGATCCTGAGAACTGTACTCCAGAAAAGAATTATCATCATCAGTCATCATCATCATCACCACCACCACCATCACCATCATCATCAGATACAAAAATGAAAAAGAAGTTAGACAATAAAAAAATGTAAACCAGAGTAAAGAGTACATCTTTAAACATGCACACTCACACCAGCACATTATTTTGGTGGGATGGGTCTTATATAGAATCATAGAATTGGAAGAGACCACAATGGCCATTGAGTCCAAGTCTCTGCCATGTAGGAGCACACATGCAAAGCATCCCCAGCAAATGGCCATCCAGCCTCTGTTTAAAAACCTCCAAAGAAGGTGACTCCATCACACTCCCAAGGCAGCATATTCCACTGCCAAACTACTCTTACTTCTTCCTGATGTTTAAGTAAAATCTCTTTTCCTGTGGTCTGAATCCACTGCTCCATGTCCTAGTGTCTGGAGCAGCAGAACACAAGCTTGCTCCATTTTCAACATGACATCCCTTCAAATATTTAAACGTAGCCATCATGTTACCTCTTAACCTTCTTTTTGTCAGGCTAAACATACCCAGCTCCCTAAGCCACTCCTCATAGGGCATGGTTTCTAGACCCTTCACCATTTTGGTTGCCTTCCTCTGGACACATTCCAACTTGTTAATATTGTTCTTGAAATGAGGTGCTCAGAACTGGGCATGATATTCCAGACGAGGTCTAGTCAATCATCAAATGCCTGTCTAAACAGAAAAGTCTTTACTTGTCTGGGAAAAGAAAGTAGGAAGGGCTCTAGTCTAACTTCTCTGGGAAAAGAGTTTCAGATCCTGGGTGCAGCCCTCTCTCATGTTCCCAGCAGATGTACCTGTGAAGGTGGTGAGACAGTGAGAAGAGCCTACTCACCAGATCTCAAAGCATGGACTGGTTTGTCAGGGTGTATATGGTCTGTCAGATAACCAGGACCTAAGATGTAACTTTTAAAAGTAACTTAGTAAAAGTAACTTTTTAATGTTCTGTCGCAAATTTGACAGAGGAGATGCCACCATCCCTATGAGTGTTCCTGCATATGCAGATATGGAAGAGAAGAGGTTAACTATTTGGGATTTGGCATGAAATGAGACTCCTCCAAGTTTCCAGCAACGGCATGGAGGAGTTTGGGTCTCTTATAGCTGGACAGTGGCAGCCGGTAGACTGGGATATCTACTCTGGTTTTAATCTGAACCATATAAGGGCTATCAAAGGCACTGAACCTTATTCCCAGAACAGAATCAGTTCTTTGGAATAGCTTGCTTTAAAGTTAAAAACTAGTCTCCAGCCTGCTGGCATTGGAACCAACAGTTTCCACTGGTGCTAAGCTATATGTGACACTAGTTATCCTGTAAAATCTGTTTCTTTTAACTAAGGACTGGCACAGGAGGGTGGTGAGGAAAGCAAGATTGAGACAGTGACTGGGGGTGGATTTAACCCTTTACTCACTGCGGACTCCCCTTCCTCATAAACACTTTTTATTTGCAAGGGGAGGAAGACTTCAGCTTGGGCCAATTTCAGTTTTCTTCTTGTGATTATAAGGGTTTGTGTGATTCTGATCACAGAGGAAGCAAAGAGTTAAAAGCCTTGGTTCTTCACATGAGACAGTCCTGTCTGGCTCTCCTTCCAATGCAATTTATTTGTGGAAAGGATGAAGCAAGGGGAAAATGCAGGGGCATCTTGCTTTTACTAGTTGACTTTTTACAAATTGCATAAGTTTTCCTTGCTTTTCGAGCACAGCTGAGGAATGTGTGGTCTTCCACTTTCTGGACTGCGTCTCCCACCATTCTTAGCAGCCTATCCAGTGGTGGTAGTGGAGGGCGGTCTGAAGGGTTTCTGTCCAACAACATCTGGAGAACTAGACAATCTCTATCCTTGCTGCAGTGCCTTTCAGTAAATGGCATATAGATAGTGGTGGTAGATGAGAACAGAAGCAGGCTTACTTGAGAGGAAAACTGAGTGGTGTAATCCTTTGACATTGCAAAGACCACACTATACTTCTTTTTATTTTATTCGTTCAGTTTCTGTCCTGCTTTTCTCCCATCATGGGACCTAAGGTGGGTTGTCTCTGCTGGTTGCTGATTTACATCCAGACTAAGTTGAAGATACTCATACTGATCTTTAATGCCCTTAGCGGTCTGGACCAGGTGAGTGGAGAGAGGAACTTCTCCCATGTGTTCTCTTTCACCTGCTGGAATCTCTGGAGGAGATCTTTTTGTGGTCCCATCAATCGTCCTCAATGGTGGCTCTAACCTTTCAGAACTGATCTCCTAAACAGAGTGTGAATAAATCAGGTGGCTTGACCATTTAAATAGGATGTTAAAGGCATGTCCCGATTGTGCCTTTTCTGTCCTTGTGATCTTAGGGCATTATCACTATTGTTGAATTTAATTGTCATCTGCTTTGGAGAGTCTTTATGATTGGAAAAGTAGGTTCATGCTAAGTGAAACAAATGGATTCATAGCAAAGAGGTTGGCTCTATTTCTCTATGTACTGGATTATACCTATGTGGATGAAGTTATAACTTGAACATATACAAAAATGGCTGCAGCTCATCTTATATATGCAAGAATATATGTGTTATAGTCCATTGAAGCAGGAGAAGAAGAAGAGGAGGAGGAGGAGGAGGAGGAGGAGGGTAACTGCAAGACAGAGGTGAGCAGCTTGCAGCCCTGGGAGTCTTGTGTGGTCCTGAGCCTGAAATTAGACCAAGGGCTGGGTGGAAACCAGCTGAGGGCTATGCATGTCCCTGGGACTGCAGGTTGGAGAAGGAGAAAAGAGGTAGACTCACTTACTTTCCAGCTGCTTGCCCATCCACCACTGACTTCTGCCTTGTCCATCACTGTCAGGCATCTCCCAACAGACTCTCCCCAATAGAATGTGACTCCTAGCAACAACATAAACAAAACAAAAGCTTCACATTTCTCCTATGAGATATCTGTGGAATGATTTTCTTTCTCCCTCTCACTCGGTGCACTGTGATTGTCCATAATACTTCCCAATGGGAGAGTGAGTTCTTGGCAGGCTGGCGTTGACTTTCTCTTCGCAGAAGCTGAGAGCTGCTAAGCTAGTGGAAGGTACATGGTGAGTGGGGCGACAACTCTTCAATATTCTGTTTCAGAAAAGCATTCAGTTCATCTGTGTCTAAGACTAGCAAGTGTTTTCCTCTGCCTGAATATTCCACTACTGCTAGGTTGGGAACACTTCAGGCCTCTGTATGTTTGAGCTATAATTCCCACAGTTCTCTGTCATTGACCATGTTGCCTGGGCTTGATGGAAATGGTAGGCAAAAGAAATATTTAGAGAATCAGTGTTTCCCCACACCTTCAGTATGAGCACATCACCCTGGTTATTACCAAACCCTACTTCATTTTCCCTCTCCTTTATATTTCTCCCTCTTGTTTCCATCCATCAGTCTCTACCCTCTCTCCCCGATGCCAAAGACAGCTTGTTCGCTTTTCCTGCCAAAAAATTTATTAGTGCATCTGGTTTCATCCAGCCCATAAATGCCCCCAGCAGCAAAATTTCCCTTCCGTTTTAAGAATTTACACGCCGACCCCATGCCAGCTCTGCAAGAACAGCTGCACATTAAAGCTATAAAAAGCCTCTGTGCCATCGTCTTCCCTAATGGATCTCCCCTCTGAAACACTGAGTTACCTGCTGTGTGTTGCACCCAAATTTAAAATAGAGTCACCATGCCAGCTGCTGAAGCGTAAGATGAAATGTTTTCATAAGACTGGAAAAGATGGTTAATGGATCTCAGTTGGAACAGCACCTTGGACAGCAGCAGCAGCAGCAGGCTTTAGATTGGTCACAGTGAGTGTGTACGCAAACACACCTTCAGGTTCCCCGCTGACTTATGGACTTGTGCCTTTTATAGAGTTTTCTGAGATAACGAATACTCAGAGGTGGTTTTGCTAGGTCCTCCATCTGAAATATAGCGTACAGATCCTGTTTACTGGTTGGTCGTTTCCCATCCAAGTTCTAAGCAGGACTGATCCTGCTTAGCTTCCAAGATCAGAGATGAAGGGGTGTCTTTAGGGTATCTGGCTCCTTTAGGGTATAGGCTTCCAAATTGATCAGTACCTCCTTCTGTGGAGGCTTGATTGCTTGAGAATTTTGTTTTCATTTTATTAGGTTATTTCCTGTTTTTCATCTGATTATCATAATGACTCACTTGTTTTGCATTGTTAACTCCACAGCAACTCTTTGAGGTAGGTCAAGCTCAGAGATGGGAAGAACATTCAGAAAACAGTTATAAATGTGATGAGAAGAATCCTGGACTGATGAGAACCTTTGCAGCATTGGACATATTGTGTGCAAAATTGTTGTTGGTTGTTTTGCACAGAAACAGCATTTTCTGTGCAGGAAACAGCAGAGAAAATGCTGTTTTCTATGTAAAAAATACCATTTGTAAAATCTGTGCAGAGTAAGTGTGGATAGGGAACTTGTAAAGGGAAAAAAATGTGAAAATTGCTCATTGCTTTCATCAAGAAAAAAAAATCAGACTAAGAGACACTGGGGACTAATGGCTCATTGGGAACTAGAATCGACATTTCCAAAGTCCCCAACCTAGCATTCATACCCACTAAAACCACATTTGCTGTCTGGCTGCAGCATTCTGGTAACTCGCATCTACTCGTTCCTTGAGCAGCAGTGTATGTACTCTCGTCTGCTCCAGAAACTAAGACCATTAGGTGTTGTAGGATTTCTGTAGGGATGTTGTGGTTCAAAATGACTTGCAATAATGCTTTTCATTCATTTCACAATCATATAAGAAACTAAGACCATTTCTGCACTTCACTTTTAACAGTGCTATTATTCCCCTTTCAACTTCCTATGGAATCCTGGGGTTTGCAGTGTTAGGGAGGGGCCTTTAGAATTCTCAGCCAGAGAGCTCTTTTGCCCTCAGTAAACTACAAAACCCAGAATTCCACAGGAGGTTAAAAATAGAATAACAGCACTATAACGGCATAGAGGGGAAAGGCCCTAGTTCTCTTCCCAAGTTTTGTAACTTGTGATTGGGAAAAGAGTATTAACCCATTTTTTTTCTGGATTAAGTTCAACAGTCTCTCTTATAAATATGTGCTGTCCTTGACTGCAATATCAACATTAAGCCCCAGCTCACCTGCAACTGGTTGTGTGAGTGGCCTTTACTGCATGGTAAACTGCAGTGGTGTGGAGAGAGATGAACCTCTTTTTGGAAAACATAAACAAACCAAAAAAAACCCTCAAACAATGAGACTGGCTAAAAGTGTTTCTCATTTCATTTTTTCAGTATTGTTGCTATGGAAGGTCTCAGGGTACTGGGTTACAGTATCTTCCTTTGCAGTCAGCCCTATTAGATACCAGGCAGGCAGCCAGAAATCTTTCTGATTGTCCTTCCTCTCCATGAGTCCCAAACAGCAATGCTGATCACAGCAGGAAGCTTTATTGCTACTCCTGTGACTCCACACACAATATCCTGGATGGTCAAGAGGGCAGGATCCAACCACCAGCACCATGGACTCCTATAAATTTGAATGTAAAGTGTGGTGTGAAATCTTGCTCACATTTTCATTGCGAGTGAGTGTTTGTGGAGAGAGCAATGTGTTGTTTGAATGTGTGTGTTAGGGGAGACTGAGGTGGAAATAGAGTGAGTTAGAGTGTGCCCATTGAAGTCAAGGGAGACACAAAGGTTAGCCAGGGCTGCAGAGCTCGATAGGTCTACCGCAGGAATGGCAACTTTTAATATTAGCTATGCTTTCTTCCCATGAGCTCAGAGCAGTATATGTGGTTCTGTTCTTTTCACTTTTCTTGGGAGGTAGGTCAGGATGTGTGTGCATAGTATGTGCAGGAGAGGAGGTGAGGGAGAAAAAGAATGCCATTCTGTGAGTTTCGTGCTGTGTGAGGACATGAACATGGATCTTCAGTGTCTCAGTCCAGCACTCTTACCCACTGGCTCGGGCTAACTTTTGATCCATCCCTTGTTGGTTTCATATTCCATATTGCATTGCCATTATCTCATGTCCTTTTTGAAAAGGAAAAGGTTGCCACAAATGTGACTCCTGAGAAGATTCATAACTCAGTCACTTTTCCTTTCCTCTCCCCACCAGGATGACATTGCACCTTCCAAATGTACTTGCTTCATATCTCTGTGACCCTTATTGCTGGGTGATGGTGACTAGATAAAATCTTTAACTACTTATGAGAGGATTGAGATAGCTTAAACTTCTAGCGAGAAGAGCAGACTGTGTTGTGAACATGCTTAACCTGTCTAACCCTCCGTTCCTTACAGTATAGCTCGTGAAAGGAACAGAGACAGTGGCAATTGCAAGAATATTGGTTAAACATTAGGAGAAATGTCCTGTTGTTGGGGACTGTTCAGCGCTGGAACAGGAAAGTGCTGGAGGTGCTGAGATCTCCTTTGCTGGAAGCATCTAAGAAAAAGTCAAGTTGCCATCTCTCAGGGATAGTGTCTTTCCTGGACAGCTGGGCTAAGCAAGGGCTTGAACTAGATGATCTTCAAAACCCTCACCATCTGTAAAATTCTATGATTAGGGAAGTAAAGACTTAGAAATGCACACCAGCAATACACAGAATATAATCAGGTTATCTTATAGTTCAGTTGCAGGTTGATTGATTAATGTCTTTAATGGATATTGGAAAAGTTGAGAAGGATTTGCTGAGTTACTTCAGTGATGAATAAGGCAAATCTGTTTTGATATAATTAGAAGTTATCATCAATTTAATTGGTTCTGTCCAGTTTCTCAAATTTGGTCTGGGTGAATCTTGAAAGGGAAGATATTCTGGATCTCTCTCTCTCTCTCTCCCTCTCTCTCTGTGTGTGTGTGTGTGTTTACATGCACATGCACATACCACCTTCAAGTCCCCTGTTACTTTGCCCAATCCAAATGATTCATTTTTATGAATTTTTGAGTGAATCAAAATAAGAGGAAAAAGTACAAGGAAAACAGGCATTGTGTGGGGTTTGATCAAGCAATATTACAATCTGTTATGACTGATCTCCCTGCAAATGTCATAGAAAGGGAGGTCCAAATCAGATGGCATTATACTGCTGATGACACTTAGGAGGATAATCAGGCATGGCTTTATTGTCAATAAAACAAAACCAAAGCCCTTCAGTCTGCTACGCACCTGCTCATCTGGAGGGAGAAGTCTCTAAATGAGCAAGCGAGGGACAGACAGCAGCAGCTATATTTTATGAGAGAAGAGGATATTGCATGACCAATAAATGACAGTGCAGGATTGCTCATAAACAAACGTATTGCATTCTTAGGGGTATAGCAGACTTGGATATATAGCAGAAGTGGGAAGCCTTGGCCCTCCAGGTGTCTAGGCCTTAAAGTTCCACCAGGCTCAGCTACAAGGGTTCTGGGAGTTGTAGTCTGAGATATCTGGAGGCCCCAAATTTTCCTACCATTGGTTTATAGCTTTGGAATTCTTCTGGACTTATAGAGTGCCAAATTGTAGTGGTGCCCAGTGGTTCTTCCCATCAATCCTCTGGTGAGAGGACATCAGATTGCCACCCACACTATTATCTGAGTGCTAGATAATTGCAATCTGCTTTCTTTGAGGCTGCCCTTTAAACCTTTAATGGCTGGCCTATACATCTAAAATACTTAACAGTGTGCTTCATGTTACTGCAAAGGTCAGGAGTGACTTGGTGTGTACCACCACGCCTGTTACCCTGTTTACTGGGGGTCCCAGGAGGCACACCTAAATAACCAAATGACAACACACAATTTTCGGGAAAATTAGCTGGAGCACTCACTTAAGCTAGCAAGAGGCAGGGTAACTTTGCAGGATCTTGCAACCCTATGTATTCGGGGTCAGGCTAAGTCAAGAAGCACACCAAAATAGGAAATTAACTGTGATTTTATTAAATACAGGCAAACAGTGTATGCAATGCACTCACACAAGTAACTATAAAAATAAAGGTGTTAGCGGTATAGAGGAGTTTGAGGGTTTGTTGAACTGGGTGATACTACACCTGTCTGAAGCCCGGGGTGGATCACAGCGGAAGCCCATAATCATGCAGTCTCAGATGGAGACTGAAGGGAAAGATCAGCAGATGAAGTGGCAGCAAGGCAGGATGGAAGTTCAGAGCAATCCAAGGAAACTCTCGGAACCAGGGGTTTTTATAGGGAAAATATGACTGTAGGCTAGTCTGTACTTTGGGAGAGAACAATGAGGTTTGGGTGCGAGACAATGTCTCCGAAAGGTCAGAATTTAGCATGATTGAATTAAGTCCGAATCGACAATGAAATGGAGTATGCAGATGCAGCTCACTTGGGCAGTTAAGCGTCTAGCTCATCAGGGTACCTGCTCGGGGCAGGGGGCTCTTTGTATTGGCGTGCATCTTTAATGAGGTGTTTGTCTAGGGAGGTCTCCTAAAGCGAGGTCTGGCTGAGTCTGGCTTGCCTAGGTGGAGAAAGGAATGTTCAGCAATTAATGGCCATGCCTAGTTCTGTGCTTGTTCGGGGACCTCACAAACGCTTGGCCAAGGGTGGCAAAATGGGGCCGAATTGTGATATCAAAATGATATTTAATATCTTCTGAAGCCAGGCCAGTTCACGGTGATAACATGCCATGCCTGCCGGGAAGATAATAAAGCATTTAGACTGGTTAACACAAACAGTGGGAGATGCTCAGAGTATTTGCTGTTGTTCCTCCTGCATAATTTTCCTGGAAATGCCATGTGCAATCTTTGCAAATGCTTCAGACAGCATAAGAGAGTAACTAATCAAGCAGGAAATGTGCATCAGAGTGCCAATTGTGGCACAGCAAAGAGGGGTGGGTAATCACTCCAATTAGATCAGGCATTCTTGGAGATCAACAAAGATCATGCCATGATAAATCCCTGGCAAAGTGGTGCTGAACCCACTGTGGCTTTGTGCATGCTCACTCTTTGAGCCACAGAGACCTGGGCTCTGCAGGCTGTTCTTGGTTCCTCTCCTGCCCTGGTACAGCTTATCTCAGGGTCACCCTCCTGACTGAATCTCTGTGAATTATTCATCTGGAAAGAGAACTAACCAACCAGCCAAACTGCAAGTACTTTTCCTTCTAAATTTTTCATGCAGGAGATAAATAAGTGTTTCCATGGTTACTTGAAGTGGAGGGGAGGGCCCCCTTTCTTTCCAACCTCACAACATGAAAAGTTCAAAGCACTTGAGTGCAAAGGTAGTTGGTTTCTGATTGGACCCATGTTGATGCGATGTCACTTCAGGCTGGTACAGCAGTGCTCCTGCCAATTCCTTGGAAGAACACCCCATCATTTAGCGTCTGGAGATTTGTTGTTACCCAAGCACCATTAATTAGAAGTGAAGAATGAGGCCTCTTATGCTTCCTTCCAACAACCCTGCCAGTGACTCCAGGGGGCAAATGAATGAGTTCTTAGCAAGGGTTCATTCTCCTTGTACTTGGTCACAGCTGGTAATGTCCACTTTCAACTCAGTAGGAGCTGAAAAATCTGAGAGGAGGAAGGTGAATATCTCTGTGTAAGAAAGGGTGAGTGTGTTGTAGAGAAGTCTGGTCTTTCCTGTTTGTTGAAATTCCTTTGAGATGTCAGAGTAAAAATACCCCTTTTAGATAAATACACCACCCTCCAAGGACTTAGTTTTTCTTACACATTAGTTTATTGATATCTGATGAGCTGGGACCCCGCACCATGCTTGAGAAAGCTACTTTTTTGGACTATAACTCCTTGAATCCCACCAACCAATGTGGCCAAAGGTTGTGAGATCTGTATGCTCTCCCAAAAGGTACATTTTTAAACTCTGACCTTCAGTCCATGAAAGGATTATTCCCTTTCGATCTCTGATCGATCATTCTAAGTGACAAACTTGAAAGTACAAAACATAGCCAAGCAGGGACAAGTTTGTCCTAAGGGTTAGCTATTGTGGGGATTTGTGGCCCTCAAAGCTGTAACTGAACAACAACTCCCATCATGTCAGGCTTCTTGGGGATGATGGTATTTGGGAGTACCACAGCAGCTGAAGTGCCATGAGCTCATTGGCCCTGCTGTTTGGAGAAAACGTGGAAGAGCTTGGACTGAACTGACATTTTGGTGCCCCTTCATATCTTTCTGTATTTCTTTCAGACATGTTCTGAATTCAGTTTTGAATTGTCTTGTAACATTGGTTTTCTTGTTTGATGTCTTATTATTGTGCTTTCTTTTGACATGATTTCTGGCATGTTGTGGGACTTGATTTGGCCTGGAAAAGCAACATAGAAGTAAATCAGTGCTGATCTGTCATTCCATACAAACATATAGAAAGTCAATATTGGAACTGGACTAAACTATGAATAATGTTAAGATAATTTAAATGATACACTTAAAAAAAAGACTAAAAACAGTTGTAACAGTGCTATTTAATGGCCCCCTTTTACAGTCTTTTCCTCAAATGTCGTCAGTTCTAAAAGCCTGTCCTATTTTGTTTTTTAAATAAAAAAATTAAATTAAATTATATTTAAATTTGACTACTAAAGGCAGCCCCATGTTGAGCACAACACAGTAATCCAAGAAGGATGCAACCAAGGCATGTATCACCATGGCCAGTTCAGCCATCTCCAGAAAGCGACCCATTCGGCACACTAGCTTTAAGTGTTGAAAAACACTCCTGGACACCATGGAAACCTGGGTCTCCAGGTTCAAGGCTGAATCCCAGAGTACAGTCTTCCCCCACTTAACTGAAGGAACCAGAGCACTGTCAGAAAACGCAATTAGTTGAAGAGTAGAACCCTTGTACTGAATTGTAGGGAGCATGAAGGACTTAATGGAGACTCACTTAGGACTGACTGCATGTGTGCACTGCTTGCAAATTTTTGTAGTCAGCTTGACATTTCCTCCCCCCATCCCCATCTTGCTTTGCAATCAGCATGTGTGTGCAGTCAGTTTCTCTGTTGGCAAGAAGAACTGATGAAAGAGCAGAACCCCCATCAAATTAATGGAACTTGTTCTTAATTTGGAAGCATCAAAAGAGCAAGTCAACATATAATGGGACACCAAAAAGTGGGGGCTTCCTGTATACTCAAACTATGAACCTGTATCTTCAGCACAGGCCAAATCTCTATTCCCTGATCTGCCTTATGATTGACCAGGAGCACCTCTGTCTTATCTGGACTGAGCTTCAATTTATTTGCCCTTGTCTGATCCATTACTGGTGCCAAACATTTATTTAGAACCAGAACTGTTTCCTTAGATTTAGGTGGAAAGGAGAAATAGATTTGGGTGTCATCACATATTGGTGACACCAAACTCCTAATCTCCAGATTACCTTTCCCAGTGGTTTCATGTGGACGTTGAATAGTATGAGGGAAAGAACAGAACCTTGAGGGACCCCAAGGGCTGAGAAATTGAACAGGAATCCCACAGCAAGACGTTCTTGGCTTGCCCTGCACAGGAAAGAATGTAACCACTGTACAACAGTGCATCCAAGTCCCATTCCAGCAAGGCTACCCAGATGACATGGAGGTTGTATCAAAAATTACTGAAAGGACCAGAAGAACAAAAAGGGACACTTCTTCCCAGTCTTGTTGCTAGCCAAGGTCATCCACCAAGCCACCTGTTTCCCATTACCATGCCTGAAAACAGACTGAAATGGATCAAGACAATGTGTTTCATTCAGGAATCTCTGTAGCTGGCAGGCAAGCACACATTCTATTATCATTCCCCCAAAATGGCAGGTTGGACACTGGCCAATAGGTATCTGTTACAGAGGAATTCAGGGATGGTTTTTTAACGGAGGACCTACAACTGCCTTAAAGCCTGGTTGCAAGTAGGCATTGACTGCTCTCTTCACCCTCTCTGCCAGTCCTCTTCCGGTCCTTTTAATGAGCCAAGAAGGGCAAGGCATGTCGTGGCTCTCATTTCTCCAAGGACCTTGTTCACGTCTTCACTTTGTAGAGATGGAAAAGAATCCATTATTATTGGACAAGCAGGGGCCAAGGTTGTGTCTTCTGGGACTACATTAACTATGGCATCCAAGTTGGAACAGATTTGAGTGATTTTATCTGCAAAGTGCCACACAAATTCTTCACAGAGGGCTTTTGAGTGGTCTGCATTTTCTTCTTGGTGGCCAGAAAATAACAGAGGTCCGGGTTAACAAGGACATAATGTCCTTACATTTGTAAAGAGCAGCAGCAGCAGCAACAATAACAGAATGGGCAGCAGTATTTATTTTTAAATGTAAGGAGTAATATTTGCTCCTTGCTTGTAAGAAATATATTACTTTGGGGGAGGGGATTTTTGGGCATTTTTTGCATTTTGTTTATTTAAAAAACAAAAACAGCCAAACAGAAAAAGTTAAATGTGAGGAATATGTTAGTAATGTTAAGTAAAGAACAATTGTAATTGTAATTGGGGACTGTTTATTTCTTAAGAAACGTTTCAAGCTCCAGACAAAACTGGCTGCAGAGTGCAGCACAACGTGAACCCTCACCTCTAGACTGGGTTTCCCATCTCTCGATGCTCCCGATTAACTAAGCCATCCATTAAAACAATACTGTTGCCTTTAGAGCTGCATTAGCAGCATGCTCCCCTGTTGTGATTAATGATTTTACAGTGACTAATGATTAGCCAATTATTGTAAAGTGTTGCTCGCTTTTCCCTGGGATGTGCTAATTAGCTTGCAGCCCAAGGGCCCAATATGGAACATTTTAAAAAATGCATTCTATTTTGGTTGACCCCCCCCCCATCTCTTGGTAAGCAATGCTTTGGCAGCATCCCATTCCACCCCATTAAAATGACAGAAACAAATCTTGCTAATGGTGGTAGAACATGGGAATAGGCATATATGTATGTGTTGTGCTGTCATTGTTGTTGTTGTGTGCCTTCAAGTTGTTTCTGACTTATGGTGACCCTAAGGCAAACCTATCACAGGGTTTTCTGGGTATGAGAGTATTTGATGCACCCAAGGTCACCCAGAGGTTTCCATTTCTGTGGCCAAGTGGGGAATTGAACCCCCGCCTCCAGGGTCATAGTCCAATGTTCAAACCACTACACCGTGCCTGCTTTCACATATGCTTGCACATATATAGTCATTCTTTAGTGGAGAGCTCACTTCCAGCAAATAATTTATTTTCCTGTTTTATTCTTCTGCTGTAGATTTTGTACTGTAACCAAAACAATATCGCAAAGTAATGTCATCTTTGATTTACGATATTCATAAATTAGATGCAGAAACTCTTTCCATAGTTTTTGCATGTATGACAAGGCCAAGTGTTGGGCAAGCTGATTTAGGTCACCAAGTTTTTGAGAGGCTGCTGCCATTTTGCAATTGCATATTAAGTATGCCTGATGGTTTCATAGTCCTTCCAGTAAAATGGATGCCACCGTGGCCCAAGCTAAACCAGCCAGTTAAATGTTCTAAGAGATGAATGCAAGGGATATAAATGTCACATGGATAGATACACTAGAGAGAGGTGACAGAGTCTACTCCAACACAGAGCCTGTTGCTCCTGTCTTCACTGATCAGTGCCCAAAGTAATCCCCCTCGCTTATCCAGAAGGAGATGTACAATAAGCAGGAAGAGTAATGGCCAAGTAAAGTACTCTAACCTTTGTTTCATTGGTAACTGTCTTTGCCTAATCTGGGGAGATCTGTTGTAGGCAAGGCAAAGGAGGAACTCAAACAGGGCTGTGAAATATATAAATCTCCAGGTGTTTATGAACTGTAGTTCCCATCAGCTGTAGATATTGTAGCCAATGGTTGGGTGGGGGAATCATGAGGCCTTTGCTCCAAATATCTGGAGGACTACACCTTTACTCTTCCTGAATTTAGAAGTGCCCTGTCAAATGTCTTCAGTGGTAGGATAAATGAATCTTTGTCCAGACTTTGGAATGTATTCCTTATTCCTTATTTTTGATTGTAGGTCCCAGAACCCCTGAGCCAGCAGGACCAATGTTCTGGGTTTTGTAGTTGAAAATAACATCTTTTCCAAGTTTGATCTCTTTCCTTCTTTGCAATAAAGAGAAATGAGAGAAGGGTTAGGCAGTGACTATGGCCACTGTCACCAGGCAGGTTCATTCTAGAGTTCTTGTTAGTACCATGCTGAATGTTAATAACTTTTCAGTGGGTAGAACATTTTTAAAAAGTTGTATTTACTAGCCACTTGTAGATCGATTCACTTTAACTTGGCATTTCAACGCTGAGAAGAGACCAGTGGCTGAGAACAGGAGGGAGTGAACTTTCCTTTTAGTAACCTGTTTGCATACTTCTCATGCGTGGGAAGATGCATTATACCTGGACTTCTAGATTTCCTTGTATGTTTCTGATCCACTTCCCAGTGGCCTTGCCCCAGATGTGGTGGAGGGAAACACTCCAGCTCAGGGAACATGCTAACCATCCATGGGGAAGCAGAGTGTCAATCAGGGGACAGTATGAGTAGAATTAACTGCTTAGACACTTGCGTAGCAACGGGGGGGGGCGATTCACCCTGGACAGCAATATTTTTGGGGTGTCCTGGCCTGTAGCCACTCCCTTGTGCCACATCCCCACCCACCGTGGCCCTGCCCCTTGCGCTGTAGCCCTGCCCTCCTCCCACCCCATAGTCCACACACTCCAAGCTCCACCACTGTGCTTAGAGCAGAGCTTTGCAAACTTTTCATGTTGGAGACACACTTTTTTGATGTACATCATTTTGCAACACAGTAAATCAGTTTTACAAGTGAACTGGAGGTACCCAGAGGCATACTTACGGTGGGGAAAGGCAGCCCCAGCCCATTCCTGGACTGCTGCTGTCACCCTTGCCAGGAAAGGCCCCAGCGAGAGCAGCAGCAGGGGGAACGGTAGCTCCTTCCCACCCAGTCCTTGCCCACTGCTGTCGCTCTTGCCAGGGAAAGGCCCCAGCGAAAGTTACAGCAGTGGGCCAGGCTTGGGTGGAAGGAGTCTTTCTCAGCTGGGGAAGCGACATACCAACACGCTACAGGTGACACACTAATGTTTCACAACACACCATTTGGAAAGCCCTGGCTTAGAGGCTGAGTACTGCCTCTTGCTATGATAGGTAAAAGCCAATCAGCTAAAGGCCTGGATTTCATCCAGCTTATCTTGTAGCAGTGATATGTGTCAGCTTTCAGTCACAAATGAAGTCTTGAAGAAGCCTAGAGTTGCAACCACTTCCAGCTGAGAACAGGCTCTTATCAATGCCTTCCCACAGCTATGTGAACAGAAGCTTTATTTACTCAAGCTTGAAGGCAGGAAGTTTTTTTTTTTTAAATCCTTGTCCCTAGCAGCTGATATTCCCCCAGCACCCTAAAGCCTCCCACTTCCTGAGTTAAGTTTGCCTTGGAAATATGGGGATGGAAATGGAGGAGGGAGGTATCATGTTGTGGTGTTAGCTGGCGGGTGAAGGATTAAGGATTTTCTTCCTTTCTACCAGTTTCCCAGTGTTGTCTTGCCTTCAGTGTGTTGTTGTTGTTGTTGTTGTTGTAAACCACCACCAAGTCTTATGGCACCCTTATAAATGAGAAATATCCAGGTCACCCTCTCATCAACAGCTCTTGCAGACACAGGGCTGTGGCTTCCCTGATTGAGTCAATCCATCTGCAGTGTAGTCTTCCTCTTTTCCTACTGTCTCCTACCTTTATTTCTAGTGAGTCATATGGTCTCATGATACATCCAAAGTATGGCAATCTCAGTTTAGTCATCCTGGCTCCTAGGAAGAGTACAGGACTGATTTGCTTTAGACTCATTTATTTGTCTTGTTAGCAGTCCAAGATATCCGCGATGTGGCTACCAGCCAAATGACTTTCAGACTGCTTTTTTTTTGGGGGGGGGGACATTAATATCTTTGGGGAAGTCCGTTGATCCAGACTGTAAAGGAGCTGTCCAAAGTGATGGACCTGTTTTAGGGATAATGTTCAGCACCTTGGATAGTTCACTTAAAGTACAATTAACACTGAGTGCACATTCATCCCACTCCTGATTAGGCAGCATTGGACTACCCTGCTTTGCACCATACCTTTTAAACAATAAGAATGACCCTTTGACCCCCCCACTGTGTTCCATAACTTCCTTCAGGGTGCAAATCCAACCTGTGAGCCATTATTTGAGCATTATATTCTGGTTACATTGAATTTCTAGCTTGCTTCAGACTAAACTAATCCCTTAGAGATGCAATAACCTAGCCATTTTAAAAAGGCACACATGAAAGTTAGAGATTTTTTTAAAAAAAAGGGGGAAAAGAAAGAAAGCCAGGCTTCATTATCTCCATTACAATTAGTGAGGTGGCAGAGTTAAATGAGGTGAACACGCTGTCAGCCTTCCCTCCACCAACAAATCATGCAGGCCTTGTGAAATGTACAATGGGATGGTGCCAGCTCCCCAGTTGAAGTCCTATAAGGAACTAGCCTCTGTGTGGCTCTAAAGTAGAGCATAATCCAGTCTGGAAGCCACATGTCTCCCTCCCGACATCTCCCAAATGGGATTTAAGTGAGAGCTTACAATGGAGCTCTTTGCTAATGAAAGGCAGAGGAAGGAATTAACAATTCAACCTCAGTGTTCCATTGATTTTCCCCCCCACTGCTCAGAGCCTGCCATCCTGGGTATGGTACCCCTTCTGTTCCTAGAACTAGTAGCTGGAAAAGATCAAGCCAGCATTTCCAGTTTCACTGGGAATGGAGAGAAATCTAAGCCTGAGGCCATCTGGCTGAGTAAAAAAGGATATTTGGGAGGAGATGATGGGAAATTTTAGATGTATGATCTCCACATATGAGAACATGATCCCTATATCTCTTTCCAGTGAAGATTTAGCATCCATCTTCAAAGCGACAGAAGATGAAATCTGGGCTATTCCTTAGTCTGGAGTTCAGGTGCTCCGTAAAGTGAGACTTGGAAGAAAGTTCCCTGCAATGGGTGCATCATTATCTAGCATGTTTTGGTACCTTTGCTGGCTATATGCAGTGGGCATGCATGTGGATATGGGAGGCCACGAAGAACATGACAGTCTTAGGGCAGAATTAGGCATTGTGGTTGCTGAGGGTGAAGGGAAACTCTGCCCCAAGGAAAGAGTGGCATTGGCTGATGGAGCATCTGAGCTATCCAAGAGTACGGGAACTACTATTTTCCTTGTTCCTCAATTTGAGCCAGGCTGACAGGGGCTGATAGGAACTAGAATCCAAGACCATATGGTGAGCCATAGACTCTTCAGCCCTGATTCATTCTCAGGTTATAACATGGCATATTTTTTCCACTTGGAGCTTGGGAAGGTAATGGTTTGCCAGGGTACTTGAAAAACAGTAAAAAGGAAGTTCAGAGAGTTGTAGTCCAAGAATGTAAATCACAGAATCATAGAGCTGGAAAAGACCATGGAGGCCATCCAGTCCAACCCCCCGCCATGCAGGAACACCGATAAAGCATTCCCAGCAGATGGCCATCCAGCCTCTGCTTAAAAACCTCTAAAGAACGAGATTTCACTACACTCCCAGGCAGCATATTCTACTGCTGAACAGCTCGGACCATCAGGAAGTTCTTCCTGAGATTCAGGTGGAATCTCCTTTCCTGCAGCTTGAATCCATTGCTTCTTGTCCTAGTCTCTGGAGCAGTGGAAAACAAGCTCCCTCCCTCCTCCACATGGCATCCCTTCAAATATTTAAACATGGCTATCATGTCTCCTCTTAACCTTCTCTTCTGCAGACTAAACATACCCAGCTCCCTAAGGCGCTCCTCATAGGGCATGTTCCAGACCCTTCACTATTTTGGTCACCCTCCTCTGGACATGCCCCAGCTTGTCAATATTCTTCTTGAATTGAGGTGCCCAGAACTGGACACAATATTCCAAATGAGGTCTGACCAATGCAGAATAGAGTGGTACCATTACCATCCTCAATCTAGACACCATTCTCCTATTGATGCAACCAAGAATTGCGTTGGCTTTCTTGGCTGCCGCATCACAGTGCTGACTCATGTTCAGCTTGTGATCTACCTTTCTTAAAATGTGGAGGAAGTGTGAAAAACACGCTGTTGGCTCTCAGAACCAAACATCTTGCAGTGCAGTGAATCTATAGTCAAATGCTTTTCCCTGTGCTGCTTACTGTGATCTTAGGCTCTTCATTCTGACAAAATTCTCTTACCCAGAGCATGTTACCCTTCAGATATTGTAGATCACATGTACTGTTATCCAGCCACATGTCCCCCATCCTATATTTGTGCATTCCATTTTTTTCTACCTAAGTGCAGGACCTTGCATTTCTCTCTGTTGAAATTCATTTTCCAAGCTTAGTTCCCACTCTGTACCATTGGGCAGTGAGCACTGGGAAATCTCCATGTTATGCAAATTGTGCTGCACATTTATGGGTGGTGTTGCAGGGAGAATTTAGCAGTGATGGTGCAGAGAGAACTGTGCTTCCCACTGTGGTGAGATGCACAATTTATTGGCAGTAGTCTTTGGTGGTTTACAATATATGGTTCTCCTCCTCCCTTCAACACATTTAACCTCCCAGATGACACCAACCACAGATTTGTTTTTGTTTCCAGCAGCCGAGTGGGATGGGAGGTATGGTGATGGTAGTAATAATGATGATGATAATGCTGGTAGTGGCAGAAACCTCGTACTCAATTTGAGATCTGCTTGGGTCAGTTTACACAGTTGAATGTCTCTGTGCATATGGCCAGTACACACTGGCAAAGAGGGAGGTTAATGTGTACCAGGCTGCTCACACAGCCAGTGAGCCAGCGGCTTTCAGTGTAAACTCTTTTCTCCAACAGCTGTGCTCAGAGAAATGGCTGCCAGCTCACTGCTTGTACAGTGCACTTCTTTGCTAACGTTTTCTATTTGGAGTCCCATTTTGCATATGGGAAAAATGGGAACTGTGAATCAACCAGTCTTTCATGCCTTTCTTCCTGCCCCCACATATCTCCATCTTGATCGAGTATTCACACTGAACTGCAGCCTCACTTAATAAAAACGTAGATATGTAGACGTTGTGCAGTTGGTAAGAGGAAAGATAGATAAGAGGAGAGAGGATATCGAGAAGTACCTGATTTGAATTTTTTTAGATAGAAGGTCTGTGATTTCATGTGCATGCAAAGACTTGGTCTGAAGAGAGGATGGAGTTAGGTTGTCTGAGACTAACACTTATAAGAGTAGACAGCCTTTCTTAAAATGTGGAGGAAGTGTGAAAAACACGCTCTTGGCTCTCAGAACCAAACACCTTGCAGTGCAGTGACTCTACAGACAAATGCTTTTCCTTGTGCTGCTTACTATGATCTTAGGCTCTTCATTCTGACAAAATTCTCTTACCCACAGCATGTTACCTTCAGATGCTGTTGGACTGGAATGCCCCTCATTATTGGCTATGCTGGCTAGAAAGCTGATGGAAATTTCAACCCCTTAATGTCACGCCTTCCAATATTTTGTGGATGGAAACTGGAGCATTTGTGGCCAAACAATGTCAGAGTATGCTCCAGATGGCGAAAATTACTAATGAGAAAGAACACACAAGCTAGGAGGGGCTGCAGGAGTTTGTTTTTGCCGGAGACTGTTGCGAAGGGTAAAATTCAATGGAACTCAGTTTGCAACAGTTGAAGCAAGTTGAGGACAAAGGGGGGAAATGGGATGAGGAGAGAGAAACTGGGACATTTTAAAAGCAACTGAAAAAGTGGGGCAACAAACAGTTAATCAGGAAAGTCCCTGCTATATCAGTTACAGCGAGAGGGTACAGTGAATAGCCCCACGTCTCCCACCCTGATATAATCCCATGGGGGGGAAATCAGCAAAACACAAATTCCATCTCAAAAGTATATATTTTATCGATATAATAGATGGTAAAGCAGTACAGGGGAGAAAACGATATAAAATCATTGCAGATGAAATCTGAATTAGTTTGGAAGATTCAAATGATATTGCAAGTGAAATAACAACAAGATGTATGTTTTTATTTGTTTTGAAATTTAATAAAATGATTTTAAAAAGTATATATTTTTGTATTGTGAAAAACTTTTCAACGTCAAAACAGTTCAAGGCAGAAAGCAAAGCGTAACTTATGTATTTAGGGGTATGTAGTTTTGGTCAGCAGAAGGGGCATTTTGTTTTTCAACTTCCATCAGTCTTATCCAAGATGGCCTTGAAGTAAGGGACGGTGGGGATTTTACTCCGAAACCTTTTTCTGTGGGAAAGCTTTGCCTCTCTGTTGGTTTAGGCTTTGTCGTGCTTGCTTAAAAAGGGAGGGCTCTAGGCTTTTGAGGGGACAAACAATTTACTATCCAGCTTTGAAGTGTGCTTTGCTCCAAAGTAAAATGGGGTTTCCACTGATAATGATTTCTTCTTCCTTGGGAGCTACTGCTGAGGAGGAAGAAAGCAGCTTCCAAAAAAGCAACAAAGGGAAGGAAGGCTCCTTTGACAGGCAGGCAGGCGTTTTGAGAGTCTGGGGTTATGGCTCAATTCATCACCTGGATGGGCATTCGCAATTATATTTTGTATGTGTGCTGCTCCTGGGACTGAGGCAGGCAGCTCCAGCCGATAACCGGATGACAGATGAATGGGAGCTTCAAGCCAAACAATGAAAAATGGAACAGTAGGGGAGCAGGTATGCTGTGCCTTGCTGCGAGCCATGGGGAGGGAGAAGAATCCCAAACAATGACCTCCTCCTCCCTGCCCCATTTGGCTTCTATATTTCACAGACTTGGTGTGAACTAATCTTAGGCTTGGCAGATGCTTGCTGGGGATGATGGGAGTTTTAGTCCAGCCACATCCAGAACTTGCCTAGTTGGATGAGGTAGTTCCATGTTCCATGGAGGCTGGGGCACTGCCATACAATCTGGAAATCAGATAGAAGCCTGTGAAAATCAGCCATAAAGCATCCTTGTGAGTTTCATCTCTTTCAAGAGCTGGGCCAAGCTTAATGGAAGGGCATGACAAAAACCCCAGCTGCATTTCCCAGAATCCTCTTGTTAAAATCCTCTGTTATTTATTTTTTTGTTTTACATTGCACCTTTCTTTTAGTAAAGTACCTGAGGTGGCTTATGGTACAGACTGAAACAAAATGCAGCTCGGAACTAAACAAGCCTTTCACGCTAGTCATATCCCTTTGGGTTCCACTTTAACTGCCCTCCTGTTGAATCCTGGTGGGCTTGTAGTTTGGTCAGAAGTACCAGAGGAGCTCTTCCCTGGATGAGGATTTTAAAGGGCCCTCCATCAACTGCCAATCCCGGGATTCCATAGGATGTTGCCATGGCATTAAACATGGAATCACAGCAGTATAATTGTGTAGTGTGGAAGGGTCTCAGGTTCATCTTTTCCTACAAAATCATCCATTTTGTACCTCCCAAGGTGGGTGGTGGGACAAAGCACAGCTTGCTTCACAAATCTATACATTTCCATAATAGCGGAGTGGAAGGGGTTCAGTAAATGATGTTGAAAAGCATTGTCTAAAAGAAAAAAGATTATACTGTTAAAAACAAGCATTGAAGGAAAGCAGTTTAAAAGCATTAAAAAGGGAGTAAAAGGACAATGCCCCACCATTAAAAGACCCTTCGACAGCAACCAGTTAATGGTCAAAGGCCTTTCTGAATAAAAAGCTCTCATTTGAATGGATGAGCCCTTTCCCAATATGTGCCCTCTAGAGGTGTTAGACTGTTACTCCCATCATAAATAGCAACAGTTTGTTGGAAGGGCTGGGGAACCTTTGGCCTTTCAGACATTTTGGACTCCCAAAAGCCTCAGCCAGCAGAACAAAAAAGTTGTAAAACCTATAGTCCAAAACATCTCGATCATCAAAGTTCCTCCACCCATGGAGCAAACCATAGTCTGCATAGTCTCCTTTCATCTTCTCCCTGCTAGTCCTTTGTTACTCCTATAAACTTTCTAGCATTTGACTGATAAAGAGATTAAGGTCATTGCCACACTACACTGTTATAGTGCTATTACTCCACTTTCAACCTCCTATGGAATCCTGGGGTTTGCAGTTTAGTGAGGGGCCTTTAGGATTCTCAGCCAGAGAGCTCTTTGGCCTCAGTGAACGACAAACCCCAGAATTTCACAGGATACTAAAAGTGGGATAATAGCACTATAACAGTATAGTGTGCAAATGGTCTAAGAGAGATGGGGTGGGGACTCAGGGACCAGACTAGGGAGGTGACTGTAGGACTCACTTGTTTCTTCTTGCATTAAGAGATTTTGAAAAACCATGTGTGGTATTCAAAGGACATCTTTGTGTAGAAGCTCTCCTTTCCCCTTATCCTCCTATATATTATTTGAGGCTGAAGGTAGGAAAAGTGTCCAAGACTATGTTAGCTCTTGGGCCCAGTGTAAAAGTTTTCTCTTTTCCCATCAGATTGCTTTGCTGTGACTAAAAGGGAACTGGAACCTTATAGTCTCATGCACAATTTTATTTTTATTTTTTGTTTACAAAAACATATTTTTAATCTACTGAAGGACTTGCTCTCCTACTGCATATTTTCTTCAATAGAGTTTCCTAACTGGATGCCCCTGGGGAATTCACAAGCAAGGTGAAGAAAATGATATGTAGCATAGGCACCAGGATGTCTTTCTAGAAAGAAATAAAAAGAGATTCATTTCAACTGTTCAGGACAGATCAGAGAAGAATGGGTTTAAAATTGGGGTCTCAAAAGTGGAGATAGAAATTTCCTTATAAAAAAATTAAAATGTAGGGTGGGGAATTACATGCAATTGAGAATCAGTTAAGTCCATTTACTAGAAATGATTTTGTTTAATGTACCAGGAGGGAACTGAGTGCTATCGTCAATGAGAAAGAAACAGACCCCAAGTCAATTTAACCTTTGAAACTTGATGTGTGTGTGTGTGTGTGAGAGAGAGAGAGGGAGGGAGGGACGGAAGGAGGATGTGAGAGATGGAATAAAATTTAAGAGACCTTGTCAGTTCCATGGGGCAGTTAAGGAAATGTGGGAATGGGTAAAATGCTAATATAGGAGGCAAGACTATTCAGTGGTCCCGGTTGCATGCAAAACTAAACAAAGAGGAGAGAAAATCTGGAACATGGCCAAGATTTGGCTTACAAGGAATCCCCTTCTGTCTCACTTCTTTTGCTGCTGTCTTCAGTCAGAGATGAGAGGCTGTTTAAAGCCCAGAAAATGGTTGCACAGAACTGAGTTTCCTTTGCCTCTAGCGAAGCCATTGCACTGTGGCTTATCCCTGATTTGACATGCATAGAACTGACCCTGACTTGGCATGGCATGTGGAAAACATGGCCAAAGTCATCACAGTTGTATCTGGGACTGCCCACTTAGCTTGACTCTGCCCATTATTTTTTCCCTACCCCACTGATGGAATGCACCCCCGAGACCCTCATTGGTGTTCAGCCCTTAAACCAACAAAACTGAAAAGTTCAGTACTGTATGTATCAGCCTTTGACTTTAGGTCTCACCCTTGTCTTCCTGAACATGCCACTCAAAGTGGTGGTCTCTGAACTGAATGCCAGTCTGGAAGCTATTCTCTGCTGGTTCACAGGGTTTCCAGGAAAGAAAGAAACAACTGTAGTGAATGGGCCAGTTCCCCATATCAGATAGTTTAAGAAGCACTGTGCTAGAGGAGAAAATTGGAAACCTCTGTGTCCCTATTTTAAACCAAATGTGATTTGTTATTGCTCATGAACTGCACTTAGTTCAGTCTGCGGTTTATTGCAACCTTCCCTAATCTCAGCACCTCCAGATATTTTGGGCCCAAGTCTAATTGTTTATTCAAATTAAAATGCATCAGTTGAATCAGTGGAGCTTACATAAGTGTTGGCTTTCCAAGTTCTTATGAATTTAATGAATCTGCTCTAGTTGGGAGTAACAGTTATATGTGGGCTGCAGCTGACAACAATCTCCTGTCTTGTTGTCCATGCTAACCGGAATTGATGGGAGTTGTAGCTAGAGGAAGACAGGTTGGAAGGCAGATTTGTTGATAGAAGCCAGAATCAGAAACTATGACTTGAGTTCATGTTGGTTATAGTTTGTCCTTGTTGGATATAGTGGCAAGCCATGGTTAGTTTAAACCTTAGTGGTATGTTTTTGATCTGCTTCTAGCAAGTTAGGGGAAGAATGGAGAGTGAGGATCACTTGAACCCAAGATTGGGGGCAGCTTTGCTCATGTAGCACTAAAAGGTATTTTAGCACTGAACTGGGCAACCCATGGCTCTCCAGATGGTGAGGGACTCCAATTCCTATCAGCCCCATCCACTTTGCCCAGTGGTGAAGGATCATGCAAATGGTAGATTGTAAACATCTGGAGGGTTACAGGTTCTCTAACCCTGGTTTAACATTATGTCTGACCTGGGCAACTTACAGACTGCCACTAGTCACAGTATGATGGGACTGAGTCCAAGTCTGGTTAAAGGGCAAGACATGAAGAACCTTCTCTGGAGGGCTGCAATGCTTTAAAAAACACACACAGCAGAAGCCTAACTTATGAATGGTGGTAATGTGGGTAAATGGGAGAGCATGGGGAGTATGGAGGGTGGGGGAGAGATTCCCTAGTGATCCATGAAGCCCTTAGCAAGGCATGTACAATTGCGGCCTGTGTCTTCCTCAAGAGTCTCTGACTTTCCTCGAAAACCTCGCATGCTTCCATGTCTCTGTCATGTCACGTTACAGCCTCCAGTCGTATCCTCTGCTGTAAAGCGAGATGGCAGGAAAGAGCCTCATGGGATGGATCACCCTGGAACATGTCATTTGTCATGTGGGTCACAGTCTGTTTGGGTTTTGTTTCCCTCCCCTCCTCCTCCTCCTCCGCCAACAGCACTGTTAAGTCAAAGAGATGTGGGAGATCTTACACAACCCTCTGCTGCTTTGTCTTGCTCAGGCCTTGAATGCAGACTGGGGTCCCTGGCCTGAGTAGCTGCGATCTGTTAAAGAGGTAAACGGCTAGAAAGAATATAAACCAATGTGACCATGAGAGGAAAGGACTGAGGAGTTCAAGGCCTGTTGCCAGTAGGTTGAAATGGCCAGGATCTGTTTATGTGCAGATACATGTGGATGTGAGATTATAGAGTTGTCACATGTCATGTAAGCCTTTGTTCCATGTGTTTTGCACCTTTTGGTTGTCTAGTAACTCAATTTTATGCAAAGTCCTTTGAAACGTTACCTTTTAAACTACAACTCCCAGAATCTCCCAGCAGGGAATGCTGATTGGAGGATTCTGGGAGTTCTAATAGTCCTCCTCACCCCCAAGATCTACGTATGGGTAATCTGAACAGAGCTGCTGCCACAGCACCACCACTTAACAGAAGCACAAGCGATCTGCTGCCCTCTTTGTAGTTGTTTGGTATCCTATTCATGTCAAGATCTTATTAAGTAGTTTGCCCAGTCTTAGGACTGGACTGGCGGGACTTGTTTATCACACTGCTGGCAGCCCAAACACTCGTATCCCCTGAGATGGTGGCAAATAGGGAAGTCAGTCTTAATTCATTTTCTTGTTGAATATCTTTAGCAGTTTTCTTCCTCAGTGAGAAAATCTTTGAAAACCATGCAGCTTTCAAAGCCTATTTACAGGACTTAATCTGCACAAAATTTACACATGGTTGTTCTATACACAAAACAGCCTTTTGCATGCATCAGACAGCATTCTCTGTAAGGAAAATCATATTTCTGGGCAGAAAAAGTTATTTCCTGCGTGGAAAATGCTAGTTTCTGTGCAGATAAACCATCTGCAATTTTTGCAAAGAAAAGGTCCCCAATTAACGGCATCTTCTGCATAGAACACCCTTTTTTTCTGCACAGAAAACAATATTTCTGCATTGAAATCTTATCTTCTGTGCAGAAAATACTATTGCATGTGCACAAAAAAGCCACATGAGAATTTTATACAAGGTTAAATCCCAAACTGTGAAGATTCTTGTCAGTCCAGGATTCTTCTCGACAGGGTTAGTTAACTTGCGAAAAACTCGTTTGTCATTCATTTTTCAAATATTTTCAAATAGTCTTTCCATCCCTGGTGTAGAAGTCCTGATGCCCACCATCTCTTCTATCCCTTGTCCTCATTGATACATACGTCAACACAGCTCATCCTCCAGAGCCACTGGTGCCCTCCACATATAGGCAAGCCCCCGGTTTTGCTCTTTGAAAGAGTCTCACACTCTGGAGACAACTAAGTTCAAAATGCATGGATCTGAGGATCCTTCTTTGGAGTTAGGCGTCATGTATGTGTATGCGTGCATGCATGCACCCTGGAAGACAGACTGCACCAATTGATGTTGTTTTCTAACATTAAAATTGGAAGAAAAAGCAACATTTTTTTTAAAAAAAAATCAAGAGCAATAATCAAACCATTACTTACAACCTTACCACTTCCTTTTCAAAACTGACTAAGAAAATAACACATTCAGAAGCTTTCTTGAACAAGCAGGCTTTCTATTCTTAGCAAATGCCAAGCTCAAAAAACAACAAACCCCCCTGCAAATTAACCTAGTATTAACATAATGCATTTAAAGATTGTTAGTTGTGGGGGCAGTTGTCTCCTGTGTCATCCAGAAGTTGTATTTAACACTGCTGATCAGGAGCACGAAGCCTGAGAGGGATGAACAACAGCTGAATGTTGTGTATGCTTGCAAGTTATTACACAAATGCTAGCAGCTTAAAATTTGTGCATGTGCATGCATACATTGTGGATGCAAATTTCCATTTATTTCATTCTCACATGCAAAACCAAAGGATTTCAAGACTTTTCTTCATGCTGGAAATGAGTACAAATGCTTTCCAATGATATTACTTTTTCATTTTTTTTAAAAAAATGCTTGTGTGATAATGAGGCTTCCCATTATCTAGATTTAGCTAAAGGGGGATACTTCCCTCTTCAGGTAAACCAAAGGTTAATGAAGTGTTGGGATTAGATTACATTTAGTGTGGGTCAGCATCATAGGTCAGAGGGTGAGAACTGACCAACCACAAGGGAAGAGGTGGGCAGATCTTCAAGATGCTTCGAGATGCTTCTTGGGAGAAGTTATAAAAGGAAGGCCATGTGGCTGAGAGAGAACAAAGGGATACCTCCGAGAGATGAGACCTGGCCAGTCGGAGGCTGCAGGCATGCCCCGCCTCCTGGCCCCTCCTGTCTCTCTCAGAACATCTAAGCCTATGAACATCTGTGAGTACTAGAATAAAGTAGTTAGCCACGTTAGGCTTTTAATTATTTTGGAATTGGCTGATCTAAAGAATGTATCTGTTTTTGTAATTACTTGTAACTTAAGCAAGCCTGGGGGGGGCCTCTCATGTGTATTATTGTCTTGTTTATTTGCATGCCTTGAATAAATACTTTTTGTAAAACCTCTGTTTCTCTCCATTCCCACGTCAGTCTTTGGCACACACTAGATAGGACTTCTCTCACTCAGAAGGGGAGAGGTGAGAGGGAAGGAAAGGTCCTTAAACACAGAGATTGGTAATCCACTGAGCAGGGTCCCACTGTACTGCTCAGATATTCAGAATTCAGCGGGTGATGGCAGCATAATTAATAACGCTGGAGGAATTACCAGCCTTTTTCAACCTTGGGAGGCTGGCAAGAACTCCAGTATGACAGCTTGGTTCCAAAGTTTTCTCCTTGTGTGATGTTGCTAGAATTTTGACACAAGTTTTGACCATTACTGACACTTCAGGGCTTCTTAAAAACCATTTGTACAGAAAATTGTGCTGTTTTGCACAATTCTTGTTTGTTTGTGTGTTTTTTTTTTGCATAAAAGTTTGTTTCATAAATACAGATGTAGATGGTTTAGACAGCCTCCCCCCAGTAAAATTGTCCAAGTGAGAAGTATCTTGCAGTTATTTACCCTGTTCACAATGGGGTATCTCAGTGTTAGAAGCATTGCTTCTCATTGAAGACAAAGCAATTTCTTGGTATTCCTTATTGTTGGGTGATTACTTCTCATTTTATTTTTACCCCTCCACCATAAATTAATGGCCAATATTATTTCAGCTCCCAGGCCGAGAGAGAGTTATCCCACCCAGCAGGCTCAAAGCCATCTAGCGGGTCAGTGTCTGTACAGAGACTAGAACCACCCTCTGAGCTGGAATATGGACAGTACTGTACAGTACTGCATGGTCAAGCGATGCTTTTTATTGTTTCCTGAAATCAATTTCATCACATGGCTAGCTCTGCATTACAGAATCAACCGAGCCTGCAACCCTCTGGTAAATAAGAATAATAGCAATTATATCATATCTTCTCTTCTTTCTTATACGAGTCCTCCTCTAGGGCTTTTTCAGTCCACCAGGTTCCAGTCATTTCTTGGTTTGGCAAATGGACACATTGCAGCCAGAAATCAAATGGGAAAGAGAGAGGCTTGCTTCCCAGCTGCCTATGTGAGGGCCTGCAGCCCAGCGTGTGCATCTGTACATTGGGGAAATAACCTTTTTGGTATTAATTTTTCCCCAATTCCTTATTGCTGGAGAGGGTGGGTGGGCAGAGCGGAAGGAGGGCTCTCTCTCTCTCTCTCTCTCTCTCCCTCCCTCCCCCGTCTCTTCTACTCTCCCTTTCCAGTTGACTTCACTTGGAAACTGTTCAGCGCCTCTGCCTCGGGAGGAGGGAGGGAGCATTACTGCTGAAAGAACCAGACTGATTTCTTCCTTCATTGTTAAACAGAGGAAATGTTACACAGGGAAAGTGGCCTATTTTAAGGGGAAGTGGATTAAATTACCCGATGAAACATGAGACAAGAGGAGAAAGGCAGAGGAAGAGAAGGCCAGAATTACTTTGGCTCTGTGTGAGTGTGTGTGTGTGTGCGAGAGAGAGAGAGAGAAAGAGAGAGAGAGGGAAACACTCAGACTGTTGCAGGATGGCTGAGTTTCTGTGATGTCATGGAATGTTCATGAATTTTCCAAGTTGCCCAGGAGAAGAAGATGTCAAATCCAGAAGGTAGGTGGTCTGTAAAAAGGGGAGTGAAGTCATAAAATAACTTAGTTGCACTTGCTGAAGCTGCAGCGTGTGAATTCACAGAAGCTGAAATCTCCATTTGTGGTTTAATATAGATTGTTTCTCCGTTGTTAGGGTTAAATTCCCCCCACTCCAGAATTCCACAGTAAAGCAATCCCTATTCTGTGCCAGTAGAAGTTAGAATTCTTTACCTTGGCCTACGCTTACACTTTTTGCTTCTGTAGGCAAGAAGTGGGGATCAAAAAGGTACGTAAGACTCTGAAATCCTTCCCCCGCTGGGAATCCTGCTTCTTACTGAGCCTTAGCATCACACTTTTGGCTTTCTTTGCGGGCTTTCAAAGAATGTTTGAGGAGTTACAACATGGAGGAGCCATGAGGGTGAGGCAGCTACCACTGTGTGTGCTGGATCCATGCCTGATCTTTCAGTAATGAGTGGACAGGCCTCAAGGGGGATTCTGAGCATGCTCAGCTGAGCACCGTTTGAATGCTTCCCACAACTGGGAGACTGCAGCGTTCCCGAGTGCACGGATGATTTGAAATGTATTCAGTTATTAGTGCATCGATTCTGCCTTCCAGCCATGTTGCCTAACAAGGAAGGAGGTGGGGTGACATTGGGGGTGAGATTAGTGTGGAATCCCATATGCAATGGTAGCTGGTGGCTTCCATGTCTGAGAGGTGGTGAATCCACACTAGGAATATAATTATTCACTGATTTTGTTCTCAAAAAAAGGAATGAGTAATTCTATACATTATCTTCCCACTGAAATACTGTCTTCAAAAATTGCGGCTCAGGACACATTCTCTGCAAAATTCACTTTTTTTCAGGAAACAGTATTTTGAACACAGAAAATAATATTTTTGCAAAATATTGTTTTTAAGCAGAAAAGGCTGCAGTTGGGGGCTTTATTATGTGCAAAAATTGCATTTTGCGTGTGCATGGGAAAAACTCACAGTACTTTCTGCAAAGGAAATATTTGCACAGAAAATAGCATTTGAGCAGACTAAGTCCCAACCAACAAAGATTTTCACTGATTCAGGATTCTCATCTGGGTTTCTCAACATTTGAAAAACATGTTCTTGACCATTTTTTTGAATATTTTTCATATACGGTCACCTCTCCACATTCACAAGGGTTTGGGGCACAGAACCACAGAGTCTTGGGCCCAGTGCTATTCAACATCTTCATCAATGACTTAGATGAAGGAGTAGAGGGCATGTTGATCAAATTTGCAGATCACACCAAATTGGGAGGGGTTTCTAATACACCAGAGGACAGGATCAAATTACAAAATGATCTTGACAGATTGGAGAGCTGGGCCAAAGCTAATGAAATGAATTTCAACAGAGAGAAATGTAAGGTCCTACACTTAGGCAGAAAAAATGGAATGCACAAATATAGGATGGGGGATGTATGGCTGGATAGCAGTACGTGTGAAAGGGATCTAGGAGTCTTGGTAGATCACAAGCTGAACATGAGTCAGCAGTGTGATGCAGCAGCCAAGAAAGCCAACACGATTCTTGGTTGCATCAATAGGAGTATGGTGTCTAGACCAAGGGAGGTAATGGTACCACTCTGTTTTGCATTGGTTAGACCTCATCTGGGAATACTGTGTCCAGTTCTGGGCACCTCAGTTCAAGAAGGATATTGGCCCATGTGCAGAGGAGGGTGACCAAAATGGTGAAGGGTCTGGAAGCCATGCCCTGTGAGGAACATTTTAGGGAGCTGGGTATGTTTAGTCTGCAGAATAGAAGGTTAAGAGTGGACATGATAGCCATGTTTAAATATTTGAAGGGATGTCATTTCAAGGACGGAGAGGGCTTCTTTTCCACTGCTCTAGAGACTAGGACAAGGAGCAATGGATCCAAGCTGCAGGAAAGGAGATTCCACCTGAACCTCAGGAAGAACTTCCTGACGGTCAGAGCTGTCTGGCAGTGGAATATGCTGCCTGGGAGTGTGGTGGAGTCTCCTCCTTTGGAAGTTTTTAAGCAGAGGCTGGATGGCCATCTGTCAGGTGTGCTTTGATGTGCATAGCAGTGGGTTGGACTGGATGGCCCCTGTGGTCTCTTCCAACTCTATGATTCTATGATTTTATAACCCTCTTGAAAGTGGAAAAACTGTGAACAAGTCCTCCCAATGATTCCCCTCTGGAGCTTCCCCCATATTCCAATGCTCTGGCATTGAGGGAGGAGAAGACAACCTAAAAGGCTTATTGGTACTTTCCCCTCAGACAGAGAAGAGGGAAGTTCTGGAGTTCTAATTACTTCCAGTGGCCATCTTGAGAAAGGGGCAGCTGACTAATCAACAGCCAATACACAGCAGAATATGCAACCACATGGCAGACAGACCATGCCTTCAGCAGTGGTTTTGCTCACCCAAAAGGGGAAAAAAAAATCTTAAAAAAAAAAAAGCTTTGTAAGCCGGAGGTGAGGAATGCAAGGGATGGGAGGAGGAAAACTGGGGGGGGGCAAGCATGTGCCTCATGAATAATCACATTTGTGACTGTCAAACCCATGAATGTGGAGGGAGGACTGTATTCTTTCCCTCCTTAATGCACACTGAGCTCAAATGAGCTATCTGAGGTGCTGAACCTAATTTTGGGAAGAGTGTTCAGTACCTTGGATAAATCCCTTAAGATCTGCAAAAAAAAAACTAGAGGGGATTTGCCACTCACCTGACATGGAAGCAACTCATTGCCCTGCTCACCTGTGTTGTTTGAATGCCTGTCTAGGGCTTCTCTGTGTACTTAGTTTTAGGCTGCCCTTTCACAGAGAAAATCCAGTCACTGTTAGCCCTATATCATCCAGAAGTTAGGAGTAATACCTTACAAATATTGACAATACCACTAATGTGTGATTTTTTTGGAGAGCATAAAAACATTAATTTTCTAAAGTAATTTAGCGATTTGCATTGTTATTTTTTTTGTGTAACACGTAATGTTAGCCCTAAAACATTGTTTCTGGTGAAGTTATTTTTTCTAAGTATATTTTTAGAAACAAAGGATAACACTCTTCAGATACTGAGTAACAAGTTCTTTTCAAAATAAAATAAAAGTCAATTTTTTAAAATGTCCCAATATTTTTTATTAAACACACATTTAACAAATATAAAATGGCATATAAGGGAACAGACACAGACAAACTATTAAACAGCTGCAAACTAAACTAAACAAACTAAACCAGACGCCTAAAATTAACAACTAAATACAAAAGGAGATAAAATAATGATAATTATGACTTCCAACTCCTCAGAGGGCAGCTGTTAATTAACATTTGTTATACTTCTTCAAAATCCTGTAATAATAACCATACCTAAAAATGAAAATACTAATATGTATTGTGTATATATAAAAATTAACTACATTTATACTTATTGTATAGTTACTTGTCTACGTATATTAAATGTAGTATACTCTAATATATTTAAAATAATGTTCCACCATAACAACTCTAGCCCTGCTAGTCAAACCTTCCAATTCCTTGTTCCCACTTGCCACACTGCTCTAAAAAAGTTATAACTTGTCCCATTATTTCTAACCTTTAATAATAAAAAAAACTCTTCTCTAACTAATTCTCAAATACTAACATTATGCCTTCTCTAATAACAGTTATCTAACTAAAGTCTTCAGTTAGTATAGCTCAGCCTATTCCTTCTTCATCTCCATTGCCTGTATCTTTAAATGTCCCAAGTTCTGATGTGACCGTCCTCATGCATTTATTTTTATTCATTCATATTTACTAATTTACAGCAACAAAAAAAGAAGAAAAAGGAATGAGAACCACTGTATGTTGACAATATACATGTATAAATAAAGCTAAAACTAAGCTAGATTGAACTAAACTAAGAGCTAGATTGAACTAAACTAAGTCTAAAACATACCAGTAATAGAAAAAAAATGTTGCTAAAAGACTAAATGACTAATCTGTTACCATAATACTTCTTAACTACACTAACTAACTGAAGCATGAAGAAGTCTGCCGCCACCATACAAACTGTAATGAGAAGGATAAATCAATTAATATCTAATGTTTTGTTCTAACAATACAGATCTATATACATTCAGTCTACGAGAATTACTAATAATCATAACCACGGATTAAACGGTTTCGGGGCTTTTTTTTGTTTTAACCTCCAATTGGTCTATTTTTTAAAATCCATATCAGTTTTGCAACTTGGGCAAAATCCACAACTTTAACAACTTGCTTTTCCATTCTCGATGCTTCAGTTGGTTTCCATGTTTGGAAAACAGCATTTTTGCAGCTGTTCTCATGTCCTGAAGAAGCAGTCCGTATTTACTACCCAGTCCTTTATCCGTAATTCCCAACAAAAATGTTTCTAGTGACATTGCAAAATCTATCTTTATTTTTTTTTAATTTACCTATAAATCTTAAACCAATAACTTTTCAAGATACCTTGATTTTAATGCAATCTAAGCTTTTGTAGATTGACCTCATGAAGCTACACTTTCTGCTGAGGTGAACCACTGGTTGACCTTGGCCAAGAGTAGGAACCACGTGGTCCTGCCAATCTTGTTTTTTAGTGCATTTTCTTATTCCTCTCCGTTGCCTATTCTAGGTAGGGCTCCGCGGGCTGCAGCCCAGCAACATTTGGCATTGCTCCGTGGTTGGAGGACCCATATGCCTCCTGATTGTGTTGGACTTCTAGCATCCATCACCCTTGGCAGCTGACAATGCTGGCTGGGCAGATGGATGTTGAAATCTATTATCTAAGCCAATGTTACAGTTTTCAAAGAAGTAGCCCTTACAGCGTAAAAAGGAGGAAGAAAAGGAGTGGGGGGGAAAAGAAGAAAAAGAAATATGACAGCACCTTTAAGACTGTTGTTTTTTTTGTGGACTTTCGTCGCTATAAACCTACAGTACAGTACAGTACAGAGTGGTTATAAATGCTCAGGTTTAGAGCATATTTACACAGTTCTGGGAGTGAGATGGAACACAATGGGATCCTGAAAGATGCAAATCATGACCACTACCCTAAATTTTCAAAGGGCTGACTAATGTGATACAGATCTGCTTTACAGTCAGTAAATCTGCTTATCAAAAGTCTTGCTGAGGAAACTGACTTTTGGTAAACTGATGTATTGTTTTCACACACTGACACTAACTGACCACCAATGATGTAGACTTGAGTCAATTGACTCGGACTCAAGTCGGATGTAAGTTTCTTTGATGACTTGACTTGGATTTGACTCAGCAATAAACGATACACCGCTGTGACTTAACTTGTGACTTGTATATTTTCAGTGACTGACTTGCTGCCTTTGGTTCAGTAACATAACCCATTCATCCAGAAACCGTACAACTTTGAACAATGCTTCCATCTCTTTTTGCCTACTGGTCACATGACAATCTGTCTCAAGCCCAAAGTATAAGCATATTTCTTGGAGGGGAACAACAAATGGATTAGGCGATGGGATTGAGGCAGAGTTGAGGTCTGCTCAGCAATCTGTCCTTGCTGCATAGTGGAAGAGCCTTCTAAAACTTTTCCTAAGATTAGAAGGCAAGACTCACCCCCAGCGTGCAGTGTGTGCCTCTCAGACAGGAACAGAAAATGTGCTAGGTAGTGGGATTGAGGAGGAAGGATCCTTCCTTCTAATGCTTTTGAAACTTCAGTAACGAGGAATAAGAAGGATTCTATTCCCCACTGAAGCTTCAGATCCTTGTGTACTCATTGACACAAAAGCCTCCAGCTAGAGGAAGGGGGAGTAAGAAGGATCCTACACCCCACTTCTGAAATTGCAAATGACAAAATCACAAATGTGGAGGACCAACTCTAATTCAGTAGTTAAAACTGACTTTATTCAATTTTGTCCAGAAATTCTGGAATATAGGTTGGAGTATATAATATATATAATAAATTCTGGAATATAGGTTTACACTTTACTTGAGACTTGACTTGAAAGTATCTTGTGAGGACTTGAGACTTGAAGGTAGAGACTTGAGACTTGACATGAGACTTGGAGTAAAAGACTTACATACATCACTTAAATACATTAAATTAAATTAAATACATTAAATTAAATTAATTAAATTAATTAAATAAATTAAATAAATCACTGCTGACCACTATAAAGATCTGAGAGATCTGTTTTATATGACACAGTCTTTTGAAACTTTAGGGTAAGGGTGATGATTGAAATCTTTCTGGATCATATTACACTCCATCCCATTCCCACAACTGTGTAAATATGCTTTATAACTCTGCACTGCATCCAAAGAAGTGGGTTTATATCCACGAAAGCTCATGTGAAGATAAAAACCAGTGAGTCTCAAATAGTGCCATCACATTTCTTTTTCTTCTCCCCCCCCCTTCCCCTTCCTTCTTCCTTTTTCAGCCAATGTTAGTAACTATGAGTGCTAGTGGCTTCTCAAGGTCTGAAGCCCAGGGCCCTTCAAGGCTCCTGCTGCATGTGATCCCTTAACTGGAGATCAAATGTGGTGCCTTCTGCATGCAAAACATGTGCTCTGCCACTGAGCTCTCCCTAGTTAAGATGCAGCCTGGAGCAGCTGGCAGCAGCAAGCAGTACAAGGTAGAACGCTGATTTCCAGTAACCCTGTGTCGCAAATGTTAAGAAGGAGAGAAAGATGAGAAGAATGGTCAATGGCTCACTTGGTCTGTATAGCAAAAGAGGAATCTGTGGTTTTTGTTCAGGCCTTGGTTTGCACAATCAGATCTTAGCATGAATTCCTGCTGTGCTTCCTCAGCCTCCAGATGTCCACTGCAAGAACAATATGTCAAGAACAGCAACTCTGAGACATCTTGTGAAATATATAGGCAAGCCATTGGTTCGTGCTTTGTTTTACTTTAGATCAGTGAGGTATAAAGACCAGTTCAGTCTGTCCTTCATACAGTGAACATGATGAGAAAAAGAAAAGACATCTCCATGCCCCACAGATGTTACAGTGTAAAATGTTAACAGAAGAATATAATAAGGCAAGAAACAACGACAGCTAATGGAGAGAAAGGAGGAATGGAAGAGGCAAGGGCAACAAGGGTAGGTGCAAAAAGGGCAGCATATTGTGGATGAAAAGAAGGTTAAAAAGAGACATGACAGCCATGTTTAGATATTTGAAGGGATGTCAGGCTGAAGATGGAGCAAGCTTGTTTTCTGCTGCTCCAGAGACTAGGACACAGAGCAATGGATTCAAACCACAGGAAAAGAGCCATTCAGAAGTGGAATCTGCTGCCTCTGAGTGTAGTGGAGTCTCCTTATTTGGAGGTTTTTAAACAGAGGCTGGATGGCCATCTGTCAGGAATGCTTTGATTATATTCTTGCATGGGAAGGAGTTGGACTCAATGCCTGTTGTGCTCTCTTCCAACTCTATGATTCTATGGCTCTTTCCGCACCATACCTTGATCCTGCATCATCTCCTTTTGATCCTGGCAGTGCCATTGCCAGGATGGGAGAGGGACCCAACTCTCCCCTCTGCACCTGGCCAGTTGCCAGCGGATGGGTGGCATTCGGAACATGCTCATTCCTTCCACAGTGCAGCCGGCCTCTTCCTGTGCTGCACTGAGGAAGGAACTGCTTGATAGCTATTCTGCCCTTCCTGCACGGCTGCTAGTGAACCCAGGTTGCCAGGAGCTAACTCTTAGGAGAGATATTCCTCCCTTTTGGAGTGAGTAAAAGGACTATAAAAGCTGGGAAGCCCCTTCAAAAATGGTGTTATAACTAGGGAGGGATGGCTACAAGGGGGAACCCACAGGGCTGGATTCAACCCCAGAGACCGAGATCTGCCGCTCTTGGGACACTAGGAAGTTTGCAGAAAAGGAACAGAGGAAGCTGGCCTCACCAGATTTGCCTGTGTTAGTTAGTATTTATTCTGAAAGCAGCGGCCCACTAAAGTCTGTGATGCTGCTGGCACTTGTGGCAGAGAAGAGTCTTTCTTTTAACTAGAGGTGAGGGGTATTGGGATTGGAGCCTTCTACCTGTTCCAGCGTGGTATAGTGGTCTGAATGTTAGACTAGGACTCCAGAAACCAGGTTTCAAACCCCCACTCACTGGAAACTCACTGGATGACCTTGGTCAAGTCACACCCTCTCAGCCTCAGAGGAAGGAAAAGACAATTCTACCCGTTGAAGAAATTGTTCTGAGAAAACCACGTAATACATGTGCTTGTTGTTGTTGTTGTTGTTGTGTGCCTTCAAGTTGTTTCTGACTTATGGTGACTCTAAGGCAAAACCTATCACATGGTTGTCTGGGGTTGAGAGCGTGTGATGTGCCCAAGATCACCCAGTGGGTTTCTATGACCAAGTGGGGAATTGCCCTTGGTCTCCAGGATTGTAGTCGTAGCACTCAAACCACTGCATTAAACTGGTTTTGTAGATACCCCTTAGGGTTGCATAAGCTGGAATTGACTTGAAGGCATGCAACAACAAACATGCTCTACCGCTCAGCTACAGACCCTCCAAGGATCATGTGGTTTCAGAGCGACTGCAGGGTTGATCAGCACCCAGAAAGAATTACCTTTTAGGACTGTGACTTCCAGAATCCCCTAGCCAGCCCCCTGGGCAATTCTAGGAGTTGTCAGTCCAAAGACGTCAAACTTCTAAGCTCTGCTCCTGAAATGGGTGTGATACAGTTGCTGACAGCAGCGTTATGGTGGGTTGAAAGCTGTCTGAGTTTGCTAGAGCATTGGTATTCTCTTGCGGTTAGGGAGGGGAATGAGAACAGCATTGTCTCTCTTGGCAATAGGGCCTCTTTTCAGCACTTAGCAGTTGAACAGAGATGCTTTGCACTCTCCACACTGCCCCTTTTTCTCACTTGCGAGCTGGTGAGCGAGACAGAATGCGCTTTCTGAGTTGGCCACATACAGCCTTCTTCACACACTGCCCACAAGAGCTTAACAGCAACTGACAAGTGACTGTAGGTCATGGATATGAGGCTCTGCAGCCGAAGCCGCACAAGTACAGTAGGGATGGCAAAACAAATGGGTGATGCAGTTCCCGTGATGTGAAGGCATACTGGGGCCTTTGTGCTTGCACTCCCTCTAGATTTGCCCGTTGGATGCTTTAAGAAGAGGAAACTGGACTTTGGCAGAAACGTGCCTGATGGAAGTATAAGGAATGAGTTAGTGAAAAATCCCTACTTGAGATCACACCTACATCACAAGTCCATTATATAAGGTAGGTGTAGAAGGGTGTACTGGATCCAGGGCTCACAGGATCAAAGCGCTATCACCTTTTTTTAAAAAAATTAGTATGTATGGTGGTGTCAATTGCCACACCACTGATTTCCTACCCTCCCAACATTTCATACCCTCCTAACATTTCACAAATCAAAACTTGGCACTGGAAAGAACCCAATGTTTGTACCAGCTGGATCTCTAAGGGCTTGGTGTTCCACAGTTAGGGTGCCATACTCTCCAACATTTCACAGATCATAACTGGGATGTATGTAGCCAAGCAACATCAAAGTGTAGTCAAGATGGACAAAGTTATTAAATGAGGAAGATCACACGAGCCAGGAGAGGCTGCAGCAGTTTGCTTTTGCCTGAGCCTATGGGGAAGGGCAGGATTCTGTCTCCTCTTCTCTACTTCCTCTTGCTAAGTTTATGAAATACAAACAATATTTGCATTTTGAACTCAGTGTGTAGCAATTGACATAAGCTGAGGACAAAGAGGGAAAGCAGAAGGAAGAGAGGGAACCAGGACATCTTAAAAGCAACTGAGAAAATGGGATGACAAAAGATTAATTTAGATTGTCTTTGCCAAATCGGGACAGTTGTAGGGTATGCAGTTTCCCTGTCCCTCTGAGCATTGGTTTCAGTCCCCAGAATAGCTGGTGGGACTCAGACAGCATCTGAAGGTAGCACAAAGGAACAGCAGTCTGGGGCACTACATATTACATGTGCTATGATTGGCTGGGGTTGAAACTAGTATTTTTAAACCTTATTTCATACCCTGAAATGGTGTGTTGACAAAGCTGTAATGGCTTTCCCACAAGATTGACAAAAGAATCTGGACTGGGATGATTATTTAATTCCAGAATGAGGGAACATGGATGGGACTCATGACAATCTCTTAATGTTCAGTCAAGTAAGGTATAGAGGGAAGATTGTAGGGTAAGATTGACGGATAGTCTCTGACTAGGGTAGGGTAAGATTGACAGATAGTCTCTGATTGTTCACCAATCTGAGCAGTTCATCTTTTATTGTATTCAAAAATGCCAAGAACCTGAAGCAGTGAAGAGATTAGCCCAAACCCATCAGTACTGGGTTTCTTCGTGTAATTCTATCTGAACTTTCATGATCCCAAACATCTCTCTGACCAGTGTAACGCTGAACACATTCTCCAGTCAGTGTGACCCCAATGATGTTCTCCAGTCATTTATAAGTTCAATTTATGAAAATCTCATCTTGTAGGAGAGGTGGTAGGGTATGGTAACAATGCTAATCCCAAAGCACACTTTGAGAACTGTTAACTACCCTTATTGAACCATGACAGTTTAATCGAGGCAAAAATGCTAAAACTTAAGTGTGAATAGATCTTTAGTTTTAAATTGGATATTAAGACCCATCAGTAGAGATGGGTCAACCAAATCCTCGAATCCTTGAGAAAGATTTGAGATTCATGGATCCGAAGCTGACCGCCAAAATAGGCAAGTGCAATCTTTTGAATCCATTGCCAATCAGGCCCACAGAGGCATGTAGGGCCAGAGAATTTTGTGTCGCTGCATGCCCCGGGGCCTAAGCTCATGCGATCATGCAGTGGTGGGCTGGGAGAACAGCAGGGAGATCTCATTCCGCCCAGCTCTCCCCACTTGCCCTGGGCACGATTGTGCTAGGGCGGGTTGGCAGAATAGCACGAAGCATGTGATCGCGCTCCTTCCATCTTCCCCAACCTGTCCTGGGCACAATTGTGCTCAAACTGGAATGTGGAGGGAGAGTTGGGGCCTCCTGGGCCCACCAAAGGCCTGATTGGGTAGAGGGCCCCTAGGTGCATGAAAATTGCAGCATAAAGCCATGTGTGTGTGTCATACTGGAGTTTATTTCCAGTCCCTTCAAGTTGACTCCCACCCTTGAACAAGACTGGAAATTCCTCCAGCATTTATTAATTCTTGCTGCCACCACCCACTGAATTCTGAATTAACTGAACAGTACAGTGGGACGCTGTTCAGTGAATTGCCAATCCCTGTGTTTAAGGACCTTTCCTTCCCTCTCACCTCCCCCCTTTTGAGTGAGAGAAGTCCTATCTAGCGTGTGCCGATGACTGGCGTGGAAATGGAGAAGAACAGAGGTTTTACAGAAAGTATTTATTCAAGGCATGCAAATAAACAAGACAATAATAGACATGAGAGGCTCGCCCCTCCCTGGCATGCTTAAGTTACAAGTAGTTACAAAAACAGATACATTCTTTAGATCAGCCAACTCCAAAATAATAAACAGCCCTAACGCAACTAACTATCTTATTCCTAGTTACTCACAATTAGGTTCACAGGCTTAGATGGTCTAAGAGAGGAATTTGGCCAAGAGGCGCAGCATGGGGCCTGCAGCCTACTTTGGCCCAGATCCCATCTCTCGGATGTTCCTTTGATGTCTCTTTGTTCTCTCTCAGCCACATGGCCTCCCAAGAAGTTTTATAACTTCTCCCTGGAAGCATCTCGAAGCATCCCGAAGATGCTCATCTCTTTCCTTTTTGATTGGTCAGTTTTCACCCTGTGACCTATGATGTTGACCCACACTAAAATGTAATCTAATCTCAACACCTCATTAACCCTTGGTTTACCTGAAGAGGGAAGTATCACAGTGTTCACCTGAGGCTGCCTGTTCTCCCTCGTGCTGCCTGTTCTCCCTTGTGCTGCCTGTGCCCTTTGGCTTCCTTTGCCCGCTGGGCTGCCTGTGCTCCCTTCTGCTGCCTGTGCGCCGCTGGGCTACCTGTGCCTGCTTGTGCTGCCTGTGCCCACTCGGCTGCCTCCTTCTGCAAGATAATAATAATCTCTATTCTTTTGACTTGAGACTGGGCAGTAGGGATTGGGAATTATTGAGACTGGACTAGAGACTTGACTTGAATGTCCCTTGCAGGACTTGAGACTGGATTTGAGGTTAGAGAATTGACAGGACTAAAGGCTTATTTTTTTTTAAGTACTTTCCTTGTTGCAGGACTTGAGACTTGTCAAATTCTGCTTCAAAAACACTTTCTTTCCCTTGCTTTTTAAACCCCTTTTTAAAAAAGGATTCAAAAGATTTGAGATTCTGTAATTCCCAGAACCTTCCAGGGATTCAGATCTGGATTTGGAAAATTCTGGATTCTGGTAGACATGAAATCTGCCAGAAAGCTTCTGGCTTGTTGATATGGATCACCATAGCTACCTGCATTTTTGCATTCTTGTTGGAGGTGCAACTAAGGAAAGTGTCATGATTAACTCCTGCTCTTTCAGATTTCTCTGCCCTCAGCCTTCCAGCTGCAGTCAGAGGGTAATGCTACTCTTCTTTAGGCAGTTGCTTGTAGGTTTACAGATCACTGACATCAAGCATTTGAAACACTTCAGAGTATGTAATATTAAATGCCTATTGTTGTTTGTTTTTGAAATAATAATAATTATGGATGTATCTCCTTGTGGCGTTTTTGCCTCAGTGATTTAATGCTAAGACTGGATCTTAGAAAAGGAACCTGTAGCACCCCTCAAAACTTCTCTTTTTAGGTTGTGAAGACAGTAGGCTTCTTGGCTAAGTTGGCTCTACCTATAGTACATTTCACAAAGAGGAGGGCACTATAGATTATGAGAATCCTGCATGTACTACACAGGCATCCAACCTCTTCAGAAATGACTTCATGATAAAAAAAGAAGTTCTGATGTAGTCAGGACCAAGTCTGTTCTACAGGTTCTTTTCAAGCTGCATTGTGGTTGAACCAAAGTTTTCAGGGTTCAAATTCCAAGACCTCTTCATTAGCAGGAACGAAAACATCATTTGCAACACACTTCAAGATTCCTTGTTCCACTTTAACTGCTATCTTCCCTTAACTGTCACATTCTCATCAGCCAGATTCCATTGTGAGCTATGCCTGTTGTAATTCAGTTTTCAATGGCAATTAAGAGCCATTAACTTTACACAAGAGCTGATCCTATGGGAGATAAACAACAACAGCAGCAAAAACTTTGAAATGAAATAGATCTGCAATAGCTGTCTGCATTTGTAGACTCTCCTCAAGATAGTGCTTGGAAAGTTAGATATTTGTTTATGATGAAGGCAGCATGAATTACAAGTAGTTTTTAGATATAACAAGTTAATTTCAAGATCTACAATTACTTTTTGAAATAAACTTTCTGAACAATGCCTTTAGAGTATTGCTATATCATAATGAGTGTATGTAACACTCAACACTAATTTGAAAGCACGAGGATTTTATATTTTTGATGAATGACTATCTGGTAACCGTTTTGATTGGAGAGCTATGAATAACTAGCAGTCTGTTCCTGGATATAATGTGTAAATGCAGTAAAATTCCAGCCTGTGGGAGCGGGGAAGCATGTTTTACCAATTGCATGTTACTAGCTGTGGTTGTTTCCTTCCTTCAAACATTCTCCATTCCAAGTAAGCACAGTGTCTGTAATAAGCAAGCCTACAGGTGTTGTCCAAGCACAGAACTTAAGGATGACGTTTCAAAGAATCTGAGCTTTCCTTTGAGAAGGGAAACATGTTTCTAGTCCATAGGGTTCAGAGATGTATGTAAGGTACAGGTGGAAATCATGCAGCCTACAGGCTAAATGCATGGGGTGGGGCTCCAAGTGGCCTTTGTTCCCCCTCAGCCCTCCAACATCCAAATGCAACATTGGCGGAAAATTGTCTCTAGGGGGCACTATTTTGTTCTAAGTCATCTCCTCTCATGGCCAAAAAATTCCCTCAAAACAGCAAGAGTACAGAAATGATTGGGATGTTGCTTCCGGTTTCTGAACGTGGTAGGCATGCATCTCCCTTAGGGTTAAATGGATCCTCTAAACCTCCATGCCTGGCTCTGGTGTATGAGGTTCATCATGAAATCTCAAATGTTAGAGATAGGACAGGGCCGGTCCTTTCAGTGGTCAGACAAAGACATCACGACTGGCTCTCTTTAACAATCCTTAAAATTTCTCAATGGCTAGCAGCACCAGGTTAAATTATACAATGTAAAAAAAAAAAAAAGTAAAAAATATGGCAATGTGTGTTATTTGCATAAGTTATGCAAATAGTAGAAACCGTTTGGATACACTTTCTTTTTTCCCCACTGTCTTTTTTCCCCCCATTGTCTTTTTTCCTGCTTATAACATTGCCTGTGTTGTGCAACAAGTGTGAATGTGTGCATGTGTGTGCATAGGCACTGATGCAGTTTCTCTTAACCTCATTTGCCACCTGTTCCACTGAGAGCAACTCCACACAGGGAGCCAATTCTATCGGGCAGTCAATTGCAGTGGCATTGTTTGGCAAGCTAGTTAATCTCCTCTGTGGGATTCCACTCCCTGCCCCAGAGCTCATCAATCAAAACAGAATTGATGTAATACATCAGTTAGCTAATAGGGAGGACAGTGCTGTGCTGTCGGAAAACCAAGGAATGGCAGGCGGTGAGCTGTCAACGTGAAGTCTTTGCTGACAGATCTATTTGATGATAGCGCATTCTATTAATTTTCCTTGTGATAGCGCTAAGAGAATACTACCATTCAATGCATCTGCAAATGTGTATTTCTTAAGCAGTCATTATTATGAGCCAGCATGGTGTAGGGGCCTTTGAGGAGAGGCCCCTCCCTAAATTGGAAACCCCAGGATTCAAAAGGGTGTTGAAAGTGGAATAATAGCACTATAACAGTCCAGTGCTAAAATGGCCCAGGATTTGAATCAGCCATGTAAACCCATCAGGTTACCTTGGGCAAGTCGCGCTCTCTCAGCCTCAGAAGAAGGCAAAGACAAACCCCCTCTGAACAAATCTTGCCAAGAAAACCCTTTGGTAGGCTTATCTTAGAATTGCCACAAGTCAAAAATGACCTGAAGGCACATAACAACAACCTTATTATGAGATATGGGTGTTGCCAATAATCTCTCTTTGAGCTCAAAGAACACAAGAGACTGTATGTATGCAGTCTCTGATGCATCTGTGTGCAGGCAAACAAAATCACAAGGGAAGCCAGTGCCCATCCAGTTTCTCATTTTACCAGTCATCATGATGGTGCATCTGGGAAGACTGCTTTGGCTGTGGCTTAGTTGGAAGCAGCTACAAAAAGGAATACATTGGCTTGAACAAATGAGAGGTTTATGATGAGGCATAAAGGGCATCCAGTGAAAAAGACTACTGCAAAGCTGCTTCTAAAATGCATCCAGGAATGATTTTTTTTCTTTTTCCAGCTTCCACTTTTCTAATAATTCCCATTTTGGTGGCCAAAATTAAAGACGTATGCTTTTAAAAAAAAGCATGTGGGGGAGGGAGTGGTGGAGCTTGTGGGTCTTGTGTGTTCTCCCCTTGTCTCTGTTTTGCTGTTCGTGCCTGCTGAGTAAGGAATTCCAAAGGCAGCTGCTGTTTACTTTGCTTGTTGTACGGAGGCACATAGCTACAGTCAGATTGGCTAGAATAATAGAATCCTGCTTTTTCCCCGCTCAAGATTTATTGCCTTGCTTATTAAAGAAGTGCTTCTGCAGCCCAGTACTGAGAGTTTGTGTTTCTCCTGCCCTCTTTCACCATTCTCCTAATGGTAATGCTGCTAAAAAAGCTTCAAGCTAGACAGAGAATGAGAAGGAAAGGTAGGGCTGAGGGGAAGCATAAAAAGCTTTCTAAAAGGAATCTTTCTCAGAGACTTTATTTGTTGTATATCTTTTATATCATAAAACCTATAAACCATTTACATTTTAAAAAAATAGTCACCCAATACGTTATATACACTCTGGACTACTTTGGATCTGACAGTAGCTGTAAATTACTGCAGATTTAAAGGGTAATAATATGTGGTTGTCTTAATTATATAGTTCACCCAATGTGTCTTATTAAGCTGACACAAGAGGTGAAGCCTTGATCACCTAATGTTATAGTGCAAATACCTCTGTTAGCTGAGGATCTCACTATGATGTGCTAAATATATTAAGCAACCCATGACTCAAGCCTAGTCTTTTCTTTTCTTTTTTTTTAAAGGATGTCTTATTCTTAATTAGATTTTCCTTTCTTCCACCCTCACCCCTTACCATCCTTGCTCCCAAGGCCTCTGGTGGATTACATTAATTACATTATGTTCGTTGGCACTAGAACCCTTGGTTAATGTGCAGTTGAAATGGCTCAGCACACCCCGTACCCATTCAGAATCCCTAGCAGTTGAACGGAAGCTGGAGGGAATTCCCAGGCCTGATAACTTCCAGCAAGGTCAACAGGGGTGGCTTCCTACGAGACGTTTGACCTCAATATCTACAGATCTTTACCATAATTTTAATGTGCAATGGTAATGTGTTTAGTGGCATCTTTAATTGGGCATATCTAGATGTCTTGCCCAATTCTGCAGGACCAGAGAATTCTGTGTAAAAGAGAGCAGAGCCAAAAGTTCATTCCTCCCCCTGAGTTTGAATCAAGAGGCCAGGAGGTGAAAATTGCTTTTTGATACTACATCTTTCATCCCACAGCTCACTGTTCTCAGTGCTGATAGCACCTGCTCATTTGCTGCCTGAGGCAGGATCAATCATGCTGCCTCTTGACACTGTGTTCCATTTTGGGGTGTGTCTGTCTAAAATTCTTTCCAGAACTTGGAGAAGTTACAGGGATGGTGGACTATAGCTCCCGCAATTCCACAAGTATAGGCAGCTGTAACTCCCAAAAGTAAATTTCAGAAGCTCAGCTTCTGCACTAGAAATTATCAGAATGAGGGCAGGGAGCATTGCTTCCTGTTCCACTCGCTCAGTTTTGGCTTTATCCTAAAGCCTATTGGGAGTAAAATTAGGAGCAGGAAGCCATGTTTCCCAGTTGGAAAAGGTGTTTGTGGAACAAATAGGACCTGGTCATAAGCACTTGCATGAAAGTTTGGACCACTAAGTAGGATGAATATATTCCTTTTATTCCAAGCTTCCCCATTTTTCAACCACCTCACTATTCCATGGCCTGAAAATGGTGAGAATTTGGTTTAGCTCTGAGAGATTGTGGAGTTTCTCAAACTTGACAGTTGTCATATTTTTAGGGACGCATTCCCACTTTGAAAAGTAAATAAGTGTGTGTAGGTATGTATAGTAACTGCATGCATCTGTAAATGTGTGTGTGTGTTCATGCATGTGTGTGTGCATGCGTGCATGCACAGAATGAGATTCAGGCCCTTTCCGCACCTTACCTTCTTCTGGCGCTGGGGTGCGGTGATCGCGCAAGCAGCCTCTGGCGAGAGGCTCTTGCGTCTGGGGTTCTTCGGCTCCACACGAGCTGCCTGATCGCGTGAGAGCCCTGCCTCTTCCTTCTGTAGTATCCCAGGCTGTGCTGGGGCAGGAAGTGTGACCAGCATGGCTCTGGAGGCTCCACATGCCAAGTAAGTGCGCACGGAGCCCGGAAGCAATGTGTGATTGTGTACCATTTTCAGCTTCCAGCCAGAAATGAAAAGGTGCATGATCGGCACCTGCTGGTCCCTGGAGCTTCGCGCGATTGTGGGTGCGTCGTGCAGATCGCTCCTCACAGTCGTGCAATGCTCCAGGCACCCTTTTGCATGGAAAATGCCGTGCGGAAAGGGCCTCTGTTGAGATCCAGCTTGGGCTAGTAAGTCATTTTGCCTTGGACACTTTGGAAACAGCCTGTCTCAGTAGCTCTATTGGTTGGCATTGGGCACTAAAAAAAAAGTCTCCTCCAAAAAAAAAATAGGAAGGGTTATCGCCTGCTAGGATCTTTGGACCAACAGCTTCCCAATACATGTCTTAACTCTTATCTCAAGAGTGAAGGCTTTGAAGACTTGTATGTCAGAGCAGCTATCAAACCTCTGAAGCTGTCTGAATCTTTGAGTCCACGTCCCATTGTTTTTGGACCATTTGTGGAAAGGTCTGCTTCACATGATGGGAGGTCTGAATCTCATTTAGGCCACCCACTTTGGTACTAGGCTTCAGCCAAAGCAGATGCAGATATCTAATGATACATTTTGTTTAGTCAGTTCCTGGAACAATGTGCAGGTTTAGTCTTTGCAAGGACCGGGGTGCCCAATTCCTATTTGCCTTGCCATCCTGTCTTCCCTGCCTCACTCACCCACTGCGTTCTCAATGGTTGACTGAGATATCTGTCAGCTTCACTTTTCTCTGACTTTCATGTTTCTGTTCCAAACACGAAGGCATGTATGAATTGGGATGAATTCCTCACAATGACCTGAAATTCTTCCCCCATTTGCACTAGACTAATTCAGAAGCTGTAGCCTGAAGAAGTATATGGCCATTTCCGCATTACACTGTTATAGTGCTATTATTCCACTTTCAGCATTCTATGAAATCCTGCGTTTGCAGTTTAGGGAGGGGCCTTTAGAATTCTCAGCCAGAGGGTTCTCTGGCCTCAGTAAACTACCAACACCAGAATTCCCCAGGATGTTGAAGTGGAATAATAGCTCTATAACAGTGTAAGTGTGGAAATGGCCTATGTTGCAGTTGCATGGCATGTAGGCATTAAAGAACAGGGACCTTCAGGAAAAAAGAGCCAGAAGGAGAGATGCTAGGTCTAATTCAGCACTAATGTAGTTAAACATCCAGTCTTTTTTTGCACCTTACCCTTTCACAGAGCTGGGGTGCGGGGCTCGCGCAAGAAGCCTGGGGAGGAAGGCTCTCGTGTCCCTGCTGCTTCCTGGTCGCGCGAGAGCCCCACCTCTTCGTTTCGTAGTGCAGGCTGGCACCTTTCTCAGCCTGCACTGCACAGGAAGCAGCACCGGCCCAGCTCCCGAGGTTCCACATGCCAAGTAAGTGCGCACGGGGCCCCGGAGTGATGCACGACTGCACAGCATTTTCGGCTTTAAGCCGAAAATGAAAAAAATGCGTGCGTGGTCCATGTCAGGCCCTTGAGCATTGTGCAAATGTGAAAGCGTTGTGTGGACTGCTCCTCACATTTATGCGACACTCAAGGGGCCCTTTCACATTGGAAATGCCATGCGAAAAGGGCACCAGTGATTCAAAGTCAGACTTTAAGGAGTTAAACATTCAAAGCTTTGGACCCAGATGGCTCAATCTTTCAGTTTTGATTTCTATTTGAAGAAGAAAAAAACTCAACTTTTTTCCATGCCAAAATGTGGATTTTGGCAAACTGATATAAAGTCTGAAGTGACTTTAAATTCTAACCTGTACCTAATTCTGTCTCCTTTTCTCTTCCCTTGGCTGCCATTTTGAAGACTGGGGATGGGACCAGGATTTCTGGATGCTACTTCCCTATAGTCATCTATGGCATGACCTGTGTCAGGTCATCCTGGTGCAGCATATCCCTTCCCATCAGTATGATATCATGTATTGCTGGGACAAGGAGAAGTCCATGCCACATGGAAAGGCAGAGACTAGGGGCTCTATCCAATAGGGTGTTCTAATCTATCAATGACCTTTCTGCTTTAATATCATATGGGATGATTCCGTTTGACATATAAGCCAGGAACCTACACAACACTAGTAATCAAAGCCTTTCCCAAGATTATAGGAAAGAGATTAACTATAAAGTGTTGTTATAATAAGCTCTGCAGAAGAATTTCCAAACTGCCCATATATTCCGTTTGCATTTTTATCTACAGGTAAAGAAAGAAAATCTCAAAGGCACTGCTTTCAGTCAATAGCTTTGCCCACAGTGCAGTTGTCTTTCCATTTGTCAATATTTTTGAAAATGATACCTTTTATTTGAGGGGGGTATTGAAGAAGATTTCAACTGCTTTTACAGCAGGCAGTTTGAACTGCTGGTTTGTAAAGCACATCTCTTGCAAAGAAATTTTCCCCCAAGTTGGGGACAGGCTGTACATTGGGAGAAGGGAACCTCTATGGGACTGGGACCCAATTTTAACTACCTTGGAAGCTGTCACAGGCCACACCATCACCTCCCAATGACCAGAAGTGACCCAAATCTATTTCTTATTCTAAAAACTCTTTCCAGTAAAAGGAGACACATGAAACCCCATGTTTTCTTCTGGAGGTGAAACACATTTCCAGAAACCCCCAGGAGCACACATCTCCATGATTTAATGTTGGGGTTGGGAGGTATCAATAAAGGCAGAAATTATTACCTGGATCATTGAGCCCTGCTTAACTTGTTGACTCTAGTGGAGGTTGGGAACAGAAGGAGCTTTTGGGGTCTGTTCCAAATAGTAAAATGTCACGGAACATTTCCACTTGAAAATGGGATGCCCCTGGGAAGAAATTGGAGCAGTTGTGGCTTGCTAAAGTCGTTAACTGCACTCTTGCATATTTACAGAAGGAAACCTGAGTTGTACCCTGAAAATAGGAGGTGTTTTACTTTATCCCTCTCAGGCTTTCCACAAACAAATTAAACCATTTTGGGTTTTATTTCAAGCTTTAAAGGACCTATCTATAGTGTGGAGTCTATTTTAGAGGCAGATTTGGGAGCTCCATTGTAGCTTAGAATAAAGCACAAAGGAGAGTCACCCCTGAAGCCCCCAGCTGGACTTAAGCATTTGTCAATATAAGTAAGCTAGTAAAAATTACTGTGGGCTAGTAATGAGAGAGCCAGTATCATATTTGAGCATTGGGCCATGACCCTGGAGACCAGAGTTTGATTTCTCACTCAGCCATGGAAACCCACTGGGTGACCTTGGGCTTTTCACACATTTTCAGCCTCAGAAAACCCCGTGATAGGTTCACCTTTGAGTCGCCATAAGTTGGAAATGACTTGAAGGCACACAACAACAACACGGAAATGTGTGTGGAGGACTCAACAACAACACGGAAATGTGTGTGGAGGACTCATCAACCCTTGCAGTATGTGCATACATATTATCCATGTTTCTCCCTCTCTCCTTTCTTCTTTACCTGATATGAGGTTTCCCTTCCCTCTTTTATTTTTTTCCCCTTTCCCCTGCTTTCTTTTTAAAAAAAGACAATAGCAAGTGTGCTAAGAGCACAGAGTACAACACAGACAGGGGTGCAGTGGCTGAACTTAAATCTGAAGTAACACCGAAATGGAGTCAGGACAAACACTTGAAGTATTGTACATTCCCTAACATTCAAGTGCTAAAAGTTTGCTTGCCCTAGGTCAGCGGTAGGCCACATGCCTACCGCAGATGTGATTGGGCTACAACTCCCCTCATCCCTTCCCACTGGTTGTGCTGGCTAGGAAAGTGCTGGCTAGGAATGTGTAGTACCAACATCTGGAGGGCTGCCTGTTTCCTATCCCTTCTCGAAATAGGTTGGTTAGAAACTAGGGCCATTTCTACCCTATACTGTTATAGTGTTATCATTCCACTTTCAACATCCTATGGAATCCTGGGGTTTGCAGTTTAAGGAGGGTCATTTCGAATTCTCAGCCGGAGAGCTCTTTGGCCTCAGTGACCTACAAACCCCAGAATTCTACAAGATGTTGAAAGTTGAGTCATAGCACTATAACACTGTAGTGTGGAAATGGCCTAGGTGTCTAATACAAAATCTTGCGTAAGCACTTCATGTTTATTAATAATAATTTGATTGACGGTTTTGTGTTGGTGACTCAAATTAATGTTCATTGAGGGTATTTAGTTTTTATTGTCCTTCTGAATCTGCCCTCTGCTCTGCTTTGGCATAACTAGCACTCCCAGTCCCTCGCAGGGACAAAGCCCTGGGACTTTTTAATTAGTATGGTAAAAGAAATTATCTGCCACTCCCTCCCGCCCTCCCCCCAAATTCTGTCCCCTCTCAACTTAGTCGCTGTCCTCACTATAGCTTGAGGGAGAAGATAGATTCTTCTACAGCAGGGCTTTCTAAATGGTGTGTCACAACACGTTAGTGTGTTGCCTGAAGTATGTAGGTGTGTCACCTCCCTGGCCTGAGAAAGACCCCCCAGCCTCTCCTGCTGCCACTGCAGCAGCGGTAGGCCAGGATCAGGTGGGGGGGCGCCGTTCCTGCTGCTGCAGCCCTCGCGGGGTCTTTCCTTGGTGAGGGTGATAGCAACAGGCCAGGATCAGGTAGGGAGGCCACCTTTCCCGCTGCTGCCACCCTCACTGGGGTCTTTCCTTGGCGAGGGCAACGGCAGCCAACAAGGATCAGATGAGGGGCTGCCTTTCCCGCTGTTTAACTTCTGGTTTGCTAGTAAAACTGAACCGTGTTGTGAAATGATGCATGTCCAAAAAGTGTGTCACCAACATGAAAAGTCTGGAAAGTTCTGTTCTACAGTGATAATATCTAATGAACTGCCCCTGGTATAATGCAAAGTGTTAGAGGATGGCCTGGATTAGAGTTAGGGGTTAGCATTAGGAAGTGGCTTGCTCTTGAGTAGGCAATTAGGACCCAGAGGCTTTACAAAAGACCTGTTCCTCAAGAAGACAAAACTTGTCAGAGAACTGTTTATTATGGATCAGCGTATCTGCCTGTAGTTTTGGATTTTCTTTTGCGAAGGAGTAGCAGCTATGGGGACAGGTATGACAAGGGCTTGCCATTTAGAATTTACCACTACACTGCTGTGATACTGACTGTTTGCATTTGTGAACGGATGACTGCAGCACAGAGGATGACACCGTGTAAGTTGCTGTGTGTTCTTCTGGAGGAAGAGCCGGAGACAAGTGTAACCACTAAATAATAAATCATTATTTTCAGAAGAGCAATTTTTGCTATCGGGCACTCTGCTCTGCCATAATACATGTTGCCTTGCCTCGTTCTCGGGGGCTGACTTGCCTCTTCTCTTCGAGGCTGGCTTTAAGATTCATGATGCTCGCTCTACCTAGACAGCATTATCCAGCAGTGTGTCCAATAAATCCCCCCTGCCTGGACATGAAGCATGAAGTTAAATCTCTGCTGTGCAGAAATAGCGTTTCATCCTGGAGTTCATTACAAGAAGTTGGGTTGTTTATCTTTGCCTGCCTCGATGCAACGTCTGACTCTGCTCTTGGATGTTTTTTTCATAATTAATAATTATGAATTACCCATGGCAATGCTAAGCATTCTGGCACAGGAGCACTCGGGTATGGCATGAATAGATCAGCGAGGACAAGTCATGAAGGGGAAAACACTCACGCACACTCAGACAAAGTCACTCACATGCCTCCATTTCTGGACTGAAAGCAACCAACCAAATGCAATGCAGCCCAATGGGATTTGGTGGGAACATAATTGGGCCATTCCTGTCTATGAATGTTGCATGGAAACACAGTGGATGTTGCCCAGCAGAAAATGGGATACAATGGCCCATCTAGCCAGACTTTTGCATAACAGAGCCATCCACTTAAGGATGTGACATTCCCAAGGACCCCAGTGAGATGATGAGATAAAAATCTTTGACTCTGATCTGACTCTGTGCGTTGCTGCACGCAACTAGTCGCTACACACAGGAGATGTTTCTGTAGTTTGGTGAATGGAATCATTTTACGATGCTCTGCACCACTGGCCGTGCCTATGGTGCAAGCTGGGTAACAGCACATTAGGTGTGTTAGTCAGAGCATTGGGTTGGGACTTGCAAGATCCAGATTCAAGTCTCCACTGAACCAAGACACTCACTGGCTGACCTTGGGGCCAATCATTTCTTTCAGCCCTGACCTCAGTCATAGGAATCTTCTGAGGTTACTGAGGCCAAAGAGCTCTCTGGCTGAGAATTCTCAGTGCCCCTCCCTCAACTGCAAACCCCAGGATTTCACAGGATGTTGAAGGTGGAATAACAGCACTAAAACAGGGTAGGGCAGAAAGGCCCATAGTTTGCACTTAGTTTGCACTTAGTTAACTCAGTGAGGGGAGAAGAGAGTGTCTGAGTCTTGCCCTTCCCAGCAGGCCCAGGCAAAAACAAACTGCTGCAGCCTCTCCTAGCTTGTCTGTCTGTCCTCATTAATACCTTTTGCCATCTTGATCACACTCTGATGTTGCTTGGGCATGTTTCCAAGTTTTCATCTGTGAAATGTTGAAAGATATGAGTATCAAACAGGATGACAGAGGCTACTTTCTATATTCTCAGTCAGCAGAATCTCCTATATAAGATTTTTTTTTTAATGATAGCTCCCACAATCCCCCAGGCTGTAGAATTCTGGGCACTATAGTTCAAAAAAGTAACTTTTTGAATATCTGTAAGCAATAGAGGCTGAAAAATGGTTGCCATCTTTCTCATCACTGCTTAGTCTCTCTCTTTCTTCCTCCTCCACATTCTTTTGTTGCTTGTGGTTTAGAAGTTAGCACTAATGGTTTGAATTGAGTCCAGTATGTGTGCTGGTGAGTGGCTGATGCAACATGAGATCTGCAAGTGCATGTGCAACTGGGGCACCCAATCACATGGAACGCCTTAGGCATGTTCAACTGAACAAGAGTGGGCACCATTTGAAGATATTTTCACAAGTGTCAGAAGTGAGTGGAAACTGCCAAGTATGATCTGTTACCCCAAAACATAGGTGCCACAAGGGCCACCCTATGAAGCCAAATACCTCTTTGCAAAAGTGGAGAATTAATTAGCTCAAAATCAGAAAGCTGACAAAAGGGGGCAACTTAGTGAGAGCTTCCTACCTAGGGATGGGCCAACCGAATCCTCGAATCCTGGGAAAGGATTCGAGATTCGCGAATCCGAATCCCTGTGCCAAAATAGGCAAACTGAATCTTTCAAATCCACCAACCAAATAGTTTTTTTGGAGACCAGGATGCCTTGAAACCTGGGAGATCAGACACACAAGGGGAGATGGCAAGTAGGTGACTTTTTCCCTTGGAGTAGTAATGGCCTTTGCTAACAATTTCAGAAATTACATCTGGAGTTGTATTCTAAGATACGTAAATTGAACATTTAATATTTAAGTTCAACACTTGACTGGAAGGTACACGCTTGAGATTTCAAGGACAGCTGAAAGATTCTTTTGCATAGTTCCCTTGCAGAGCTCTTTTGGACACAATTCTGGGGTTTATAGCTCTACAAGGGGTCACAGCCTTCTCTGACAAAGTGTGCTGGTGTATCAAACTGCAAACCCTAGGATGCCAGAAGAAGCTATGCAAAGAAAAGCCAGTTTTGACCTGGATTATCTCTGTGCTGTAGTATGTGGCCCTGTTTACACAAGCAGGAAAATGTGGGATTAATCCACATTGTCCTGCCTTTGTAGAAAGGGCCTTCATGTCATTTTCAATCTGGGGAGATTCTGAGGCAAAACTATGACAATTGTCCTGGCCAGATTTCTTCAGAGGGAAGTTTGCCTTTGCCCAGGCTTTTGCTGAGGCTGAGAGAGTGTGTCTTGCCCAAGATTATCCTTCTTTCCCTTGTTTTTTAAACCCTTATTTTAAAAAAAGGATTTGAAAGATTTGAGATTCGTGGATTCCTAGAACCTTCCAGGGATTCGGATTCGGAGCCAGATTCGGAAAATTCTAGATTTGTCCCATCTCTATTTCTTCCAATGTTTATGGGCTCACACAAGAAAAAAACCAGCCAGCGATCCAAAAGTAAACTAAAAATGTGTTTTTTTCAGGGGAATTCACTCATGCATGCATACAAGAAACAAACAGTCAAACACTCACATGAGAGCTAACTGAAAAATAAAGGGACAAAAAGTTATGGATAGAGAGGCGAAGGGTTTGGGGTTATAATTACCAGTCCAGAAGAAGCTGAAAGGTGGCTTGGTTTAGGTAGGACCTAAGGACAGTTGCAGAGCTTGGAAAAGTTAAGTTTTCTGGACTCGTAGGATCCAGTGTGACACAGCCCTGGCTTTGTTTGAGCTACATATATTTTGTACATGTAAGTATCTTTGCAAGATCTAACTTTTGCACACGATCTAGAGACAGGATGAGGTGCCTTAGGCGGAAGAAACGGTAGACACATGGGCAGGAAGTGACTGGACAGAACACCTAGGAAGCAAGAAGAGCTAAACAACAGAAGCCTACAGGCAGGGTGACCTGGAGGTCAGAGGAAGCGGTAGGCTGTGAACAAGCACAGAATCTAAGAAAATCCCAGCTTCCTTGTCAAAGAAACAGCTTTCTAGTGATCATTACTGTACAGGAGAGTTTGAACTATGTGTAAACAGTGTTAGAATGCAAGTAAGCCAAAGCTGTCTTTTGCAGGTGGCATGATAATAACTTGCCTGGCTCAGTCTCTTCCTATTTTGTACAGTTAGTGTTGGCTGCTCAAGTAATCCAACATGTCACTTAATCCCAGTCCCCATGCCCTTTTCTCTTTTCATTCTTTCCCTGATAATGGAAGCAAACAAGAGCTAAATGGAATGCTATGTTAAATGCCTCGTGTGCAATTGGGGATCCCCTTCCTTCCTTCCTTCCTTCCTTCCTTCCTTCCTTCCTTCCTTCCTTCCTTCCTTCCTTCCCATTAGAATAAGCTGACATAGTCTTGATCTATATCAGACTGTCATGCACTGGTTTATATTTTTCTTCTATCCAGCTAGCTATCTAGCTATCGATATAGCTATCATCTATTTATTTGTTTCAGCTCTTCCTCACTGTGGAAGGTTAGGGAAGAAGGAAACCTCAATTGAATCTGACTGGAGGTTCCCCCCACCCCCTTTTTTAAACGATCTGCTTTGGAAGTAGTTGTGCAACACTGGAAAAACAAACTGGCTAGGTGGAAAGTTTAAAATCCCTCCCCATAGCATACTGTTCCTGATTTAGACTGAAGCCATCCACACTTACTTGAATGCAAAAAGAAAGGGGAGAGGGCAAGAAAGTGATCCTAAATCACATAGCTTGTGAGTAGTCCCCCATAATACTTGTCACTGGAGGCCCAAGCAGACTCTGTGGCTCAGAGTGCTTGGCATCAGCTCTGACTGGGGTGCCAGTTACAGCCTTTCTTGGATAGAGATAACTGAGGCCATTTTTGCATGACACTCACCCTTTTCGCATGGCATTTGCCATGCAAAAGCGCCCCTTGAGCATCGCGCAACTGCAAGGAGCAATCCACACGCCACACTAGTAATCGCGTGACGCTCCAGGGTCTGGCAGGCGCCGATCACGCACTTTTTCATTTTCATCTGTAAGCTGAAAATGGTGCATAATCACGCATCGCTCCGAGGCCCTCCATGCGTGTGGAGCTCTGGAGCTGCGGTGCTCATGCTTCCTGCCCCAGCGCAGCCTGAGAAACTCCCAGACCACACTGCGGAAGGAAGAGGAGGGGCTCTCACATGAGCAGGCAGCAGCTGCAGAGCTGAAGGAACTGGGACACGAGAGCCTCTCGCTAGAGGCTGCTCATGTGATCCCTGCACCCCAGCACCGGAAACAGGTAAGCCGCGGAAGGGGCCAGTGTTCTAGTGCTCTTATTCCACTTTCAACCTCCTGGGGTTTGCAGTTTAGGGAAAGGCCTTTAGAATTCCCAGCCAGCGAGCTCTTTGGCCTCAGTAAACTACAGACCCCAGAATTCCACAGGGTGTTGAAAGTGGAATAATAGCACTGTAGCAGCACTGGTGATTTCCCCAATCAGAGTACTGCAATGCACTCTGTTGGGGGCTGCCCTTGGAGATAATTCAGAAGCTACTGCTGGTACAGAACACAGCCACAGGATTACTGACCAGTGTACCATAGAGACAACACATAAAACTGATGTCTTAAAGAAGTTATTTTGGATACCAGTTCACTTCCAGTCTGAATTCAAGGTTCTGGGGAAGACATTTAAAGCCCCAAATGGCTTGGGACCTCAATATGTAAAGGAGGTTCTCTCCCTATACGTATATGATGAAGAAGAGAGCCAGAATAGTCTAGTGGTTTGAGTGTTGGGCTATGACTCTGGAGACCAGAGATCAAATCCCTACTGATTGTTCTTGGGAAGTCATACTCTGTCAGCCTTAGAGGAAGATAAAAACTCCCCTGAACAAATCTTGTGAAGAAAACTCCATGATAGAATTGCCTTACGGTCACCCGAGTCAGAAATGACTTAGAGGCACACAACAACAACCAAGCACTGAGCTCTGCAGGAGGGTAGGAAAACATGGGAGAGGGACTTTTTGGCTGCTGCACCCTGTACCCTTCAACAGATTAATCAGGACAGCCCCCATTAATCTTCCTCCATCTCACATAAGGAAGGAGGGGCAAAATCTTGCCTTTCCCAGTACGTTTAGGCTGAAGCAAACTGCTATAGTTTGTCCTAGCCTGTGTGCTGTTCCTCATTAATAGCTTTTGCCATCTTGACCACACTCTGATATTGCTTGGCCACATGTATCCTGGTTTTGATTTGTGAAATGTTGGAGAGTATGGCACCTCAATTGTGGAACACCCTCCCCTTGGAGATCCAGCCAGTACAAACATTGGCCTCTTTCCAGTGCCAAGTAAAGATACGGCTTTTTATTAAAGATTGTGGTGCTTAACGTACTTTAAATGTGCATGTACATGTTCTTTAATTGTTACATCCTTTTAAACTGTTTCAACTTGTCATGTTTAATATGTGTTTAGCTATTTTATTGTTTTAATCTGGAACTGTTTTAAATTGTTTATTGTTTCTGTCTGTGCACTGCCCTGAAATCCCACAAGAAAGGATAAGATATAAATATTCCAATAAGTAAAATAAATAATTTGCATGCTAGGTGAATGTAGTATGTTTTTGAACTCTGAAAGATGGCAGTGCCTCTCACTAACTGCTTTGGAGCCACATAGAGCCGCTGAAATAGCTGCCATGTCAAGACAAGGCAGACCCTATATGAACTGTAGTCAGATCAAGCAATTTGCTCATCTGTCCTTCTTCCACAGATTTTTTAAAACTCTTCCTCTTCACAAAGGCAGAAATCATTTTTGTTGTTACTGCTCCTACTATAGTTTCCTGCCTTTCAACCAAGAAGGAATCCTAAGAAGCTTGGCATAAAATAATACACTTCCAACAGCCTTTCCCAAACTGAGTACCCTCTAGATGTGTTGCACTGAAGTTCCCATCACGCTGGCTGGGGATGATGGGAGATGTAGGCCAACACTTTAGGAGGGCATCAGGTTTGGGAAAGATTGGTATTTCTTCTTTCCCCTCTGGATTTGGTTATGAGGAAGCCACAGGTTGGGAACTTTTCAGGGGCTTTAAAAACCTGCTTTTAAAATGTCCCAATATCTTTCCCTTCCTCTCACTTTTCCCTTTTGTCCTCAACTTAAGCTCTCAATTAACTGTGAGCAAGGGAGAGGAAAGGTGGAGTGGCTATGAACATAGTGTTCATATGATGGTTCTGAGAGAAAGTTGTAACTTTGAGCAGGTCTATAAAGACATTTTGGTTTTAGACTAATATGTTATAACTTTATATTCTAATGTTACATTACAGACATCCCTTCAATTTTACAGGTTCAGCATTCACGGATTTGATTATTTACAGGTTATTTTATTTAATTATTTGAAACATTCTTACTGTATTTGCCCCTCCCATGGAAATAAATATGTTCTTTCTAGGAATCTCTAGGTCCTCCAGTGTGATTCTATGGTCCACTTCCAGTTGGAGAATATAGAATAAACTGTTTTCCTCATAGCTTATTTGCTGGATTTTTAAACAGAATGAAAATGAACCCCTTTCTGGTTGACTGTATTAAAACATGTCAATTTCATATTGGGAAAAACTGAGATATTTGTAGATGGATATGTTCTGTTAAATTATACCCTTGAGACATAGAACTTAACTAATAGTCAGCATGATGGGGTCTTGTGTGCTCTTACTGTTGCCAAAACATTTGCATTCCAAAGCTGGAACATTATCTATTGTTCAGTGGTCAGGAGGATCTCATAGCTTTAGCCACTTACAAACGTGTTTTACAGATGCCTACCCTTCAACTATCCTGATTTGGCAGGAACAGGGCCAATTAATTCTCTGTCATCCCACTTTTTTCAGCTGTTTTTATAACGTCCTAGTTTCTCTCTTGTCCTCCCACTTTTCCTCTTCATCCTCAGCTTCTTTGAAATGCTGAAAATGGAGTGCAAAGTGCAGAGATGCAGTTGGGGGGGGAATCAAGGTTTGAATCCACACTTGGCCATGGAAATCCACTGGATGACCTTGAGCAAGTCACACTTGCTCAGCCTCAGAAGAAGGCAAAGGCAAACCCCCTCTGAACAAAACCTGTCAAGAAAACTTCTTAATAGGTTCCCCCTAAATTTGCCATAAGTTGGAAACAACTTGAAGGCACACAACAACAGGCCTTCCTCCACCATTCTCCCAGTGCCACGGTTACTTAAAACTAACTAACTAACTAACTAACTTCCAACTAGACAGAGAACAAGGAGGAAAAGTGGGACCTGAGGGCATAAAACACTTCATAAAAAGGAGCTGCTTTGCTGTCAGAGGCTTTGTTAACTTAAGTATACCTGTACTATGTATTCCTTTTTCGTAATAATGTTCCAAACTCTTTAGCCATGAACATGATCGTCTCCTCCTCCTCCCCCATCTTCATATTTTCTGCCAAGCAATATGGCTTTAGCTGAAGCATGATGGGCATACATGAGCATATATAACCATGTCCATGCTAGAAAATAACAATTTGAGGTTGAGGTCAGTGTGGGCTCTTAAAAAGTGCTCTCTGCTACAGGAAAGAAGGCATCCTCACCTGTGAGAAATGTCTGTGCCAAAATTGGCAGAAGTGTGTAAGGGTTGGTGATACTGGGAAAAACTTTGTGTGACTTTGTTGTTGGGAGTGACAGTGAGACTCAGGTGGCTGTGCCTGACTTGTGATCTTGCCCTCGCAGGATTTTGATGAGGAACTAGAGAGAATCAGTGGTAGACTGGTGGCTGACCGACTTGGACATTGCACTGCAGGATTTGCATGAGGCTAAAAGTGGTAGATTGGACCACTGCATTCACTGCTTCAGGGAAAGTGAAATCCAAAGAAACAGGAAGGAAGCTTCAGTCAGAGCCTTATTCTCTGCTTTAACACAGAGCTGGATGAATAAACACAGACACCTTTGGCTTGTCCATAGTATGGAATTCCACAGTTCTCAACACCATGTGCCACAGACCAACTATTTATTATATTCCCGTTCAGGTCTGGAAACTCAGAGGGCCAGTAGAATACACAGCATCAGCTTTGAGGTCAGTTAGGATGTTCTTCCTTCCCCACAGCTTTGTTGTACCCATAAAGAAGATCTTCAGGGGAAGGGGGTGTCTCAGCAATCAGCAAAAAGTTCAATAAGTTTTAGCTTGTTTCAGGCCATTTCTGCCCTACACTGTTATAGTGCTATTATTCCACTTTCAACCTCGGCCATTTTCGCATGGCATTTGCCATGCGAAAGGGCGCCTGGAACGTTGTGCGATTGTGAGAAGCAATCTGCACAACGCACTCAGAATCACGCAACGCTCCAGGGTAGGGCAGGTGCCGCTCACACACTTTTTCATTTTTGGCTTTCAGCTGAAAATGGTGCGAGATCATGCATTGCTCCAGAGCCCCGTGCGCACTTGCCGTGTGTGCGGAGCCTCCGGATCTACAGTCGTCGCACTTCCTGCCCCAGCGCAGCCTGAGAAACTCCCAGGTTGAGCTGAGGAAGGAAGAGGCAGGGCTCTCGTGCTGCTTGCTTGGGAGCAGGCAGCTCGTGTGAAGCTGAAGCAGCAGGGACACGAGAACCTCTCACTGGAGGCTGCTTGCATGATCCCTGCACTCCAGTGCTGAAAAAAGGTAAGGTGCGGAAAGGGGCCTCCTGTGGAATTCTGGGGTTTGTAGTTTACTGAGGCCAAAGAGCTCTCTGGCTGAGAATTCTAAAAGACCCTCCCTAAACTGCAAACCCCAGGATTCCATGGGAGGTTGAAAGTGGAATAATAGCACCATAACAGTGTAGTCCAGAAACAGCCTCAGGGTTTTTTCCCCCTTAAATCCAAAGAGCAGGCAGACGTCAGCCTTGTGGATTTAATTTGTTCTTAAAAAATTAAACTCCAAGATCCAGAAACATGCAGAATTCAAGCAGTTCATATATATAAAAGTTATTTTAAAGCAATTCAACCATCTATGGAGTGGAAACAATTTAAAATACATTGAAATTATTATCTCTCATTAAATGACAATATAAAAATCAACAGGAACAGCAGAGCATATCATTAAAAGCCCATCACAATCAATTTCTGAAAGCCTAGAAGTTATATGGGCTGGAATTCTTTTGGAGCTCTATCGCACTACACTCTTTATAGTACTATTATTGCACTTTAACTGCCATGGAAGCAACCTGTAGAATTCTGGGGTCTGCAGTTTAGGGAGAGCCAAGAGTTTTCTGGCTGAGAATTCTAAATGCCCCTCTCTAAACGGCAAATCCCAGTGTTCCATGCTATCTTGCCATGGCACTTAAAAATGGAATAATAGCACTATCAGAGTATAGTGTGATGAAGCCCTTGGCTAGTTCCACCAGGAGGAGAGGCATTGAAGCAATTGTTGAATGGTGAGTGAATAGGTAAGGGAATCCAATTGATTCAGTGGGTCTACTCTAGTCAAACTGCAGGAGAAAGTCCATTAGGAAGACCAAACAGCAAGAGAAGACAGAGCCACTAACCATAGTTGGTGTGTGGGTGTGTGGATGGACTCTGGAAGTTATATTTCTAAAAGTAACTTTTCCAAGATCTGATGCTTGCATTGAAATGGACAGTTGTGAAAAAGAGGCTGCTCATTTCTCTCTCCTGGGATTGGGATGTCCAGGGATAGTGAAAGGACCCCTGTCACCTGATGGTCCAGGGCCATCCCTCCAACTTGAGCTCACTCTCCCCCTGCTGTATTGAAAGGGTTAAGTTGAAGAAGCTATTGCTAAGGTAGAAAAATATAGAAAAATAAGGTGAGCAGATGCGCCCTTTATCTTATCAAGAGGCTTAGGTATGTGCTTAGCAGTGCCGGGAACCTAGGGAGTTTTGATGTTGGAGAAATACTCCCTTGGTACCAAAATACATCATTTTTGAAAGATGTAACCCAGGTCTGCCTGACCTGTAAACACTTCATATATGGTCATATGTAATCATTTCCTGTAACCTGTTTACAAGAGGGTATAAAAAGAGAGCTAATACCTGGATCGGGGCTCTCAGGCTTTGGAAATCATTCCACTGAGATCCCTGCAGTAAAATAAACTTTTATTTTTGCTTTCTAATCTGGTGGTCTCAATTCTTGGCGAGCTACTTCAATTTGGGGGCTCGTCCGGGATATTGAGGGGCGTTTTGCCCACTTTGGCGGACGCCAGGGCGTCGGGGCCGTCGCCTCTTTCGACGCGACCCAGGGCGCCCCTGACCTACTTTTGTCAGAAGGATTGACTCGGAGTGAGGCGGCGGCTCTGGCGGTGGTGTTCCAGCCCAGGGACCCGAAGACGGAGCAGAAAGCAGAACCCTCCCACGACTGTTGGTGAGTGCCCTCCCTGCAACATCAGGGAGAAGAGGGGCCTGATCAACCCCTTAAGTCTTGCCTTAGTACCCCACTGTTGTGGGTGAAACCGCGAGGCTTTTTGGAGGTGGAAAAAGAGGTGGGAGGTAGTTTGTTGGCGTGAATGTGGTGTGAAAGGAGGGGCGCAAGGTGTCGCAGTTCCCATTGCATACCGTTGAGAGTCCGGGTGCGTGGGTCGGCACAGAGAGAGTGGTGTCTATCCCCCTTCATGTTGGCGCGTGAGACCCCTTACTCACGCACCAAATCCCTTTCTCCTAGTGTGTCTTGTCCACGTTGGGAGGAAATGGGTGGGGGACAAAGCCGGCAAACCCCTTTAGGTTGTATGTTAAAGAATTTCAAGAAAGGATTCAGTGGGGACTATGGGGACCCCCCGATGACACCAGGGCGTTTACGGAATTTATGTGAAGTGGAGTGGCCTTCTTTCAAGGTGGGGTGGCCTCCGGAAGGGAGCTTAGAACCCGCTCGAATCAAGGCAGTGTATTCAGTAGTGGTGGGTGAGCCTGGCCATCCTGATCAGTATCCATACATAGATTCATGGGACACAGTGGTTACAGAGAACCCCTCTTGGTTGCAGAAGTGTCAGGAACAAATTTGTAAGGCTATGGTGCTGAGGCAGGACAGGGCCAGACGAAAGCTTGGAAAATCCCAGATTTTGCCTGATTCAGCTCCAGAAGAGCCCACTGCCCCCCCTCCACCGTATGTGGTGATGCAGCCAGCCCCGCCACCACTGGCTTTGGAAGTACCACCGCCTGCTCCACTGCCGCCAGTACCTCAGACAGCCTCACAACAAGAGGGAGTGGCTGGGGGACTGGCGGATTTGGCCCCAGTTACCCATGAAGAGGAAATGACAGAGGAGTTGTCAGGTTCCAGTTTGGCTGTCCAGAATAAGATGACACTCAGACCCAAACCCGAACAGACTGGACCAAAAGAAAAATCCAAGAGTAAGCAGGTCAAGAGTAAACAGACAAAACCCCAGAAGGAAGTAGAAGAAGTAGATGATTCGGATGGGGAAAGTGGAGATGTGATTGCACCATTGCGACAAATCAGTCAATTGGTGCCAGATCCCACCCAAGAGGGTGGTTATCGGCGAGTCCCGAGTTACCAATATACTCCCTTCACCATGTCTGACCTCCTTAATTGGAAGACCCATTATGCTACTTACACAGATAAGCCACAAGAAGTAATTGAACTTTGTTCCAGTATTATGGCCTCACATGTCCCCAATTGGCAAGATTGTCAGCAGTTGCTCCTGACTTTGTTCACTACTGAAGGGCGGAGGAGAATAATTCAGCATGCAGAACGGATAGCTAGAAACAGGGCACCTCCTGGAGAGGCGAACCCTGAGCAGTGGATGAGAGGTAGGGTCCCCTTGGCGGACCCAGGATGGGACCCGAACCTCCCAGCACAGTTGACTATGCTCACTGATTATCAAGCTCTACTAGTGGAAGCTATGAGAGAAGGAATGAAGAGGCCTGTTAATATGTCCAAAGTATCAGAGATACTTCAGGGACCCACTGAACCCCCAGGAACATATTTGGAAAGATTACTTGATGCTTATAGGCAGTATACTCCTGTGAACCCAGAAGACCCAGGCAACCAACAGATGGTGAATTTGGCCTTCGTGACCCAAAGTTATCCAGATATAAGGAAGAAACTCCAGAAACAAGAGGGATTTGCAGGTATGAATTTGAGCCAATTGTTGGAAATTGCCCAGAGAGTATATGTGAATAGAGACCAAGAGGAGAAACGGGAGAAGGACAGGCGGATGCTTAAAAATTGGAATTATTGGCTGCAGCTTTGGCGACAAAGGAAGGGGGGCGGAAAATTGGAAAAGGAAGTGGACCTCCATTGAGACGCAATGAGTGTGCCCTCTGCCGACAGGTTGGGCATTGGAAGAATGAATGTCCCAGACAGAGAGGGATGGCGAACAGGGGAAGAGGAATGGATCGAGGAAGAGGAAGGGGAGCAAATCGAGGAAGAGGAAGAGGAAGAGTAGTGGATGGAAGATATGAGCAGGGGATGGACGAAGGGTTCGAGGACTTCATTGGACTAGCTGAAATGGAACATTATGATTAGGACAGACCGGGCCCCCTTGCTCTCGGCCCCGGGGAGCCTATGGTCACAGCACAAATAGGGGACCGAGCCATCCCCATGATGGTAGATACGGGAGCCACCCGTTCGGTATTAAATTCTGCAATAGCCCCAAAAACTGAGAAAGCCATAAGAATTGTGGGGGCCATGGGGAAATTGGAAAAACACCCTCTCTTAGAAAAAAGGGTTGTGGATCTAGGAAGACATCAAGTCACTCACCAGTTTTTGTATTTGCCAAGTTGCCCTGTGCCCTTACTGGGTCGAGATTTGTTGGCTAAATTGAGAGCTCAAATTTCTATTGAAGAAGATGGGACGATGGAAATAAATTTTAGAGGACCAAAGAATATCTCAGTGACTTATCCAATGGAGGAGGAGTGGCGAAGGTACCAGATCATGGTTTGTCAAGAGCAACCCACTATATTTGGACCCCCAGGCGTGTGGGCTGAAGACAACCCACCTGGGTTAGCCCGGTTCGTGGCCCCCATAGTGGTAGAATTAAAGCCAAATGCTATGCCCACTTGTGTAAGGCAATATGATCTACCCAGAGAAGCCCTGGAAGGGATCCAGAAGCATTTAGAACGGCTGAAGAAGTACAATATAATTCGGGAATGCCGCTCTCCCTGGAATACTCCATTACTCCCAGTATTGAAACCTGGGACGAAGGAATATCGTCCAGTACAAGATTTAAGGATGGTAAACAAAGCTACAGTAACCCTACACCCAGTGGTACCAAACCCATATGTCCTGATGGGACTAGTTCCATCTGCAGCTACTCACTTCACTGTTTTGGATCTCAAGGATGCCTTCTTCTGTATCCGAGTGGCCCCCCAAAGCCAGGAAATATTTGCCTTCCAGGTGGAAGACAGCATTACAGGCCAGAAGACCCAGTTCACGTGGTGCCGCTTGCCTCAGGGGTGGAAGAACTCGCCAACGATTTTTGGGACATCATTGAGTCAAGACTTGAGAAAATTCCGATCTGAACCCGAGAGACGAGTTTTGCTGCAATATGTGGATGATCTACTGTTGGCCGCCACCAGTGAGGAGGAGTGTAAGGAAGCCACAATGGAGTTGCTCCAGCTTCTGTGGGAAGCAGGCTACAAAGTATCTAAGAAGAAGGCCCAGTTGTGCCAGACAGAGGTGCGATATCTGGGATTCCAAGTGACTCAAGGGAAACGAGCGCTAGGCCGAGAAAGGAAGGAGGCTGTGTGTGCTCTGCCTGAGCCCCGGAATCGGAAGATGGTGCGAGAATTCTTGGGTGCAGCTGGGTTTTGCAGAATCTGGATTCCTAACTTTGCAGTAATGAGCAAACCATTATATGAAGCTACCAAAGGTCCGGAGAAGTCTGAATTTGTGTGGGGAAAAGAACAAAAGAACGCCTGGGAACAGAAGGCACTGATGGAAGCTCCGGCGCTAGGTCTGCCAGATGTAACAAAGAAGTTCACCTTATATGTTGATGAGAAGAATGGAATAGCCGTGGGAGTACTGACACAGATGTTAGGATCCTGGCATCGCCCAGTGGCATATCTCTCTAAGCAATTAGATCCAGTCGCTAGAGGATGGCCTGGGTGTCTCAGAGCTATAGCAGCAACAGCCTTGTTGGTAAAAGAAGCAGATAAGTTAACCTTAGGCCAGAATTTGATGGTAAAGGTTCCACATTCTGTACTGGCCCTCATGGAGTACAAAGGTAGCTATTGGTTCACGAATAGCCGAATGTCCAAGTATCAGGGAATGTTGTATGAAAACCCTAGAGTGAAGTTGGAGTTGTGCACCACCCTGAACCCTGCAACACTGCTCCCAGCAGAATCTGGAAATATACACCACGACTGCCTTCAAACCATGGATGAAGTATACTCAAGTAGACCAGACTTGCGGGATACCCCATGGCCCCATCCTGATGTCACTTACTATACAGATGGAAGTAGCTTTGTGCGAGAGGGGAAGCGAAAGGCCGGCTATGCAGTGGTCACGGCAGATAAAATAATAGAAGCCAAAGCGCTACCTGTTGGTACCTCGGCCCAGAAGGCGGAACTTATCGCTTTGATCAGGGCTTTAGAGCTGGCCGAAGGACTTACTGTAAACATATACACAGATTCAAAGTATGCCTTCACTACCCTGCATGCGCATGGAGCACTGTACAAAGAAAAAGGATTGATCAATTCTTCAGGACAAGAGATCAAATATGGAAAAGAAATAGAGCACCTATTAGAAGCGGTGTGGGCCCCTAGTAAAGTTGCTGTGATGCACTGTAAAGGACATCAGAGAGGGCAAGATCCAGTGGTCCGGGGAAACCGGAAGGCAGATGCTGCTGCAAAGGAGGCTGCTGAGAGTGAACTAGTGAGTGGGAAGGAGAACCTGCCCAGAGAATTGGTAGTACCACTTTTCCAAGTCTCCTTGAGTAACCAGACCCCTAGATACACCCAGCAGGAGAATGAGAGGGCTGAAAAGGACCTGAAAGCTATAAGCGACAAAGATGGTTGGTGGGTCCTACCAGATGGAAGACGGTACATACCCCAATCTATGGGATGGCCAATCGTTCAGAAGGCACATGAAGCCACGCATCTGGGAAAGACAGCGTTGGCCCAGTTGTTAGCAAAGGATGTGTTTATAGATGGAATGAGACAGTACACCATGCTGGCGTCATCACGGTGTCAACTCTGCGCTCGGAACAACCCGCGTCAAGGACCCAGATTGGAAGAGGGAACCCAACATCAAGGATCTACTCCCTTCGAATCCCTAGTGGTGGACTTCACCGAGATGCCACGGATGGGACAATACCGATATATGTTGGTAATGGTGTGCACTCACACTGGGTGGGTTGAAGCATATCCTACTAGAACCGAGAAGGCGAAGGAAGTAGTACGAGCTCTACTCCGAGACATCGTACCTAGATACGGGTTACCCCTTCACATCGGATCTGATAATGGCCCAGCCTTCGTGCACGGAGTAGTTAAGAGTTTGGCAGAAGTCTTAGGAATTACTTGGAAATTACATTGTGCGTATAGGCCCCAAAGTTCTGGGAAGGTGGAAAGGATGAACAGAACATTGAAGACTCAGCTTGCAAAATTGTGTCAAGAAACTAAGCTCAAATGGTTGGATGTACTCCCAATAGCTCTTTTGAGAATAAGATGCACCCCTCATCGGACGACTGGGCTGACTCCATTTGAGCTGCTGTATGGAAGACCCCCGGCCATCCTGAAGGGATTGAGAGGGGACATTTGAGAGCTGGGGAACTTAACCCTCCAAGAAGAAGTGCAGGCATTAGGGAAAGCTCTAGAGAAGGTAAACGCCCATGCTTTGGAGGTTAGACGAGTTCCTTTCCTCACAAAGGCCCATTCCTTCCAGCCTGGGGATGAGGTGTGGGTTAAAGATTGGAAAGGGGAGCCTCTATCACCAGGCTGGAGGGGGCCGTATCACGTGCTGTTGGTCACCCCCACTGCAGTAAAAGTAGCAGGGTTGAAACCTTGGATACACTACACCCGGATAAAAAGGGCGTTTACTGATTGGGCTGTAATTTCATCACAAGAAAACCCTTTGAAACTGAAATTGTCCAGAAGAAAAGGGGGGTTTTGTACCATAGTCAAAGGAGGATGCAAGGTTGCGTTCCATGATTTGAACAAGACTATAGAGGATGAGATACAGCAGTTGCAAGGGTTGATATAAAATAATGACAGTGGCGTTAGTAACCCCTGGGATTGGTTAACTTCTTGGCTTCCAGATCTTAGCTGGTTAAAAACCTTGTTTCTAGGTATTGTACTTTTAATTGTAGTAGGGTTCTTAGTAATGATATGTATTTCTTGTGCTATGAAATGTGTACATGCCTCTCTCTCCCAAGCTATGGAGGGGAAGGCAGCTCATTTTGCTGTTATGGCCCAAAAGCAAGCTTAAGTATGTCAAATTGCGTAGAATTTGGCATAAAGGGGGGAATGAAAGGGTTAAGTTGAAGAAGCTATTGCTAAGGTAGAAAAATATAGAAAAATAAGGTGAGCAGATGCGCCCTTTATCTTATCAAGAGGCTTAGGTATGTGCTTAGCAGTGCCGGGAACCTAGGGAGTTTTGATGTTGGAGAAATACTCCCTTGGTACCAAAATACATCATTTTTGAAAGATGTAACCCAGGTCTGCCTGACCTGTAAACACTTCATATATGGTCATATGTAATCATTTCCTGTAACCTGTTTACAAGAGGGTATAAAAAGAGAGCTAATACCTGGATCGGGGCTCTCAGGCTTTGGAAATCATTCCACTGAGATCCCTGCAGTAAAATAAACTTTTATTTTTGCTTTCTAATCTGGTGGTCTCAATTCTTGGCGAGCTACTTCAGTATCTCTGCCTCCTTTCATCACCAGACCCCAAAGCCTTTCATTTGTGAGCCTGCTTCAAAGGGAAGCACCGGGGGCAGAATCCCTATCAGGCCATGGTGACTATTTTGCCACAGAAGCACACCCAGAAGCCTTTGTGCAGAGAATCTGTTGCCACTTCATTCTTGGGAGACACCTATGCTCTCCATCAAAACGATATAACGTGGCATCACAATGGACTGTGGGTAGAACAAGAGCTGGGTTGCCATGGTATACTGTATTTGCCAGTGTATAAGACACAGCTGCATAAAAGACACATGCCATTTATATGCCAGCAAATACTATTTCCTGGCATGTAAGACAGACCAGCGTGTGCACTCCATTTTCAAACAGTATTTTTTGGGAAAAAAGTGAATCTTATAAGCCAGCAAATACAGTAATTACCAGGGTTACCAGGTTAGGACTAGTCTAGGATCTGATATTTGGGGGCCAAAACCTGAGACTTTGAGATCTTCCACACCACACTAGTATAGCATTTTCATTCCACTTTAACCACCATGGTTGCATCTTATGGAATGCTGCAGTTTGGAGTTTGGAGAAGCACTAGAGTAGTTTGAATGAGAACTCTAAATGCCCTCTCCTTAAACTGCAAATCCCAAGGTTCCACAGGACAGATCTATGGCAGTTAAAATGGAATCATAGCACTATAGTCTCATAGTGTGAAAAAGCCTTTACTGACTTGCAATATCACAGTGGCTGGGTTTTGTTTATGTTATAAGGTTGGTGTTACAAAAAGCACTCTTTGATGTCATTCAGCATCATGCATTAATAAATCATAATCATAATCATAATAGTAATAATACATTTTTGTTACCTACCTCTCCTCAAAGATCAAGGCAGGGTACACCAAAGGTTAAAATATATTACACATCAATCACAGATGTTCACAATATGCCATTCAAATCAAACCCATTATGTATAACAAATGATCAAAATACACACACACACACACACACTTTTAAAGTCCTCTCACACTGAAATTCCTCACCAGTAAACCAGGGAAGAGGGACCACCTCTAAGACTTAAGGCCAGGCCCAGAGAGATCTGGAAACCCAAGCAATCCTGTTTGTTTTTGTGCGCCTTCTTCTTTTATTTAAACTGTGGCTGATGGTCTTTCCAAGTGTGGAAAATTAACCCAGGCTGCTCTTATTGTAGTGCAGATGCTGAAAATCCTGCACCGTTTCCAGCACAGTGACAAGTAGAGTGTGGATTACTGAAGCAGCTGATAGTCTATAAAAGTATTCTCCCCCTCACAACCTCTGCCCGCCACCCTGTAACATCCTTTTGGCATTGGAAAGTGTTCTAGAGGAGCATATGGTGATGGAAATGAGGATAAACATAACTCCCTGATCTCCTGCCTGTCTCTCTCCAGTTGCCAATCTTGAGCCAGCTCCTTTTTCATTATAATATTGTTGGCTTTCAACAAGGCCATGCTGTCTTCGAGGCTTTTCCATTGTCTGCCAGCTTCTCCTTCTTCTTTTATGTTAGGGGGCTGAGATGCCAGCCAGCGTGTTACAAAAGGCAGGCAAGGAAGGAACAACTTAGCACGGGGCAATCAGTGTTGCCTTCTCTATGAAAAGTATGGGAGATGTGCCAGGTCTCTTAGCCTGGATTTCAAAGGGATTGTACACTTGGACTGATTAACTACCAAAGGCCAATTTTAATCAGTGCAGCCACGAGTTGAAAACGCACATTTCAGTATTACACTTGGTGTAATAGGGCACAATTTGTCTATTAGGTAGCCTCCTGATAATGAATGTTGCTTCTTTAAAAAATAAAGCCTGCTCTTTCTTGTTCTTCTTCTTTTTTAAAGAACTTTTGCTTTCTCCAGAACCAAGATATTCACCTTTTATATTAAGATACTGGCACTGTGCAAGTTTACAAGTTTTGATCTATTATTTAGCCTTTACCCCGATGATTGCTTAGACCAGCTGTCGTCAGCCTTAGCCAACATGGTCAACCTAAACGTCTCAAAGACAGTAGGTTGGAGGGGATGGATTAATGAATAAGACCATTTCCACACTGCACTGTTATAGTGCTATTATTTCCCTTTCAACATCCTGTGGAATTCTGGGGTTTGTAGTTTAGGGAGGCCAAAGAGCTCTCTGGCTGAGAATTCTGAATGCCCTCCCTGAACTGCAAAGCCCAGGATTCCACAGGATGTGGAAAGTGGAATAAGGACACTATCACAGTGTAGGGCGTACATGGCCTAAGTTTGCTAAAAGATGATTGATGAACTTCAATTTCTCAAGAGAAAAATATGGAAAGTAATATAAGGGAATTCATGTAAGGAGTGGTAGTTTTGCTATGTAAGCAAAAGACTATGCTAGACATTTTCTTCTCTCAGTCCCAAAGATGCTACAGAATCCCTTTATGCCTTTTAATGCTGAAACAGACTAACACGGCTATTTCTTTAAATTTCCCAGCAAATGACAGCCGCAGTTCTATGGTATTAGTAAAGAAATACATGCTGTATATGTAAACAGATGTTTCCAGCACTCCACCTGCTGAAGATGAATGCAGCTTTAGAGAAAACTGTTGTGATGCAAAAGTGCATGTGTGTGTGTATGCACTCAGATGCATGTGGGTGCTTAACTCTTCCTACACTATTGCATCTTCCCCTAAAAATGCTGGTTAGTCCCAGGCAGAGTACAACCACTTAGGGCCTTTCCGCACTACACTGTTATAGGGCTGTTATTACACTTTCCACATCCTGTGGAATCCTGGGGTTTGTTGTTTAAGGAGGCCAAAGAGCTCTCTGACTAAGCTGCAAACCCCAGGATTCCATAGGATGTTGAAAGTGGAATACAGCCCTGTACCAGTGTAGTGCAGAAATGTTATTTGTTAGTGTTGAAAACCTACACATCTCCCTCATGTAACATACAGCTCTGCCCTTATTACTTTGTAGTTGGGGCTTTAGTGAATATGATGTATGCAGCTTATCAGCATAATTAACGCAAAATTGAGGCGAGGGGAGAAGTAAGAGCAGAGGAAGAGAATGATCCAGGAATTTGATTTACAAGTTGTTCTTTGGTAGTGACTGGCTGCCCTTGGGCCATGTGTGGTTTATGTTCCAGCAAAGATTTGAGCATTTGAAATTGCTGTGTTCTCTTACAAAAGCATTAAATAAATGCCACAAGGGAAATTGATAGGGCACACATCTTTGAAAGCAACTGTGTTTTACTAGCAAAGGAATTTGCCTTAGAAGGGATTCCCTCCCCGAAATACTTCACAAAGCCAAACCACAATCATCTGAGACATTTAGCTGTGTGTGTGTGTGTGTGTGTGTGTGTGTTCATGTGTTAGAGGTAATAATTGTAGACAGGCCTGTTATCCTTTGCAACTTTTGTATGCACAAACATATATATCCTTACCCAAAAACCCCAGAACTGTTAATAAGATGAGGGGCTCAGTATTGGCAGGCAGCTTATTATTAAGTTTTCCTACTTGCAGGGGCATTACTTTCCTTATCATTAGCACTGATAAATCCTTAAATATGAAGATTCTTCACGGGCACAAGGTGCACTTAGAACGGCCCTCCGTGTGTTCAGCGTAGCTTACTGCTGAATAAGTGTGCACAGGATGGATTGCAGGCAGACGTTAACACCAATATTTAACAACCTTTATTTCTAACGCTCAACAGCAGTCGTTGTATTAATGTTTCTTAATGCTCAATTATTTTCTATACTTCTGATTGATCATGCCAGAGGAGACTCAGCTGCACTGGGCTTTTGGTAATCCAGTTTTCCACATCATTTCATGGGAGAGGATCAGCACCCCAGCTTAGTCTTAAGGGGGCTTTGATTTCCCTGTCCCCCTGTTGCAGGTTCCTGATTTGGAAATTGGATTCTTTGGGCCATTTCCACACTATACTGTTACAGTGCTACTATTCCACATTCAACATCCTGTGGAATTCTGGGGTTTGTAGTTTACTGAGGCCAAAGAGCTCTTTGGTTGAGAATTCTATAGGCCCCTCTCTAAACTGCAAACCCCAGGATTCCACAAGGTGTTGAAAGTGGAATAATAGCACTATAATAGTGTAGTGTAGAAAGGCCATTTGAATTGTTTTCCCTAGTTCCCAGGTCTGACTTCTTTAAAAAATTGTCAATACTAGCACAAAATTCTCATAAGGCAGCAATTGTTGTTGCTGTGTGCCTTCAAGTCATGACCCTAAGGCAAACCTATCAGAGACTTTTCTGGAGCTGAGAGTGTGTGACATGCTTAAAGTCACCCAGTGGGTTTCCATGGCCAAGCAGGGAATCAAACGTTGGTCTCCAGGGTCATAGTCTGGTGCTCAAACCACTACATCATGCTGGATCTTTCTGTGATACATTTGCCCCAGAATCACCACAAGTCAGAAATGCTTGAATGTGCACAACAACAACAAGGAAGAGGACCTATCACCAGTTTTTCTTGGCAAGGTAGGAGGCTGCCATTGCCTTCCTTTGAGGCTGAGTGAGAGATACTTGTCAAGGTCAGGCAGTCATCCACGGCCAAGGAGGGATTTGAACTGTGCTTTGATGAAGTCCTAGTCCAACATTCAGACCACTACAACACTCAAACCACTACCCCACACTGGCTGTCAGGTCCCCCTTGTTATTGTTGTGTGCCTTCAAGTCATTTCTAGTCCATGGTGACCCCAAGGCGAACCCATCATGGGCTTTTCTGGGGCTGAGAGTGTGTGACAAACCCAAAGTCACCCAGTGGGTTTTCATGGCCAAGCAGGGAATCAAACTCTCATCTTTATGGTCATATTCTAATGCTCAAACCATTATACTATGCTAGCTCTCAAAGCAGTAATATATGTCTATGGCCATTTCTGCACTAGCCTGTTATAGAGCGATGATTCTACTTTCAACATCCTCTGGAATCCTGGAGTTTGCAGTTTTGGGAGGGGCCGGCTGGCCCCTCCTGAAACTGCAAACCCCAGGATTCCAGAAGATGTTGAAAGTGGAATCATTGTGCTATAATAGGCTAGTGCGGAAAATGTATTGAGATGACTAGCATGTAGTTTTTCTGTTTGTCAGTCTCAGAGCTTGGAGTCGCTAGTTACAAATAACAAATTCAGCTAATGGGGATCCTCTGGTAATCCAGATACTGCTGGACTATGATGACCTCCGACAGAGACCTAGCAAGCAAAGCCACTAGTAAGGAATGCTAGGAGTTGCAGCTCAACAGTATCTTGGAAGGCTACTTCATTCTCAGCCGTAAACTAGCTGCTAGGAATTATTCCATCCGTCTAATTATGTCACATTATATTATAACTTGTGAGCAATAACTCGTTTTGTGGTGTAACAGTAACTTCTCATTACTTTTATAGCTACAGGGAGTGTGTGCATTCATTAAATGATGAAGGAGGAATATCCCATCATTCAAATGCTGTCTCATACCTGCCTCATGCTCTGTTAACGGGCAACAAGGCAAAAATAAGGAGGATGAGAGGAGAGTGGTTTGTATGACAGGCTGGCAGCTTGTGGTACTGCGATCTTTTTATTAGTAAGAGTACTTCTTTAAAGAGTACTTTTGAGAAACTGAAAGAGCTTTTTTCTCTCTCAATAAATAAAGCTATAACCAAAGTGAACTATTTTTAGATGGCTTGGAATTATAACTGTGATTTTTCATTGTAACTTGTAACTTTCTACATTCTGGGAAAAAGTGTGTGTTGTATTTAACTCTGCCTCTCTCTGAGTGGAGAAAGTGAATGAGCATTGAGGGAAAGAGAGATGCTGGATGATGAATGGGAAAAAGAAAGGAGGAGCTAAAAGCAAATTAGCTAGAGGATTCTGAGAGCTGTGGTCCAAAAACGAATTTTCCTAAGCTCTGGATGGACCTTACTGAAAGTCTTGGGAGAGGGAGCATATGCAGACTGCAGGTTGCTCACCAGTGCCAATATATGATTTTTGTTTTTGTATGTGCCTTCAAGTTGCCTGTTGACTTATGGCAACCCCATGATTTTCGTAGGGTTTTCATAGGCAAGGAATACTCAGAAGTGGTTTTGCTAGTTCCTTCCTCTGAAATATAGCCTACACCACCTGGTAGTCATTGGTGGCCTCCCAGTCAAGTACTAACCAGGGCTGACCCTGCTTATGAGATCTGACCTTTAAGATATTTAGGCCTCACTAGTGTTATTTAAAGACTTACATTTCCTAAACATATTTCTTATGGCTAAGTCACACACCATAAATTTTGCATTCATGTGGCATTAATAAGGTAGCTAAAAATAGCAGGAATGTTCTCTAAACTTCAGTATCATTCAAACATTTACATTAAAAGAAAATACAATGAGGTCTGCCTGAATTATAGAGCCTCCAACTGTGGTGTTAATGCCATCCTCTCCTTTAATTATACTTTTACTTCACCACAGAACTCAAGGTTGAGTACATGTGCATGTGCTTCCCTGTAATACACATCCTAAGAATGAGTGTGTGATGAAATAGTTAGTGCTGAGAGAAATAGAGTGACCTCAGATTGTCTGATGAACTTCATGGTTCAGGGAGGATTTGAACTGGGGTCTTTCCAGGGCTATGGTCTAACCCTCTAACCACTACACCATCCTGGGCCTGATTGGTTCCTTTCCAAGATAGTGGAAAAGTCTTTGTCGCATCCTGGCAGATATCAAGCAAAACACAGTCACCACACGGTATCTTTCCAGGTTAGTGCCCAAGAAGGAGCAGGGAGGAAAGAGTGGCTGTGTGTGGTAGGGGCTGGGAGTGGGAGAATTATTCTAATTCACAACAAGAGCAATATGTCTTGGCTCTGCAGAAGCGCCTGGGAGAACAGCGAGAAGAACGTGCTGCCAGTTTTTGACAAACGTCACTTCTGCAGAGTGTCCGTACTCCTGCAGCAAAATCCACATGCGGCATTAGCATGTGTAGAAATAAATGCCCCTAAAAGGACTGCTTTCTAATATTTCTGGCTCTATTCTTAGAAAAGCACTGCATGGAGAAGAGGGCTGCAATGGACAAGTTCTGTCCAAGGATTCCAAAGGACACACACACACACACACACACACAAACCCCTTTGCAAATCTAAGGCTTCCTGCATTTGAAAGAATATGGCATCTCCCAGCATTCCTCACCACCAGCCATGCTGGCTTGAGCTGCTCAGATTTGCTGACTGTCATCATCTGGAGGGCAATATAATTCTTACCCCTGTGTTAGGAAAACCACTTTCGGCCTCAACCCTACATCAGTCATACAGAATACTTTAGTATTAACACTTAATGGAGAAAATAACAGGGTCTACCATCTAGGGCTGTTGCAAGGGTTACTGAGTAAGGTTCTATATGTGAAGTTCTCTCAGTGTCTTTAGGAAAACTGTCCCTGTAAATCAGAAGTTCATGCAAATTTCTGCCCATTTTTGTCTTCTTTTGATGATGCAGTCCCTCTTTTGTGGGAGGCGGGGCAATATGAAAGTGGCCAGATTACCCATTCCCCTCCATAATTGTTTTTAGAATGAAAATAAGCCTATGGAAGGTCTAGCTCTGTTGAACTCTACAGTGCCTTTGCAGCAAAGACATCCTTCCATGGCTGGGGACCAGAGACCAAAAAACGATCAGCTCCGGCTCTTATTCATGGCTGCAATGAATGTGTTATTCTAACTCCTAGATAGCAAACACAGTGTGCTGCAGACTTTTCTTCAGAAAGGGGGAAGATGGATGAAGATAATAAAAAGCTGGTATTAACTACCAGACAGTAACATCTTGTGGCTTCCCTGTCAGAGGTAGGGAATCTATTCTGGCTTTGAGTCCAAATTTTAAAGGGGCCAAAATGCTGAACCTCTTTGACGGATTGGGTTAAGAACCTTGGACAGCTCCTGGAAGGATGAGATTGAACCCTGCAGTTGATTCACAGCTTCACTGAGGCCCTTTTTGCACAGTATTTACCATGCGAAAGAGCCCCTCAAGCATCGTGTGAATGTGAGGAGTGGCCCACACGATGCACTCACATTCGCGCGACACTCCAGGGCCTGGCAGGCACCTCTCACACACTTTTTCATTTTCAGCTTTGAGCCAAAAATGGTGCACGATCACACATTGCTCCAGGGCCCTGCATGCTCTTACCTGGCGTGCAGAGCTCTGGAGCTGCACCGGTTGCGCTTCCTGCCCCAGTGCAGCCTGGGAAACTCCCAGGCTGCACTGCAGAAGGAAGAGGTGGGGCTCTCATGCGACCAAGAAGCAGCTGTGGAGCTGAAGCAACGGGGATGCGAGAGCCTCTCGCTGGAGGCTGCTCATGCGATCCCTGCACACCAGCACCGAGAAAAGGTGAGTTGCGGAAAGGGCCTGACGTGGCAGCCACCAGCTCCTAGAGCTACCAAATTGAGCATGTGATGGGAAGAATATATGAAGACTCAAGGAAACAAAACAAAAAGTGGTCTTTTGGAATCTCAGAAAACTCCAGCAAGCAGAATCTCCTGAAGCCCTTTTCTCATTTTGACCCCTGAGTCCTCAAATAGATGACCCCTAACCCCCAGCCCAGGCTCACTTTTTTCCCTTACAGCCATGTGGTGGCTGGTGGTGGCTGGTGGTGGTGGAGGGAGCAGCCAAGCAAGGAGGATCACCACCAGTTTTGTCCCAATAGTCAGCGCATGACAACAGAGGAACCCAGGGAGGTGTTGGAGGAAGCATGTCTTGCTGTGAGCTCACTATCAGAACATAGTGACTGGTGAGCTTCCTCCCTCTGCTGCACCCCTTAGCACCACCCATCCCAGCTACTACAGTTCTCCTTTCATATTTGTGGGTTTGCGAATTTGATTCGCAAGAGTGCATATGCCTCCCCCCATTTTCCTTCTCTCTTTCCCATGCATTTTGCCCCACCACAAAGAATACCCAGCAAGGCAAAATGGAAGGGGAAGGGGGTGGAGGAAAGCTCGTGCAAGCCTTCCTTTTCTCCTCTGGAACTCCTCCTTCACCTTCCCATGCAAAATGGAAGAGAAAGGGGGTGGGGGAAAGCTCACGCAAATCTCCCTTTCCCTCCTCCAGAGCTTCCTCCTTTCCCTTCCCAGGCAAAAAGGAAAGGAAAGGGGGTGGAGGAAAAGCTCATGTGAGCCTTCCTTTCCTCCCTCTGTAGCCTCCCTGCCATTCCTATGCATTTTACCCCAGTGCAGAAAACTCATGCTGAGGCAAAATGGAAAGGAATGGGGTATGGGGGAAGGTTCACACAAGTTCTCTGTGCTAGAGCAAAATGCATAGGAATGGTGAGGGAGTTCAGAGGGAGAAATGAAGGCTCATGTGAGCCTTCTGCCACCCTCCATTCCCTTCCTTTTTGCATGGGAATGGGAAGAGGGGAGGCTTGGAAGAGAAGGGGAGAGGGAGGGGGAGTTGTTGCTCACAGTTTTTCCACTTTTGCAAGGATTCTGTGCCCCAAATCCTTGAAAAAGTGTACATGTTTGTGGTGGCAAGCAGGAAAAAAGTGGCTTGGAGGAGGGAAATCCTATCCCCCTGCAAGTACATCTTAGAAAATGGAGCATTTTTTGGAAGATGTTCCCACAGCAGGGAGAAAATGGCTGAAATTATTCATTCTCCCATGTGGCAACCTATCAGTTAAACAAACACATCCCTGAACTAGACTATTGGGAAACTGCAGGCAAGAGGAAGGGAGCAGGGCTAGTATTCCTCTTAAGCAGAATAAGACAGCTGTCTGTCCAGAGATTTCCTCTGACACCGAAGCCATTGCTTTCTGCTGGAGGACAGAGCTCTGCATCCCACACAACCTGTCCTGACTCCCCCTAAACTAGCTTGCCACCTTCAGCTGTGGTGGAGGACACTGTGCATAGCTTGTGCTGAAGTACAATTCAAGCATACTAGTCTCGGTTACCTCCGTGTATGGAACTGGCTGGAGAAAAGCTTCCTTTTGTCTTTGCCTCAGGCAGCAAATCATCTTGAGTCAGTCCTGGGTGGAAGCAATAGACACCAAACCCAAAGCTTGATAGCAAGAGGAACAATATCCATGAACCTTTCTCTGTGATTACTGTAGAGCAGGGCGGAAATGAAAATAGCCTACAGCAAACCCCACAGAAGCACCAATATTTTTTCAATGATATTGTTCATAGCACTGCTGAGCCAGTAGCAGCTTAAGCCAATAACCAAAGTGTAAAAAAAAAACACCCAAAACCCATCTCAGCTGTACTGAACTGCTTCACTGGTGTGTGAGTGTAGGTGAATAATTTTTTTGTGTAACTGTGTTCTCCATTCAGTGTTTTTGATTTTGCTTTTATCTCCACAAATACAGACGCACAGGTGAAAGAGGCAAGCCAAAGCCCCCCTTCCTTTGCAAAACACAGAATGACTTAAACCTATTATTCATCCAACCTGCTTCAATAGCCTGCAGCAAAATGATACACTGACGGCCACTCTTGGGTTGGCTTGTTTCTCTCGCCCCTGTAAACAATTTCTCTTCCTTAACCAAAAAACAAAATAAAACAAAACCCACACCAAGCCATAAATATGCATTTCAAGGCTCCAAGTGGAATTTCTTACTTTCATGCTTCAACATGAAATATTTATTAAAGCAAGAAAAGCCTTTCACTGCGATCACAAGGAACACATTGTTTTACCTTTTTTTTTTTTTTAAAGGGGTGTGTTGGTTTATTCATTTTTTTAAATTTGGTGCTGTCAGAGTGGTCCTACAAGGAACTCCAGGGATGATCCTGGACTTTAGTTCTCCACACCTACCATTCCTTTTTAGTGAAAACTAGCCCACCTTTAAAAGAAAAACCCACCACCTTTGGCTGTGATCAATGGCAGCAGTGGGTCAATTTTTCAATGCAGACACATGGTGGCTGGCATTTTATTAGTGAGATGTGCAAGCATAAGCCACATTAGGCATGCGGGGTAAATTATTTGCCAAGCACAAACTGCTGAGACTGGTGGAGGTAGAAATGCACATACAGCAATATTGCCCATTGCAGTTACACACTGTTAATTGTGCATTGCATTATTTGTACAACAGCATCCAGTCATTGACACACATTGGACAGTGCTGCTATTCTGCACAGGGGCTGTGTAGTGCTGGTGCAACATATCTCCATATGCACATATTTATGCTACACCGACTGTGTGGGTCAGAATGGAGCCACAGTCTCAGTCCTCAGAGATCAGTGGATCCCAAATTTTGGTCCTCTGGCCACTTTGGACTTCAACTCCCAGAATTCCTGACTGTTAGCCAAGCTGGCTGGAGCTTCTGAAAGCTGAAGTCAAAAAAAACCTGGAGGAGCAAAGGTTGAAAACCACTGTCACAGAGAGTAAAACAAGCAAAAGGAACAAGAAATTGCAGGCATCTGCTTTCAACCAAAGTAACAATTTTTCCAAAAAAGCCACACTCACATTTCTAGGAGAGGCAGCTCATGGGGCCATAAGAATCAGGTGTGGAGTAATGTAATCTAGGGGTCATGATTCAAGATTTTAAAAAGCAGGAGTAAAGAATACCAGGCCTCTGAGTATAGACAAACTCCTTCTGAGGAGGCAGGCTTGAAACCTGTCTTTTTTATACTGCCGGATACACTGGGATTGGTCTTTTGGGAGCAACTGACTGGTTCAGCAGGGGGCCTTTGAAAGGCCAGAACTCAGTCTGCCTGGCTTCTAGGTGACTCTGCTGGCAGCAGAAGACCTAAGGTGCAGGAGCAGAGAATGGTGATACCCAAGCAGCTCTTGTTCCTCCACCACTTTTGGGTTCAGCTTGGCAAAAGGAGATGGTCAATACTTTAACCAGGCAACCTGTGATATTAGGGACAGTAGTGCCTGATGGCCTCCATGTCAGTGGGATGGTGAAACCACTCTAGGTTTTAGCCTGAACATTAGAGGAATTCTCCAAGGTCCTGAAGCCTATCCTCAAAATAGGTTTGGCATCTTGGATAGCACCTCTAAAGTTCCAACTAAAACCCAAAGCAAGTTCACTGTCATGCTGACATGGAGGGCACCAGCTAGCATCAGTTGGCAGGCCCCTTCCCAGACATTATCCAGCCCACAGAGAATCAATTGGGATGGAATCTCATGGCTCTGTACCCTTGACTTACAAGTTGACTCTGTGTTGAAGATTTTCTCCAAAGTATCTGACCCTACTCCCAGAAATACTTTTATGTGTCTGAAGGTGCCAAGCAACTGGCCCTGGTGTTATCTTTTTAAACTGAGCTGTGACTGCTCTCTCAAAAAGAACATAGGGCTGGGTCTGAAGGAACATGACATGGAAGCTCTGTATGTCTGGTAGGTCAAGTCCAGCAGTTTCAGTCTTGAGTCCTTAGATATGGTTAGATTGCTCCTCCCAAATCCCTGACCATTAGACTAAGCTGGCTAGCTTCTGGAACCTGAAGTCCCATGATTTCTGGGGACTAATGTTTTTGAACCATTGGCCTAATCTATGCCTCAATCAGAAATTCCACTGGAATCCTTAATAGTAATTATAGATGTAGCACCTGTCTTTTGGTGAAATAATTTCAGTGGGGCTTACTTCCTAGTAAGCCTGCTTCAGACTGCTGGCCTAGCCTTTTGTGAGAACATTTTTTCCTTTTGCTCATTTGTGCTAGATAACAGCCACTGCTTGAGCCCTAATGCCATTAATAGGAATGTGCATGCAGGTACGTCCCTGTTGGTTTGTGTTGTGTTGACTATGGGTAAATATTTCAACAGCTTATTTGCGTTTTCCCCTCCTCTTTGCTGAAACCTGTTGGTTGCATGAAACAGTTTTTTTTCAAAATGTGCTTCAGATGTATTTCACACCCTTTTCAATAGTCTTTTTAAACCTTTACGTGTATTTTTGAAGATCTCTTTCCTGTGTATTTTAAAACACTTTTTTGTCTGAATTGCTGCTGTGTTCAGTCCCTTTTCAAAAGCCCAAGACTCCATATCTTTCCCACTCCCTGTCTCTAGATCAGGATCTACCAGTATGATCAGACCTCGCTTGGAGTACTGTATCCAGTTCTAGGCACCACAGTTCAAGAAAGGTATTGACAAGCTGGAATGTGTCCAGGGGAGGGCAACTAAGATGGTCGAAGGTCTGGAAAGCAATTTCTATGAGTATTGGCTTAGGGAGATGGGAATTAGCTTGGAGAAGAGAAGATGGAAAGGTAATATGATAGCTTATTTGATGTCGTTTCATGTAGAAAATGGAACAAGCTTGTTTTCTGCTGCTCCAGAGACTAGAACCAGAACTAATGGATTTCAGGAAAAGACATTCCACTTATCCACTAGAAAGAACTTCTTGATGGTAGGAACTGTTTAACAGATGCCTTAGAGGTGTTGGACTCTTTCCTTGGAGATCTTTAAATAGAGGTTGGACAGCCATCTTTTAGCAGTGTTTTGGTTGTGTATTCCTACACTGGTTGAGGTTTAGCCTTTGTAGTTCTTTCTTTCTATGAATCTATGATTTTATTATTCAGTTAACTCCAAGATGCAAAGTGTAGAGGAAATAGTAATAGTCATAGAGAGACTAAAGCGGCTCTCAATCCCTGCATAAGTGATGGGGGAATGACTTAATGAAATGCATCTAAGGCCATTTCTGCATGTGGTTGACACACTGTAGCAGCGTCAAATTCTTACCCTCCCATCTGCACATTGAACCATTTTAGCTTTGTAGTTTTCCTTGTGGTTCTGCATGTTTTCAGCTCCTAGAACAGTTCACTGTTGTTCACTGCAATGCAAAACTGCTGTATGTGAAAACCAGAAAAACTCCAATATAAATCACCCAAACTGGTTCTGCTTCGGTTTTGCCTACATGCAGAAGCATAGCGTCGATTCACATCACAGAAGTGGCTGGCTATGGGCGTTCCCAGGCTGTCCGTTCCATCCCTTCCGTCTCTTCCATCCCTATCTCTCTCCACCCAGACAGCGGGAAGAGAGTGGATCTGGTAATGGACTGTTAAGACCTGTTTTTTTTCCATGTATCAACGAACAAACATTCCTATGTACAAACATAGCAACACAGAAATATGTTAAAAGTGTGTGTGTGTGTGTGTGTTTTAAAAAACAGACCAATCAGCGATGGCGGGGCGGGGTGAGGAAGGGGAATGGGAGTGGCCAGAGACTTGCTGTTGTGGATGCAGCAACTGCTGTTCCCCACAGTAAATGTAATGTAAATGGCGGGGTGCAGACAGCACAGTTTCTGAATTTCTGAATTCAGTTTCCAAATCGGAGTATAAAAACACTACTTTTGACACACAGTGAACCGCTTCTCCCATCTCGTGTGAAAATGACATAAGAAACATATAAAGGTACCTGATTTCATGAAAATATTGGACTTCAGTTATTGTTCTTGTATGGGGATATAAATTGTCAGTGATTTTTTTTTCCTGCTAGACTTACAGTAGGGCAAAGGATTGCTTGGTGAGAATTCTAGCGTTGGTGAGGATGATTTTCACACAAAACCAGGATGGCCATGGCTCTGCTTGCTTCGTCTTCCTGGATTAAGAAGCGTTGTTTGCTTTCTGATTGGTCAGCAAGTCCTTCTCTGCTGGCGGTGTGACTGCTTTGTTTCTCAAAGAGAAAGGGAGGTTTTTAAAGGAAAGCTAGGAAAGACATTCTGCAAAGACTGCAAAGATCTTAATAGGGTGAAAATTTGTTCGTTGTCTCACACTGGGAACAAGACATCTTGCTGGTCTTGACAATTCCTTGTCAAGGTGTCATGTCAAGACAGTCTGAACTGAATAGAACAAAGAAATCATCAAGTAATCGTCTCACCCTCCCAAGTTTTGTGTATCTTCTCATGGGGCCATTTCTGAATGATCTTAATTCACATTAGCTCTGGTTGCCTGGCTGCAAATGGCTGGCTCAGAATGGAGTTTCAGCAAGTTACTTTCATGTATTAGTCCAAAACCAGATTTTTTCCCCCCATGGTCTGGTTCTGAAGCTGGCTTTCCTCCTGGGAATGATGAGTGGCAACTTCACCACTCAAGATAAGGTGGGCAGCAATCAAATCTAAGCCCCCTCAGTATGGCACCCTTTTTGTAGTATTCCCTCCTGAGGGAAATTTACCTGGTGCCAACACCTTTGCCTTTGTGATGCTACACAAAGAAGTTTTGATTCTCTAGGATTTTATATTGTATTATTTTAAGCATGTTATTTCATTTATTTTCTTTTGATGTGTGTATCTTTCCATTTGTGAATTTCTTGGAAGCTTATCTAACGACAACAGTATTTTAATGGTCAGCATATTAGTCTAAGATTAGGGAGAATTTAGGTTCAAATTCCCCATTCAGCTATGAATCTCAGTGGTCTACAATGAAACATTCTCTCCAGATCTGACCTAGTGCACAAGATGGCTGGTCAGAATGAAAAGGGAAGGGAGAAAACTGTCCATCAGTTCCTCCACTTTTGCGAGGGTTTGAGGTGCAGAACCCTTGCAAAAATGGAAAAACGAACAATAACTTCTTCCCCCACTCCCCCTCTCATTTCCTTCTGGGGCTGCCCCTTTCCTCTTCCCATGCAAAAGGGAAGAGAATGGGGGTGGGGTGAGGGAGGGCTTACACCAGCCTTCTTTTCCCCTTCCAGAGCTCCCCCTACCATTCCTCTGCATTTTGCCCTGGCATGGAGAACTTGCGTGAGTCTTCCCCCACTCCTCCATTCAGTTCCATTTTACCTCCATGCAGGGGCAAAATACATAGGAATGGCAGGGGGAGCTCCAGAGAGGGGAAGAAGGCTTGTGCAAGTTTTCCCCATCACCCTTCCCTTCCTTTTTGCGTGGGAAGGGGAAGGGAGGGAACTGCAGAGAGGGAAAGGAAGGCTTGTGTGGGCCTTCCCCCACCCCCTTTCCCTTCTGTTTTGCCTTGGCATGAGTTCTTTGCACTGGGGGAAATTACATGGGAATGGGAAGAGGCGAAGACGGGAGGCACGTGCACTCGTGAATAATCAAACCGGTGAACGTGGAGGGAGAAATGTATGGTGATTTGAATTCTTTGGAGGAACACCTCGGAGAGCTTGTTTACCTGTGATTTCATTGGTGCAAATGATCCCTCCACTGTTGCAGATTGAATAGTAGAATCATAGAGTCAGAAGGGGCCTCAAGGGCCTTCTAGTCCAACCCCGTGCCATGCAAGAATACACAGCTTCTGAAAGATGCACATCTGCCCTCTCTGTAAAGACCTTCAAAGAATGTACCTGCAGTTAGTGTGTCTCCTCCTTGGATGCTACGCAGGTAGTTTCCCTCTGGGATCATACTCAAAGCCTTACCAGGTTGACAGAACCTGCCAGAGGTTGCACTCCATTACCACAGCAGTTGAGAAATCAAGGGCATCGCCGTGCCATGATGAGGTGGTAGAGTAGGACTTTGTGAAGGCTTTGGAAGACTAACAAGATTAGCAATAGTGGAAAGAATAATTTCCCTTCTCTTCTTCCTCATCTTTATTATCATCTGTAACATCTGGTGGCAATGTGTGGTGGAATAAGAGGGCCACAGCTATCTATTCCACATGGCTGCCTTCCCTGTTAACCCACAGGGTGTGATCTGAAGTGTATATGTGCAAACTGTGCAGCTAATATCTGATCTAAGATATAAGGGATTTAACAGCAGAACTCTTGCTGAGACAAACCACATTCTACACATCACTGAGTGAGACACTTAATGCAAGCAGCCAGTGCTTCTGGGACTCAGATCATTCTTTCTGATGGGAAAGATGGGGTGCCATAATACTACTATCCTACCATATAAAATCATATAATTGTCAGGATAAAAGATACTCCCAAGGATCAGCTCACACAGTGCTACTCAAAGTGGTGCTCCCTGAACCAGTGCTGGTCCTAGAGATTTCCAAGAAGGAAAGAAACACCTGTAGCCAATGGGCACAAATATGGTCCCTGTCACACTGAAGGGAAAAATAAAAAATGCTGTTTGTTGTGTGCCTTCAAGTCATTTCCAACTTACGGCAACCCTAAGGCAACCCTATCACAAGGTTTTCTTGACAAGGTTTATTCAGAGGCAGTTTATCTTTTCCTTCTTCTGAGGCTGAGAGAGTGCAACTTCCCCAATGTCACCAGTGGGTTTCAATGGCTGAGTGGAAATTTAAACCCTGGCCTCCAGAGCCCTAGTCCAATATCCATAGTACTATACCATGTTGGATCTTAAAAAAAAAATGAGCCTATTACATTAGTTTAAGAAGCACCTATCTAATCTAATGGGAAAGCCCTTTAAATATTTGGAGTGTATCATACCACCTCTCATTCTTATCCAATTCCCTCAAAAGACTTGATCTCCATACCCTTTATCCTGTTTGTCACTCCACATGGGATAATTCCATCAGGACTCATTCAGTTCACTTGGGTTTTGTGAGGAGATGGTGGAGCCACAGCAGTTTGGGTTTGTACCACAAATCACAGTGTCCACGTACAGCACGACCAATGACCAGACCAGTTAGAGTGATGGGAGTGGTAGTGCAACATGTTTGTAAGGTGCCAGGTTGGAAAGATCGGTCTTATTCATCGCAAACGTGTTTGACAGAGAGAGAAGAGGTGTCCAATCCAGGCAAAATTTCATTATATTGTTAGTGGTCAAGATCCTGTTGAACTGGAGGGTGTAAATCTCCACCAGTGTTTTTCCACCTGACTTTCCCTTCTGCTTCTACACACCACCTCAGGTGCAGAGAACCAAAACTGGGGAGGGGAGAGTGTGGGTGTGATCTGGAATGGAAAAGTTGTCACTTTCTGGAACCTCCAGTTGTACTGGAAGGAAGTACTAGATACTTCCTTCTGCATTACCTTCTGCACAACCTTATAAGTGCACGTGCTAGCTAACAGGAGGTTCCTCTAGCATTTTATCACCAGCAGGATGCCAGGATGTTGCTTACTATTGCCATCTTTTCAATGCTGCTTTTATGAGTGTGGAACTCTTTTACAAAAAACATGAAAGTGAACAGGGCTGACAATATGAAGTTGACAAAATAGAACACAGCAGAGGAAAGGGAGAAATGGAGGCATGGGTGAGCATAGGAAGAACAGATTATTATTTCAATAACGCATGTTTGGCTTGTTGATTTCTCAAAGTATTTGTTTAAATATTTATGTCCCACCTTACATCCAAAGATCTCAGGGCAGCATGCAAACAAATCAGCCTGGCCTATTTAAAACAATTATTTAAAAAAAGATTTTAAAAGGCTAAAAGCAAATTGAACAATTTAAAAAGTTAAAAAAAAAGACAAACTGAAGCTAGTTAAAACAGATTAAAACAATTTAAAACTATGCACATGAGGAACTGTAGAAAATGAAAAACATTAATAAACAACTCCAAAGGCTTTATTAAACAACCATGTTTTTACTTGGTGCCAGAATGAAAGCTATGCTTGAGCAAATCAGGCATCTAAAAGGAAGATATTTCATCACTGGGCTACCACGACAGGGAAGGTCCTCTCCCACATCTGATGGGACACAATCACACTTAAGTACAGGGCAGTGACCAGATGCCAAAAATATGGGAGCTTAGGAGTTCCAGTACTTTGAAGCCTCCTGCTTAGTATGGCTTAGAGAGTGGATTATGTGAGAGAATAAGAGGCTATTAGAGTTAGAGGGTCACAAATTGAAATTTGGGTGGCATGTCTACTTATGGTATGGACAAATAAAGGTAAATTCAGGATTTAAAAGCCACATTGTAAGGAGAAGAATATTTAAGATATGGGAGAAATATAAGAAAAGATTTGAGATAAAAATTCCAGGGTGGTTGTCACTGCAGGAGCCATTTTATAGGAGGGAAGTGAGTAGTTTAGAATCCTGGATAAGGTACAGAGACATGATAAGAGTGAAGGGAGATAGTTGGACTACTGAAGAAATGCAAAGCTTGGAGCAGGAAGGATATAAAATTCAATGGTTAACATATTATCAATTAAGGGAGAGGTTTAAGAATGATAATAAATGATATGGCCTTGAGGATACGAAAAATGAATTTGAAAAACTATTATGTACAGATGAGCCCCATCTAATCTCTAAAATATATAAATTATTGTTGAGAATGAATACAGAAGAGGAGCAGATAAAAGAAAGTATGATATAATGGGTGCAACACCTAGAATATAGTACTGAGTTAGAACAGTGGTAGGATGCTTGGGGGAAAGATTGAAATTTACTCAATATAATGACCTTAGAGAAAATTTCTATAAAATGATGTACCAGTGGCATTTAGCTCCCAGTAAATTGGCTAAGATGTATAAAGGGGTGAATAATCGATATTGGAAATGTAAATATCATGAGGGTTCCCTATGTGGTAGCAATGCCAAAAAGCAAAGAAAGTTTGATTATGAATTTGTAAGCATATGCAGAAGATTCTGAAGTCAAAAACAGGATTTAGACCAGAACTATTTCTTCTAAATATGACAGGTAGGAATGATACTATGGAAAAGCAGCATAGAAACTGGATAAGATATATGGTAACAGTAGCTAGGATTATATACACAAAATATTGGAAAAACAATGAAATACCAAAATTGAGTGAATGGCTAAATGAATTATTGGATCTTGTGGAAATGGGTAAGCTTACAACTTTATTGAATGAAAATTCAATAGAGTCCTATTTAAAAATAGAGAAACCTTTCATGGATCATGTAAGAAACAGTAAGGGAGGCTTAATGGCTATTGTGTCTGATATGTAAAGGATAAGATTGACGTAGTTCTATAAGAAGAACGTGTGTAATGATGTGTATGAATTTAAAATGAGGTCATGGAATAGAATTAGGAATTTGAACCAACAGCTGAAGTAATTCGGGAAGTAATTCTATTGTTATGTGTTTGTATCCTTTTTTCAATGCAATTATGTATTCGTTTTTCTATGTTAAGATTTCTTTGAGTGGGGGAATCTTACTTTCTTTTTCGTATTTTCTTCTTCTATTTTCTTGCTTTACAATACAAAATTGCTTTTGTATTGTTTTCTTCTTTCTCCTTAGGTCTTTTTTATGTCATACACTGTATTTGTATGTATTATACTAATAAAGATTATATTAAAAAAATAAGTACAGGGCAGTGACAGGAGTGTCTTCCATGTCAGTAGAGCAGAAAATTTCCTCCTGCCATTAGGCCAAATTTTAAAGGAACTATCCAGGGTGTTGAACGTATTCCGAACAGCAGGGTTCAGAATTTTGGATAGGTCCTTTATAGTCTGAACTGACTCCCAGAGTGAGGGGAGCAGGGGAATGCACTTAATAGGAGGAAAAGAAGAAATGGACTGTGGATTTTCTGTGACTCTGGGAGCACATATTCCAGAGGAAGCAAGAGGAAAGAAGCAGCAAAGGAAAGGGAGACCACAAACAGAAATGAGAGCAGGTGGATACCGTAGAGCAGTGGTTCTCAACCTGTGGGTCCCCAGATGTTTGTGGACTTCAGCTCCCAGAAGCCCTGAGCATTGACCATAGTGGCTGGGGCTTCTGGGAGCTGAAGTCCGCAAACATCTGGGGACCCACAGGTTGAGAACCACTGCCATAGAGTTTGACATGTCCATCATGAATTCAAGAGTTCTATGCACATATAGGCTCCTTTGGGGCCTCAGCAAGTACTGGAGTGCTCCCGATGATGATGATGATGATGATGATGGTGATGGTGATATTTATGCTCTGCTTTTCTCCTTGGAAGGACTCAAAGCGGCTTACAAAACATAAAAAGGAGCATAGTTAAAAATACAGCATACAAAAGTTAAAACATACATTAAATGAACAATAGTAATTAAAACAACATTAAAATACATATTGAAAACAACATACAAAATGATAATTAAAATAACCAGTACCTTTCTTCATACTAATTATGTATTAAATGCCTGCTGAAATAAGAATGTCTTTAGTTGTCTCTGAAAAGTAGGCAGGGAGGGTGCCAGTCTGACCTTTCTGGGGAGGGAGTTCCAGGCCTGAGAGCAGCCACTGAAAAGGTCCTTGGGATGGAATAGGTTGAAGAAGATATCTCTGGAGCAGAGATACCACAACCAACCAGTTCCTTCCATCCAGGTAGGGCCAAGTACTTCTGGATCAGAAAGTAGGAAGGGGTTGAGCAGAATCTAACCTTTCCATTCTGATATGTGGAGAATTCTGAAGGAAGCCAATAGAGTTCGGACTAGATTTAAATAGAATTTGTCCAGGAAAACTTCAAATTTCCCTATCTTGTCCCCAGATTCTTCATTAAGAACAAACATAAGGTAATTTTAAGATGTTCATTTTCAGCAAATAGCTAAACTTTTGAGGGGAAATAAAGATATTTGAGAGCCAGCATGGTGTAGTGCTTTGAGCATTGGAAATGACTTGAAGGCACACAACAACAAAGAGATTAAAGGAGATGTTTCAGGGGAATGCCTTCCATGCTTAGTTTGTGTTTTCTTCTTCTTTTTAATTTTTAACAATTATTATTAAACATGTGAAGCACAATAGAAGGCCATTTAGATTCATACTGAGTCAGCCATTAGCAATATCATGCTCTTAAATAGTGATTATTAACTTTTTAAAATATTTACAATATTTAGGTAGCAAGGAGAAGAAACATATCCAGCCAAACGTTAAGGCAAGGGAAAAAACACAAATAACACAAATATAAATCCAGAAAGCAATGAAAATGGGGGGTGGGGAGGAAAAGACAATACAAAATAAGAATAAAGCATGAAGACAGAAAAAGATTACTTGTGGAATATTCTGTTTTAGAAGTCCATAAATCCTAAAAAAAATAAATGGTCTTGTTCCTTTTCAGAGTTACTAATATTCAAATTTCATTGTCTCAAATATAACAATTTTACTCGAGTTTTCAGCCCCTTGCTAAGTTTTATATGTCAATCATTCAGCCAGACATGGGTTTCTCCTTCTTTTCCTGATATTTTGCATTAATTAATTTTGCTCCCATCATGTGAAAAAGTACCTCTTTTATCTCTTACTACCACACCTTTCAGGTCTGTTAATAAAGTTAACGGGATCTGAAGGAAGATTAATCTGAAAGGGTTTTTGAATTGCTTTTCTAATTAATATCCAAAATATAATTGCAGCAGAAGTCTCCACCGGTAGAGCAAGTAATCACTGTTTCACTGGTTATATCTCTAGCAATGATCTGTATTATTGGTATAGATTTTTGCTATCTTAAAAAGCATGAAATACCATTGTGTTCACATTTTTAAGCAATTCATGTCTAATGAAGTGCAGACTTCATATCTATGTGTTTCCTTCTAGATGTAGTTCTAAAAACCCATAAATAAATCTATCCCGTGGTCCTTTCCCTATGTAAGTAGATGTTTTCATGGCTTATTACTTGAAATTCACCAATGGATAAACTTGGTAAAGTATTTTCTCATTTTTTTTTTGTTCCCTCAATTAACTTTTTTTTAAGTGAAAAAGATATCTGGTTTCTGGTTTCATTCATTTGACTGATCAGTGGGATGTAAAATCTCACATTGGTCTCCTTAATTCTTTCCTGAGGCTTAAGCACTTTGTATTGACGTTGACTTAAAAAAAAATACTTCCAGAACAAAGTGGTGAGGTATAAGGATATGTCTGAGTTCCTCAAGCTGGTCTAGAGCCTAATTCTTCAAGAAAGATTCGGCCTAAATTCAGTTTAGAATGATTCGGACCCAATCTGACCCAATCCAGATCCCAAATCCAAACCAAGATTTGGAAATCTAAATCACCAAAACAGAAATATTCAGGTTTTTTTTAAAAAAGTATTATACAAATGCATGAAATTATATGTTAGTTTCTCCTGAATAGCTAGCTCTGCCAAATTGGAAACAGATAGTTCCAGAAATTTTTTGTGATAGTCATCATTATTTTTTTTTAATGAAATATATTCTTAAAGCATAGACAGTCAGTTGATTTTCAAGTCTTCTTAGGTCATGCTGCTTTCTGTAAGAATATATCTATATCAAACAGAACAAAGCACAGCCAGGACAGTATGAGCTGATGGAGAAGGTTGGTCTTGGAAGGTAAAAGGAGGAAACTTATATTTATTGTTGCACAAAATCCATCTTGGGATAGGAAAGGAGATAGACAAAGGGAAGTTACCTAAATTACAGTAGAAGATCCCCTAAAAGCCGACTCTCATGTGTGGATGAAAGCCATCCTGAGGCGGGAACCTCACGGATGCTTCCTTTACTCACAAAGGAAGACGAAAGGATTAACTAACTTTTGGAAGAAGGAGAAAGTGACTTCTGCAGGAAGGAAGGAAGCAGAAAGACTTGAGTACATAGATCAAAGAGAGAAACAGAGAGATGAAACAAAATGGCAGGTATGCTCTCTACAATTGTCTTTCACAAATCACTTTATGCAAGCCTTGAAGCCTCTTTGCTTCTAACCCCTTCTATACTCTAGTACCTGTGAGGTTTGCCTGTTGCTTAGCCTGTGACTAAGAAGCAAACAGACCCACACAGCAGACACAGAAATGCTAAAGAGAAGGGAGAGAAATGAGCCATTATTTCCAAGCAGAAAGAGCTCCCATAGTAATAAGAGATGCCATGCTAGAGCCTCTAAGACAGTGGTGGGCAACTGAAGCAGATCTGGGGCCACTTTTTAGGCCTGGAAACCTCCCAGAGGCCACATGGACTACCAAAAAGTAAAGCCAAAAAACCCAGAGTAACTTGAAGTGACTTCTGGTTCTCAAGAATGGGCATTGTTAAAAGAAGAAAACACAGAGATGTCTTGCAACCTATTTAAGAGGCAAACTATTGCTCTTGGAGGCTTCCAGGAGCAGCAATTCACTTTTCTTTTTTTCTTTCTTTTTTTGCAAAAAAAGAAAAAGGGTGAGTCTCAGGATTTTGAAGCTGTTGGGGGCCACAAAAACATTTTTGGGAAACACATGTGGCCCAAGGGTCACACTTTGCCCACCTTTCCCTCCGAGTTTGCTGCCCATGTATTTTGTGACACAATTGACACATCTGTGAGGGACAGAACCTTTCGTTTAAAAGAACAGCAGCAAAAAAAGTACAGGGAGACTCACAGGATGCCAGTCTGTGCTTGTCTAGCAGGCTGCACTGTTGAGCACTGAACCCACTGGCACACATTATCTTTCGGCTGAAATGTGGGATGACTTAAATTGGGTTGGATCCAGTGAGAAGTTAATGGGATTGCTACATCTCAGTGGCATTAGTGCATCATTTACTGATGAATGCTAATATGTGCTGAAATTGTGGGCAGGCTGTAGAACCACATCCAGAAGGAGAGAACATTCAGCTGGCTAACAGGGGCTTGACCTACTTTGCATTCTCCGTCCACCCCCTGTACCCCTTGCCCCTCCCTTTAGGGTCTGCTCCTTCTGCTCAGTTTCCCAAGAGGCTTTCTCAGTTTCCATGCATGGGGGACCAGCAGTCTCCTTTTGACTGTATAGCCCCTTCCTTCTCTTCCTGAAAGGAGACTTTGGCCAGGCTGGCTTTCTCCCTTCCGTTCTGCCCCCTTCCATTCCGTCACAGACGCCTTTTTTAAGAAACCAGAATGGAGGGGTGCGGAGAAGACAGCCAAATGGGTGATGAAGCACCCTGACATAACAGGAGAGGACAGAATAGGTCACGCCACAACTCATTACGTGAGTTCGGCATGTCCCGGGGCAAGCGGGTGCTAAAAATAGCCCTTTGCGGCTCCTTCTTCTGTTCACCAAGAAGTCGAGTGATTTTGTAGAGCTGTGGTGTTCCGCCACTGGTGCAGGCTGGCAATGGGGAGGCGGCCCTCTGAGCACCTCCTCATCCCAGAAGCAAGGAAGCAGAGGGCAGGAGCGGGCTGACTTGGTATGAAAACATTGTGACAGGCTGTGCTCTCATGGCCTACAACCCCGGGGCATTCCACACCCCTCCAGCACTCAGGCAGACAGAGAGTTTGAGCGATCATCAAACTGTACCACGCCAGAGGGCTTCCTCCTCCTTGTCTTTGTCAAACACTTTTATTCTGCAATAATCACAGCTCCCAGAGTATGTGATTATCTAACCACTTCCCTACTTCTGTCACTTCCCAGCATTCCATCTTACTCTCCCAGCATTCTGTCACACTCCAACCAGACCAAGGCCATTTCCACACTGCACTGTTAGAGTGCTATTATTCCACCTTCAACATCTTATGGAATCCTGTAGGGAGGGGCATGTAGAATTCTCGGCCAGAGAGCTCTTTGGCCTCAGTAAACTACGCACCCCAAAATTCCACAGGATGTTGAAAGGGGAATAATAATGGTGTAGTGCAGAAATGGCCCAAGAAAGAGAATCAGGGCTAGAGCATTGCGGATTTTTTTTTGGTGGAAGGGTGGGGAGAAGCAGGTTTGTTTCTTTCAGAACTTGGAGGCAACTAGTTTGAAAGCAACTGGTTACGCATAAGGAGTTCATTTGCACAGCAGCCAGTATAGAAGCCCTTTATGCTACAGCTGTAACTTAAAGGGATTACATTACACTCCTTGTAGGGTGCAACTGTGATTTTTCAAAATTTACTTTTATAGTTAAGTTTAATGTGTCCTCACTAAATGATATTTATTTATTTATTATTTATTTATTTAATAAATATTGCACCTTTCTCTCAGCTTGGGATTCAAGGAGGTGTACACTGTTTTAAAAGCACAATACAATTAGAGGGGGAACATCCCATGATCTATGTGCCAGTTTGAGTTGTACTTTCTGCTCTGTTGTAAGTACTGAAGTGACGAGGACATGGATGGGAGAAGAGGGTTTTGTACCACAGATTTTGTTCCACAGATGTGGCATTCAGAGTTTTTTTTTTTAAGTGATTTAAGAGTGTATCCATACTGGAGAATTATAGCAGTTTGACCTTGCTTTAATTGTCATTGCTCAGTGCTTTGGAATCCTGGGACTTGTAGTTTTGTGAAATATTTATCCTCTGTCACAGAGCTGTGGTGCCACACCAAAACTGCAAGGTACATGAATTAAAAAGTAGGAATAAAAAAATTTTTTAAAAAAATTGACCACATTAAAATATCAGAATTTTAAAATGATACATAACCATGACAAGAATAATTTAAAAATGCACAGACAAACCCTATTAAAGACTGACAGAATAGAGAGCATGGAGCTGAATGGACCCTACTTAGTTCAGTTTACATTCTTTTACAGTGCAATGCTATCTGTAGCAAATGGATAGGAATGTGTTGTGTTTTCGTTTACCATTCACAGTCATTCTCCACACATTTGTTCATGTGTGTGTGTGTGTGTGGGTACCTTTTCTCAGCATCAGCAAAGCTGAAATAATCAGCTGTCTCCCGGTTGCTGCCATTTAAGTTCTCCAAAAACCCTTAAACATTATGCCATTCCCAAGCATTTTCAGAGAAAAAAATGGCATCCACTATTAGTTTCTCTCTCTCTCTCTCATATCCTCCAACTTTCCTTCTCTCTCACACACACAGTCCTTACATTTTTGTCCAGAATGCTATGGGATGATACAGTGACTAAAGCATTCTGGGAAAATGAGATGTCAACTCTGAGGAGCTGGCACCTGAAATTAATTTTGCTTCCATTGCCAGAGGCTCCAGCAGCAGCAGCAACAAGAACAACAAAAGAGATTTTTTTAAAAAAAGGAAAATTATGAAACTGAAGATGAATGGAAGAAAATGAATGAATAATAACAGAAGACTGCTTTCAGTGAATGAATAATGAAATGAATGATGCCTTTAATCTTGCAAACAAACAGAATTATAAATGTTTTGTGGAAAAAAATGCCCACCCCTTATAATCAGTATATATTCTTGTTTAATAGAAACATATTAACATAACTGCTGTTTCTGTGCGCGTGTGTTTCTAAATGCTTCCCAGACGTCCCTCCATCCCACAGTTGCACAAGGGGAATGGGAGTGTGCAATGCCAACAGTATGCAATTTGTCTAAGTGTTCATCCTGCCAACAAATATTTACAGAGATACCATGTGTGTGACGTGGGTGTGGGCGGGTGTGAAGCTGGAAAAGACGAACAGAGATAAATGGCAGGCTCTTGTGCTGGAGGAGCCTGACATCTTTGATTTCATTGGTTTCTCATGGGATGGTGGAAGGAGGGATGGAGAAGGAACAAGATTAAGAACTTGCACTTGATTTCTAAGACTTTTTTCCAAGACTGGGGCTGAGGCATTGTTCTCACTGGTAGTTCTGCCTCCAGCAAAGCCAGATGGTTGGCAAGCCAATTAATATAGATCATGATCGTATTTCCTCCAGTGCAGGAAGAAGAGTACAGATTTTTTTCCCCAAGGATGTCTTTTTTTATGTTTATTATGTTTAAATCCTGTATTTCCATCTAAGAGATTTTTAAAAGGGGGGGGGGCCTTGGAAAAGTCCTGCTTCATCCTCAGAACAAACCCTGAGAAACAGAATAATTAAAAAGTAGTGACTGGCCCAAGGCTACCAAGTAGATCAGCTACTTATGGGTCACACAAAAAGGAAGGGAGGGGAGAGAGAGAGAGATTGAAAGATGGCACAAATAGGTATAACATTTGCACATGCTCATTTATATGTCCAGATACACATTAGGAAATAGTTGCTGTAAGAGATCTACAGTTACCAAAATGTAAAGCCTTCTTTCAAATATCTCCTCCAAGACCTTTTCTGTTGTTACTCCACTGTCAATGGAATTCTCTCCCTAGGTGGGCCTGCCTGGGCATGACATTTATCATTTCTTTGGTGCCAAGTTATGATGTTTCTCTGAGGAGCAGTGTATAAACTACTAAAATACATAATGGATGCTTGTAAAGCTTGTAGCGTGGAGGCAACCCTGAGGCAAACCTATCATGGAGTTTTCTTGGCATAATTTGTTCAGGCCATTTCCACACAAGATATTTAAAATGGTGCAGTGCATCCTCCACGGAGGACGTCTGCACCTTGGAGTGGACTGGGTTTGGACTACTTACCATAGATCCACCCCAGAATGACCCCAAGTGGTCCTCCAGTGTGCTTTTGACAGACCTGATTTTTCCAGTCTTTCAAAAGCATGGAGCGCGCCACTGCAAGCCTGCTCCCCTGTGCAGATTCGCAGGCTCGCACCAATGTGAGCCTGCGATCTGCTGAAGGCAGGCTTTAGGCTGGCGAGCTTCACTGGTTGGTCGAGACCCATCACCTATCGGAAGCCACCATTTTGGATGCTGGAGCAGTGCTGAGCGACGACCACACGCTGCTCCTCCTCCCCCCGGACCAGACCGCCAGAAGATCCAGTAAGTAGCGGCGTGGGGCAATTCCCTCGCCCCGTGCGGAAATGGCCTCAGAGAGGGTTTGCCTTTGCCTTCCTCTGAGGCTGAGAGAATGTGGCTTGCCCACAATCACCCAGCTGAATGGGGATTCCAACTGTGGTCTTCAGAGTTGTAGTCCAACACTTAAAACCACTACACCACACTCCTTCAAATAACCTGGATATATAGAGCTTTTTATAGGTCGTCAATTTAATGCAGATATATTCTTCTGTGGCTGTTCTATCAGCAACTAAAGAGAAATCTCTTTAAACAAGTCATTGATTCTCTGCTCCCTTAATTTTATGTATCAACAATTAGTTGTGGAGAAGGGGAGGAGCTGATGTTTGCAGCTGCTTTTAACTTCTCAGTGTGTTTTAATGATTAGTTAATGGTTTATACATATGAATCTATGTGAATGAAATGATTACTTAATGGTTCATTCATATATAAATATGAATATACATATACATAGATATACCAATTTGAGCAACTCCTTTTTGTGAGAGGAAAAACAGATTGTGTTCCCCCCCACCGAAAAAAGAAATAGATATAAAAAAGAGAAAGCATCTACCAACAATCTACACTATAAAGACCACAGTCCCAACATGCGGTAAAAATTATGTGTGTTTTATTCCAGAATAATGCATTTCTATACAGTCTTATTTGGGGGGCCCTTTTCAGTGAGCTATTAAATGTTTTAGAGCCCCTAAACAACTCCCCAAGATAAAACTGGAACAAAACATTTTAGGCTTGTGTTGAAACAAAACAAAGATGGTGGTCTAAGTCCTAACCAGAGGAGATTTATTGAGCCAGTGGAACTTAACAGAAGTTTTTCTATATTCCCATTGATTCAGTTGGTTTACTGTAATTGGGACTAACACTTGTTGGATTTAAGCCTTTCTGCATAGTTTGAGATGAACTTGCTCCTTATTATACAAAACTGGATCAATGTATAAATAAAACAACGTTCACTGACTGCATCAGTTTGCACTCTCAAGGACTGGGGATTAGATTGAGTCCTTGAACCCTTTTTTAAAAAGTAGAAATTGAATACTATGTGCTTTCTTTCCTTTGCAGACTCTCTTCCAGAGTCCCGATGAAGGCTGGCAGGTCTATACCTCGGCTCAGGCCCCCGACGGCAAATGTCTGTGCACGGCTGTCATACCTGTCCAAGGCAGCTGCTCAAGGGACTTGCGGAGTCGGCAACTACGGCAGCTGATGGAAAAAGTAAGTGGAGTGTTTCTTATCTGCTCCTGCACAGTGGGAGGAGATAGTTAGTTGCACTCACACTGATTGCATACACTCCTGCAGCCTCAGTTAGGCAAGGACAGTCCCAGTTAATACTCTAATATCACACTTTTCCATCTGCTTTTGCAGCATCCCAATTTCTCTCTTCCCATTCCACTTTTCCCCTTTGTCCTTAGCTTATTTCAGTTGCTGCAAACGGAGTTTAAAACCAAGGGGGAGATGGAAGGAGAGGGCAGAATCTTATCCTTCCCAGTAGACTCAGGAAAAAGCAAACTGCTATCGCTTCTCCTAGGTTCTGTGTTCTTCCTCATTAATAATTTTTGCCAACTTGATCACACTCTGATGTTTCTTGACCACATGTATCCCAGTTTTCAACTCTGAAATCTTGGAGAGTATGTGATTGGTAGCGGCCAGATCTGTTAATGGAGTTTGTAGAGTTCTGTCTACTTTGGATCAAAATGGAAGCAATGATGGAAAGTTTTTCATTGTCTCCTCCTGCTTGGTCCACAGTTTACTCTCACCTCAGAGGCAGAGATGTTAATCCTGGCCTATTTCATTAGTACATATAGAATTTCAAAAGTATTCTCCCAGCTGGCCAGGATTACAACAGTACGTGCACATTCTGGAACTCCTCATGAAAATCTGTGCATGCAACCCCCCCAAAAAACCCCTTCTTTTTGACAACAAACAAGGACTTTGTCTTTTGACCCCCCATTTAAAAAAAAAGTGGGGGCTTGCACACGAACAAGTTTTTTTCTTTTTCTTTTCTTTCTTTTTCTCCCCCTGTCCCCATGCAAAAATTACCTAAGTGTGGAAAATCTTACAGTGGTTGACATTTGCTTGACAGGATGTCTCTCAAGAAACCTTCTTCTCAATGAGGACAGGAAATGTAAAAGTGTTCTTTATATTCTTACCTGGAGTCACTCAGCAGTGACTGAGGAAATTTTGGTTCTCTAGAAGTTTGAACTACAGCTCCCACAATCCCTTGCACTGTTCCTACTGGATAGGGCTTATGGGAAAACATTTAATGGTCCCACATGGGTGATTGTGGACTTACTGCTGCAGACTCCGTTTGGATTGTGATGAAATGCTTGTAATCGTTTTCCTCAAAAGAATGACCAGTTACAGTGGTTGGGCTTAATGCAATCCATATTGTCCCAGACTTGCTATTTTGGGAAGTAATAGGATCTGATGCTACTCACCCAAGAACAAGTCTTAAGCAAAGTATATTTTAGAATAATAGTTACTCTTCCAAATGAACAACCAGTCCTAACTTTTAGATACCCACTGGAGACAAATGGACACATACAATTTAATCAGTCAACCAAGACTCCCTTTGGAAGCTGTAGAAACATTGACTAGAAGCGTAATATTTGACTGAGACTGAATACCAACAGTAGAACACAGAGGCACAATGCAAAATCATTCTTTTGGTTTTTAAATACCCGGGGGGTGGGGGGAACCCCAGTGTTTCCGAAAAACCTTTTAAGCAAAATTTCTCTCCTTGTATCTTGTAATGGGAGAAAGTTGTTCTCAATATGTTCAAGGTCAAGATCTTAATTCCTAAGGAAAGGTTCTAGAACTCAAAACTACCTGAGTAATATGTTCCATCTGCCCTGGAAATGCATGCATTTAATTTCATTTAATGTAGAGGTTCATGGATATTTCTGTGGAGTGGAGGTGAGAGGCCTCTTCTACAAGGCTGACATTTTGTCAAGAGCACACACATGAATAAGTTTCCATTATGCTTGTGCATGTCCTTTTTTGCCTTGTGAGGAGGGTGGCAGGATGGGAGAAACTTTTGGCTGTGTCCCTGCATGTGTTCCCATATACAGATGTGAAATAATTGCAGAAGCGCTGAGACCTCCAGAGGATCCTGGTAGATCTCAGTGCTGTTATAACACTGTCACATCTGGCAACAGGGACATAGCCAGATGTTTCTACAATCAATTCTCCTCTTCACAAAACATAGAATGATCATGTTGGGGGGTGTTCCAGAGGCTCTATGGTGTGTCCAGGGGGTGATATACCTCTCAGCCTAGCATAGGACACATGTGGTACTAACTATGCTACACTGAGCCGTGCTGAATTTCAGCCCAAATATGCTTAGATCAGAGGTGGGCAAACTCTGGGAGTTCAAGAGCCGCACTTCTTTTCCCAGGACCCATCATAATTTGCACCTGTTTCTTAAGCAAAACTGGAAGTAGTTACTAAGCCCATTTCTGGTTCTTTAAAATGGCTTGCGATGGGAGACAAGGCATGGGTGTGTAAGCGTTTTGGTGTACCTTGTTCTAAAGGAAAAGTCCTACTTCTGGAGACTTCCAGGTACAGAATCACTTTTCTGAATTTTCAGCAGGGAGACTTCTAAGGGGGCCCTTAGCCCACATAAGTGAGTAGGGAGTCACCTGAGACACAAAATCCTTGTAATTCTTCCTACCTTGAGTCTAAGGGCCAAGAGGGACTTTATTATTAGTGACTCAGTTTGCTATTGAAAACCCCAGCCTGAAACCTAGCACCAATGAAGCCCATGAACTTTATAATTTGAACCTATTCGAATCCAGAATTCTCTGGTTTTAGTTTGGCAATTGAACCACATTGTTTCTGGCTTTCACCTTCATCTCACTGACTCATCTCTGCTCATCAAAAGAGCCACATGAACTAAGACAGCACTCCCTCTTGTTATCTTGGGCTTGCCAAGATCTCTTTTGCTGTTTTCGCACTAGCCTTTTGTAGCACTATTATTCCACTTTCAACATCCTGTGGAATCCTGGGGTTTGCAGTTTAGGGAAGGGCCTTTGAGGGGCCTTAAACTGCAAACCCTAGGATTCCATAGAATGTTGAAAGTGGAATAATAGCGCTATAACAGTCTAGTGCGGAAATGGCCTTTATCTCACAAGGAAAGGTCTTCATCCCCCATTGTTCTGGGAGCTGCAGTAGTGGCTGATAATCTCTTACCTCAGTGGGACACTGAGTCTGTGCTGAACATTAAAGACGCTATCCCAAATGGATAATTCCTTTAAACATTGGACTAAAACGTGGCCCAGGTGGGCTTGTTGTGCTGCTCTCCTGTGAATGTTGAGGTGGTTCCAAGATAGACAAGGTGAGAGTAGAGTTTGCACCAGAGGCTAGTAGCTTGTAGCATTCACGGTTTTTACAAGCAATTAAAATAACTAACCTAAATACTTTTGCAAAATGAAGAAGTAACTAACTGCTTTTTTAAAAAGTGTAACAGCAACTAACTAGAGTTTGGGGGAGGTTTGTTGGAATTATAACCGTAAATAATTATTCTTTAAAAATAACTTTCTGAACTCTGAGGTAAGAAGACTGTCTGCCATTCCCCTCAAAAACACCTTTATTCACTCACTTCCTCTTCCCTCATCCCTTTGTTCCTCCTACGTTTAATTGGAAGAAGAGACTTTGATGCTTCCATATGCTTTCTTTCTCAGAGAGACAGTTGTGCCTCTAAGGATGCCAGAGACAACACAAGGAAGCTCCCTCGGTCTCACCTCCTTGGACTTAATGAGATGCAAATAGGGCCTTTATTGCTCCATGTAGAGCACGCAGCAGCCTCATGGCAGGAAGAGCAATAAATCCCTGATCCCCCTCCCCCATTAATTGTGTTAAAATCTTATTACAAAGACAAGACGGCTTCTTATTGACTTCGCATGGGCAAATAAAGTATTTATTAGCCAAATAAGGACTGCCCTGATTTACAGTTGCAATTAACAGAGGACCCTGCACAAGGGAATTGTGGGTTGGAAGAGGCTGCCAAGGTTAGCTAGCTTGTTGCTTTAAAATGGTCAGAATACGGCAAAGATTGGCAACAGGTCCCAACTGTGCGAGAGAATCTTGGGAAGGAGCGTGTGTGGATATGTGTGTTTCTCTTCATCAGTGTTTCTGGTGTCTAAATACCCTGAGATCCCATCTGATCATTGAAGCTAAGCCGGTAAGTACTTAGATGAGAGAATGCTAAGGAATACCATGTGCTGTAGGCTATATTTCAGAGGAAGGCAATGGCAAACCCCCACTGAGCTTTCCTTGCCTAAGAAAACCTTATGAAAGCCAAGAGGTCACCATAAGTCATAACGGGCAACTTGAAGACACATGCATGCACACACAGAGACACACATGTTTCAGTGAGAGATGAGTTTGAGACAACCCCAGTAATAGAGATAGTGTTAATGAATGGTTCTGACTAGAGATGGGACAAATCCAGAATTTTCCAGATCCGAACCCGAATCCAAATCCCTGGAAGATTCTACAAATCCACGAATCTCACAAATCTCAAATCTGTCGAATCCTTTTTTTTACAAAAAGGTTTAAAAAGCAAGGGAAACAAAGCACTTCTACTGAAAAGTGTTTTGAAGCAGAATTTGACATCGTTGTTTAATGAAAAACAAATTAAATAATAGTTTTCACTTTCAGGAAAACATACCCATATACTTCTTATTAAGAATTACATGTAATTTGGAAGTAGCTCCAGATGTTGGAGGATGATGATACCATCTCCTGGGTTGACTATTCCAAAAAAAAAAAAAAAAAAAAAAGAAAGGGCAAGGATAATCTTGGGAAAGACACACTCTCTCAGCCTTAGCAAAAGCCTAGGCAAAGGCAACCCTCCCTCTGAAGAAATCTGGCCGGGACAATTGTCATAGTTTTGCCTCAGTATCTCGCCAGATTGAAAATGACATGAAGGCCCTTTCTACACAGGCCTGCATGTGTAAACAGGGCCACATACTACAGTCCAGAGCTAATCCAGGTCAAAATTGGGTTTTCTTTGCATAGCTTCTTATGGCATCCTGGGGTCTGTAGTTTGATGATGCACTAGCACACTTTGGTAGAGAAGGCTGTGACACCTTGCCCAACTACAAACCCCAGAATTGTGTCTGAAAGAGCTTTGCAAGGGAGCCACGCCAAGGAATCTTCTTCAGCTGTCCTTGAAATCTCAAGAACACTGTACTGTCCAGTCAAGTCTCAAGTCCTGCAACAAAGAAGGCACTTAAAAAAACAAAAACACCAGCCTCTAGCCCAATCTCAGTTCTCTACCCTGATGTCCAGTCTCAAGTCCTAAAACAAGGAAGGCATTTAACAAAAACAAATTAACACCAGCCTCTAGTCCAGTCCCAATCCCTACTCTCCAGTCTCAAGTCAAAAGAACAGGAAGAAGAGAATAATTACCTTGCAGAGGGAGGCAGCCACAGGGACAGGCAGCCAGAGCAAGCTTGATCTGGGGCGCTCGCACCAGCTCAGGCCTCCAGGCGTGCAGGAAAGCGGCTCTCGCTAGCCCTGCATGCCCGTGCAGGCCTGATCCAGGGCACTTAGGCCCCGGGGTGTGCAAGCCCAGGGATTCAGATCCCGAATCTCCCAAGGATTCGAGGATTCACTGATTTGGTTGGCCCATCCCTAGTTCTGACCATGTCTACACATCAATAACGTCGTTGAAACATGAAGAAGACAGGAGGAATTACACATGCAGGTAAGAATCATAGAAAACATAAAGTTGGAAGAGACCACAATGGTAATCGAATCCAGTGCCCTGCCATGCAGGAACGCACACTCAAACACCCCCAGCAAAAGGCCATCAAGTGTCTGCTTAAAAACCTCCAAAGAAGGTGACTCCACCACACTCCAAGGCAGCATATTCCACTGTTGAACAGCTCTGACTGTCAGGAAGTTCTTCCTGATATTTAGATGAAATCTCTTTTCCTGTAGTTTGACTACATTGCTCCATGTCCTAGTTTCTGGAGCAGCAGAAAACAAGCTTGCTCCATCTTCAACATGACATCCCTTCAAATATTTAAACATGGCTATCATGTCTCCTCTTAACCTTCTTTTTGTCAGGCTAAACATACCTAGCTCCCTAAGCCTCTCCTCATACAGCATTGCTTCCAGACCCATGGCTTCCAGAGTTTATAGAAGGTGGAATGAATGAATGAATGAATGAATGAATGAATGAATTAATTAATTAATTAATATGGGGAAGGATATGGTGGAAACTTTTCTTTAAAAAAAAAATAGCAGGGATAGTAGAGTTGAGTAGAATACCAATCTAATTCTATAGGGGATAATTTTTTTTAATGGTTATTGCACAGGAAACTGCATAACCGATAAGATAGGGGTGTAGAAACAGCATTTATGATTGCTGGGCTTATTTAAAACTAAGGATGAAATGGAAAATCATTAATTTCCCAACTGGGGTCCAGTTTGAAATTTCCAAACCCTCAAGAGTTTTAGGTGGGAAGAAAAACAGCACATCAAAAGTTCTGGTAAATTGCAGGAACATTTTTGTTATTGTTGTTGTTGCTACTGGCAAAGCATAAACTGTGAAGTTTTTGAAAATTATGCAAGAGCCTGAGAATCTGAGCAACTTTGCCATCAAAATTTACACAAATAGGCCATTTCTGCACTAGACGCCATTAGCACGTCATACCATTATAATGCCAGCATCACCATATGTGTGCTGCTGACAGGTTAGGGATGCTCTTTTCTACATCCTTCCCCCTTAAGTGGATGGGTAACAGTACTACCACCAGTGTTCCTTCCACATTACAGCATCCTTGGCCACTCCCATGCCCCACTTTCACCCTGCCCCACCGCCTCTGATTGGGCAGTGATTTTGGGTTTGTTTTGCTTTGTTTTTGAAGCTGTACTAATGCAGCAATGTTGTAACAGCAGGGCATACCAGTACACTATTGCACTATACTGTTTAAAAATGTATTAAAAATTAATAAGTTTTGACTCAAAGGAGACCTTTAAAATAAACAGGGAGAGGTGGTAAGAAGTTACCACGCCATGGGAGTTGCCGAGGGAGGGATGAGCTGGGCACACCCCACAGGCCGCCCACTGCTGTATCCGCCATAACAGGAAGTGCTATCAAGCGCTATAATGGTGCTGCACTACAATAGCTGACAGGATTGAAGCACTATAGGAGGTTCTTCATGGATTTTTTCTGGAAATAGACTATGGCGATTTGGTGATGCTTGGGGACAAGATAGCAGCTGGATAGCAATGATGTCATGCAGAAGCATGGCTCCTGGACTAGCAACAACCCGCTGCTATAGTATTATAGCAATGTTGTGTGGAAATGACCATTATCATTTTTCACTGTGAAGCATGCAAATCATGGTGTAGTGGTTTGAACATTGGACTACAGTTCTGGAGATCAGGTTTGATTCCATCCTCAGCCATGAAAACCCCCTGGGTGACCTTGGGTGCATCACACACTGTCAGCCCCAGCAAACTCTGTGATAGGTTTGTTGTAGGGTCACCATAAGTCAGAAATGACTTCAAGGCACACATCAACAGCACAGCATCAGTGAGAGGGACCTCATTTTTTTATGCTGTTTTTTGCTCTTGTGTATGTGCACATCTGTTTGTCTATGTGTCTTGAAATCACATGTCAACTTATGGCGACCTCATGAATTTCAAAGAGTTTTCTTAGGCGAAGGACACTCAGAGGTGGTTTTGCCAGTTTCTTCCTCTGAAATACAGCCTACGACACCTGGTATTCATTCGTGGTCTCCCATCCAAGTACAAACGAGGGCTTACCCTGCTTACCTTCCAGGATCAGACAGGATCTGGTACCCTTAGTGTATATACTTGGGTAAAGAGAAGAAAGTGCAAAACTAAATTGCACACTGTAATTCTATGCAAACAAGGCAATGAAGTGTTCAACATTGTGGCTGCAGCTGGATTTTGTTGTGCACAACAAAAATGTGTAAAGTCGGTAGAGCTGCACACACACAAAAAATAGCCATATGGTTTTGTTGCATGACATTGGTGATTTTGCACAACATTTTTGTCATGTGACATTTTTGTTGTGCAACCTTGCTGTGTTTTATGTGGAAAACAGAATGTTGCACAACAAAAATGTTACACAAAATCCACCAATGCTGCACAAAAAAATAGGCACATGGTTTTGCTGTGCAACATTTGTGTTTTTTTCGCACAACATTTTTGTCGTGCAAAATCACAGGCCCTTTCCACACTTTACCTTCTTCTGGAGCTGGGGCGTGGGGATCTCACGAGGAGCTTCTGGCTCTCGCATCCGGGGTCCTTCAACTCTGCACAAGCTGCCTGCTCGTGCGAGACCCTGCCTCTTCCTTCCGCAGTGCAGCCTGGGACAGGAAGCGCAACCGGCACGTCTCTGGAGGCTCCACACGCCAGGTAAGTGTGCGAAGGGCCCGGGAGCAATGCACAATCGTGCACAATTTTCGGCTTCTAGCTGAAAATGAAAAGGTGTGCGATTGGCACCTGCCAGCCCCTGGAGCGTCGTGTGATTGTGAGTGTGTCATGCAGATCGCTCCTCGCAATCACGTGATGCTCCAGGCACCCTTTCTCATGGAAAGGGCCAAAGTTTACTATAAGGCTGTGTGGTTCTCAGAAGGAGATGTGTAGCTTCCAAAAATCTGTGCAGTGGAAAAACTGCACAATTTCCCATCATTGTGGTGAAAAAACTGCCTGAGTGTCTTGAAGCTGCAGGGAAAAAAATGTTTCTTTATTTTAGGCATTTGTCATGACTTGGAGAAATCAAGATTTACTATCCCTATTCAAAACACACAGAGGAAAAAAAGAGAGTAGTCATCAATTGCAAAAACAAATGCAAGTTAGGGGAACTGTGTTGCAACATTGGGATTTTGTCACTCCTCTCCTCACTGTGTGAGCCACAGGGACTTGAAGGCCTGACATTCTGCGAAAAACATGTTCGCTTGAGGACTATGTAAATAAATCAGTCCCCTCTTCCCCTGTCCATTACATTCCTCCATTCAACATCATGGACGTTTTTTGAAATTCCATACAATTCTTCATTTCCTTCCTTGTTTTTATTTTGCTTTTGAGTGCTAGCAATTTCTCAGGGCCTTTCTGCACTACACTGTTATAGTACTGTAATTCTACTTTCAACATCCTATGGAATTCTGGGGTTTCCATTTTAAGGAGGGGCCTTTAGAACTCTCAGCCAGGGAGCTCTTTGGCCTCAGTAAATTACACACCCCAGAATTCCACAGGATGTTGAAAGTGGAATAATAGCATTATAGTGTAGTGCGGAAAGGCCGTCAGCCTCTCCTACTCCTCCCAAAGGTGGCTGTGATAGAGGGGCAGATTAGCCTGTTTAGCAACAGAACCACGTGATGTTTTTCTCCCAATCCTAATCCTTCCTCTCCTGAGGCCTTCCTGTCTTACTGAATGTGCCAGAGGGAGAGCCACCCACCTTAATGCATTCCAATAACCTCAAATTAATTAACTTGAAAAAACAGAGGATCAACTTCGCTGTTAATCAGCAACGCTAGTGAATTAAATAATGTGAGGGAGGAGATCTAACAAATTAATGATTTGACAAACTAATCAACTCATTATTTCTAACCTCTGCTGTCCCCCCAGCACAAATCAAATGTGCCACTAGAAATGTGTCAGCTGCTGGAAACCACTTGTACGTGGCTGGAGACCTGCATTCCAAACAAAAGATCACATAGGTCCTTTTCGCACAGCATATACCATGCGAAAGAGGACCTGGAGCATCACGCGATTGCAAGGAGAGATCTGCACAATGCATTCAGAATCACGCGATGCTCCAGGGGCCGGCAGGGGCTGATCGTGCACCTTTTCATTTTCAGCTTGAAGCTGAAAATGGTGCGCGATCACACATTGCTCCTGGGCTCCGTGTGCACTTACCTGGCATGCGGAGCCTCTGGAGCCCAGCCGGTTGCGCTTCCTGCCTCAGTGCAGCCTGGGAAGGTCCCAGCTGCACTGTGGAAGGAAGAGGCAGGGTTCTCACATGAGCAGGCAGCTCAAGCAGAGCTGAAGCAGCAGGGAAGGGAGAGCCTTTCGGCAGAGGCTGCTTGCATGATCCCTGCACCCCAGCACCGGAACACGGTAAGGTGCGGAAAGGGCTCTAGTTAATTCTATGATTAGAATACTCCCATGCTCGAATTGGACTCTCCTATGGTGGTGCTTCTGGTGTTGTTGTGTAGATAGACTACCCAACAGTGCCCAGCTGAGTCCACTGCATGGAGACTCCTTTTTAGTGTGTTTTTCTGACTCTGTTTAACAGCTGGCACACCATTAGTGCATTTGGGGAGGTGGGTAGCTGAGTGACAGAATACTTAGTGCCTTTCCACACCACACTGTTATAGTGCTATTATTTCACTTTCAATACCCTGTAGAATTCTGAGGTTTGTAGTTTACTGAGGCCCAAGAGCTCTCTGACTGAGAATTCTAAAAGCTCCTCCCTAAATTGCAAACCCCAGGATCCCATAGGATGTTGAAAGTGGAATAATAGCACTATAACAGTGTAGTGTGGAAAGGCCTTTATTTTAAATGTAGAAGGTCTCAGATCTGTTCTCCACTGAAAATGTTTTGGATAGCAGGAGCTTCAATAGACCTGTCTTTGCTTGAGGCCATGGAGATCTGCAGCCAGTCAGATATATACTAGGCTAGTGGTTCTTAACCTGGGGTCCAGGGACCCCTAAAAGTCTACGGAGCCCTCACAGGGGGTCTGCAGAGCCCTGCTACTGGACACCAAAAGCAGCAGCAACAATAGAAACACAGCAGTGGGGGGTGGGGGTGTCAAAACTGCTCCCTCGTTTCCAATGAGGGAGCAATTTGGGCACACATGCGTGCCTGCCACCTTGTCCCTTTCATCAGAGACACAGCAGCAAGGGGTGTGGGCATTGAGGGACATGGCAGCAGGCTGTGCAGATACTCAGACTGCTCCCTCATTTGCAACTGAGGGAGCAGTTTTGGCATTCACACCCCTTGCTGTCATCTTCCTGATGAAAGGGACACAGCAGAAGGCATGTACATGCACCCAAACTATTTCTTCATCTACAAATGAAGGAGCAGTTTCAGCATGCACATTCTCCCCCAATGCTGCATTCCCGATGCATATGTGTGCGCACCCAGATTATGACTCTGGACAACAGCGTTTGAATTCCCACTCAGCCGTGGAAACTCACTGAGTGACCTCAGGCAAGTCATATTCTCTTAGCCTCAGAGAAAGGCAAAGGCAACAAATCTTGCCAAGAAAACCACCATGATAGATTCTCCTTAGGGTCTCCCTAAGTCAGTTTCCAAAGAGGATAGACACAATGGCTAGAGAGAACTACCCTCATCAGTGGCACTTTGTTGTTGTATGCCTTCAAGTCACTTCAAATCTGACAAGATTTGTCCAGAGAGTGTTTGCCTTTGCCTTCTTCTGAGGCAGAGAAAATATGACTTGCCCAACATTACCCAGTGTCTGAGGGGGGATTTGAATCCTAGTTTCCAGAAGCCTTAAATAAATATTTGAATATTTAAATCTAAATTTAAATATTTAAATCTTGAGTTAAGTTTTTTGGGTCCCTGACAACATAATTATATTTATAGGGGGTCCCTGGTAAAGAAAAGATTAAGAAAAACTGTAATACGTGAATAATGTATACTTCTTGCTTACATACGCTACAGGCCCCAGATCCCATCTAATCTCAGAAGCCAAGCAGGATCAGGCCTTGTTACCACATGGAAGGATCACTAGCAGGGAATACCAGATGCTGTGGGCTATAACCAGAGGAAGGCAATGGCAAACCACCTCTGAGTATTCCTTGCCCAAGAAAATCCTATGAAATAAGGCAACAGGTAACTTGAAGGTGCATTTATACACACACAAGAGTGGACTGAGTTGGACGAATAACACTGACATGGTGCCAGGCAGCTTCATATCATCATAACCTGGAATGAGTCTCAGTTTGGGCTGCTGTAATCCCTCCTCCCCATTATCATAGCCTATGAATTTTGAGGGCCCAGTTTTCCAATATTTAGCAATAGAAAATGAACTGAAGTCTCCCCCTTCCTTTTAGAAGTAAGGACAGAATCAGTGTTTTGATTTTTTTTTTAATTTTCAACATTAAAGTAAACCAGAAGAGAAAGTATAACCTTTCAAATTCTTTTAAAACTGCACCTTCTATCATTCTTCACTGTTGTCTATAACAGATCAGGCTGCAGGGAGTGGCAGTCCAGGAAAACCTGGAGGGCTCCGTTTTGCCAATACCTACATTAAACATACCGAAATGAATAGGATTTGTTAAGCACAACTGACTTCAGTCCCATTAACATCAGTGGGTATACTCCGTTTGGAGTATTAAGGGAAGGAAACAATAGGCTTTAAAACTAACCAGTTTATGCCAATGTAAGATTTCCTGGGCAATAGCTCACTTCATCAGAGGCAGGGAATGCACCCTAGGTAGGCAATCATTTAGACCGTTTCCACACTACACTCTTATAGTGCTTTTATTCCACTTTCAATATCCTGTGGAATTCTGAGGTTTGTAGTTTACTGAGACCAAAGAGCTCTCTGGCTGAGAATTCTAAAAGTCCCTCCCTAAACTGCAAACCCCGGGATTCCAAAGGGTGTTGAAAGTGGAATAATAACACTATAACAGTATAGTGTAGAAATGGCCTTAGACATGCGCGCGCGCGCACACACACACACACGTATGTGTATGTGTGTGTGAGGCGAGAGAGAGAGTGAGATACAACTGAAATGCAAACATTGCTAGCATGGGAAGTAGATGACACATACAGGTACTAATGGTGGTAGTTAAGAGTTATCGAAAGGGCATAGGTGAGTGGTAACTATAGATCACTCATATATATTAATGGTGGTCATTAGGAGTTGTTAAAAGGACATGGGTGGAGGATAACTACATCCAGGTGTAGACAGGCAGATAAATACAGAGGAACATCTTTGTATAAGACTGGTGAAAGGGCAGAATTAACCTACAGATGGGCTCATTTGGAGGTGGATGCAAAAATTACAGTTAGAAAAAAAATTGTGGACATCATCTTAAATCATGCAGCCAAGAAATACCAGCGTTGGTGTCTGTCAGAGAAATCCCAGTCAATGAAAATGGCATGCGTTTCCCATTTCTGGACATTACTTTGAAGGGAGATTTTGCTATTACAAACTTTTCTGTCAATTTAAAAGCATATAAAAACTTTGCTATGTCGGAAACTGGCATTTAAAAACCAAATAGTTTGTTCGCATGAGGAAACAGAAGGGAAAAAATGCTTCACTCTGAAGAAGTGAGCTATTGGCCGATATTAAAATAATTACAAACTTAACATATTGAAGAATATTTCAATAAATATAATAAAAGAATAAGACTTTTCAATGCGTATAAAATATTCAGCAATTGATAAAATATTAAGCAGTCCACTTACTGTGCTATTATTTAACATACCAAATTTACAAGTAATGCACTTTCAAAGTGCATTAAACAGAGAAACTTTGCTGCAAATTAAACAATGGGATTTACACAGTGGATGTGTGATGTTAAAAACAACAGCTGACATCTTTGGATGTTATATATGGCCAGAAGTGCAGCAACGGTGGTCCAAAGACTTATGATTGATAGCATAAAAAGGAGGAGACGAAAAGAACAATAGTCTTGTGGCACCTCGAAGACTAGCCAGTTTATTTTAGCAGAGCTTTCATGGGCTACAGCGCACATGAAAGCCTGTGCTGAAATAAAGTGGCTACTCTTAAATCCACAAGACGCTTTTTTTTTTTACTCCTTCTCTCTTTCTATATTTAACTAACCCAGCTACCACTTTGAACATCGATAGCAGTGGGATATGAATTTTACTTGGCTGTTGTAACTTTTCTTTTTTATGTGTACAACCCCAGGCTTTGGGTGAGTATGTTATGTGAGCGTGAGTGAGTTGTTATAGGCTTTGCAACACTTTAGATATTGGATTATATTTTTGAATAGTAATGCCCTCCATTATTTTTGACATCAATATTTTATATTGTCAAATCATTACCTGCAAGTTCAAGTTCTCCCTTTTTCCATCACTACTTTCCTACTTGCCTTTGTTAGGCATAGAAATAACATTAAATTAAAAAATTAAAAATTAAAAAATGGTAGAAATTAAAAAATGGTAGAAAAATGTGTGTCTTGAACGTCAGGAAACCTGGTGAGGAGAAGCCTAGGCTGTTGAGAACTGCTGCAGTTTGGGACTTACCCTGCACACAATTTGCATGTGGATTTTTTTTTTAAAAAAGCAGGGAATAGCAATTGCTGTATTTAAACAACAATGCTACTTTTTGTGTGAGTTTTGTGCCCAGTATGTCCCCATCTATAACATTTTTGCACATTATCATCATTGTATAGAAATGCTGTTTTCTTCACAAAAATGTTTTTTTCCTCCTGTGCAAAAAAAGTGACGTGGATTTTTTTCACAAAACAAGTCCCACGCTGCGAATCCTCTGAAAACGACACAGTTTTCCAAAATATTCTGACTGCAGCAAGAAAACTGCAGAAACTACTCATTGCTTCCTTCAAGAATGAAATCAAGTGAAAAAATTACATCCCTAGTTTTTGCCTTCATGAGCACATGTCATCTGTCAGTATGATCTCTCTTGTCAGTTACCATTACTACCTTCTTATTGTTGGCAATGGTATTGCATTTCCATGGGATTTTGTCACTTGCTGCTTTGGGGGCTGTTCATCTTGCGGGAGCATGGTCATGACAATCACACCATAGGACAGCAGCCTTTGCAGCTCTAGTTGTGTTAACAAGGCTGGAAAACACAGGACGGGGAGAGGTCGGCCAGCCAACACAGAGCACTCAGTGTCTATTTGCTTTCTGAGCACACTGAGGCCATGGGTGATGCTCAGAATGGTTGCAGCCAAGACACAATAAACACTTCAGTGATTGTCAGCTGGCATCATTTGTTGTGCATGCTCTGTGTCTCCCTAATGGCACTGAGACTGGGAAACTGCTAATTTTCTCAGTGGAGGCTTGGCTTTATGGCCTGTATTTGCAGGTCAGGCTCTGAAACAAATCACATTGATGGATCCAGTACTAAGGGCAAGATTACCCTCGTATTGCTATTGATCACTGGAACTTAAAGCTCAACAGCTAAGATACTACCTCTGTCTCTAGCATATGGAGAATGCCTAATGATCTCTGTGAATCTTAAGTGGAAAAAAAAATGCAAAATGAAGATGAACTTAATTAAGGCTGAGATCTACTACAAACCTCAATCAGTCTTACACATCTTTGAATTGTTCTTGTTTTTCCCAACTCCCCTCACAAAAAGAAAACGTTGACATTTTCTTGAAGTGAGGATAGCCATTAATTAGGGATGGATGAGAATTTCATCTCAGTGTCTTAGGGGGAAAAATCAGCCAAATTTGCAAATGTTTTCATATTTGTGATGGAAAGAATTTTGAGGTTAATCATGTCAGAATGTAGAAGAAATCATCTAAGTTCTTGGCTTTAAGTGCTTAGTCATCACAATCTGGTTGTGTATGTGTTTGGCAATGCTGGGGTTCAAATGGGGTTGCCACATCTTTTTTCTTCAGAGAGGCGACTTGTCTTGAACAAGGGCATTGTAGGCAGGTACAGTGTGGTTAATGTTAGGAATAGTTGTACCTATTGAATTTGGTTCATACGGTTTGGGGAAAGTTTTGTTTTAATGCAGTGCTGAAGAATTCACAAATGTCTTCCATTTCAGTACAGAACAAACCTGAGATTTAGGGAATTTGAAAGGAAAGGAAGCGGGGAGGAAGGAGATCCCTTCTCTGCTGTTAATGGTATTGTAGGGTAGACTTGTCTTTGCAGAGAATGAAAGAGAAATCAAGCCATTGTCCTTCACAAAATGCATGTTAAAGGAAGCAGGGATGGTTACTCTTTTATTTGGCATGGCAAACAGGGTGTCCATGCATTGCAGTCATGCTGCAGAGAGGAGAATGACCAGATCTCAGTGTCTGGAACTGAGTTCCTTGTTTTGCATATTCTCCAGCAGACCTGGTTTGATAGGTAGAGACCAGATCAATCTTCTGCCATCCCATTTTTTCAGGTGATTTTAACATGGCTCAGTTTCTCTCCTCCTCCCACTTTCTTTCCTCCTCCCACTTTCCCCCTTCATCCTGTGCTTGCTTCAGTTGCAGCAGACTAAGCTCAAAGTACAAATGTAGTTTGCATTCCATTAACTCAGCAGAGGAGAGAGGAGAAAGTAAAATCTTGCCTTTTCCAGTAGGCTCAGGCAAAGGCAACTACTGCAGCCTAGCTTGTCAGTTCTTCCATATTAATTTTTTTTGCCATCTTAACTACAGTCTGTTGTTGCTTGGCCACCTGTGCTTGGTTTTCATCTGTGAAATGTCAGGGGGTATGGCTTTGGAGTTCATTTCAATTACATTTCTTTTATTCAAATTGAAAGTTCACTTCAGGTAAAATCAGGGACATCAGCTGGCCTGGCTTTCTTCCAGGCTTGATGACAGTATAATAGACTGGCCAACTCTGACTGCAAAGTTGCACCATAATTTAAGATCATTATTTCTAATTGATAGCCTTTATTCAATTCAGTTTTGTTCATTGTACAATGAGGTGAAAAAAATGCCACTACCACAGGTTCTTATTTCACAGATGCATTAGAGAATATGTCTGTTTTTAGTGATGGACTCTAAGCAGTTCATTGGAATTATTTTGCCTGAGGGGACATAATAGCCATGTTTAAATATTTGAAGGGATGTCATGTTGAGGAGGGAGCAGGGTTGTTCTCCGCTGCTCCAGAGACTAGGACAAGGAGCAATGGATTCAAGCTGCAGGCAAGGAGATTCCAGCTGAACCTCAGGAAGAACTTCCTGATGGTCAGAGCTGTCTGGCAGTGGAATATGCTGCCTGGGAGTGTGGTGGAGTCTCCTTCTTTGGAGGTTTTTAAGCAGAAGCTGGATGGCCATCTGTTGGGAATGCTTTGATGTGTGTTCCTACATAGCAGGGGGTTGAACTCGATGGCTCCTGGGGTCTCTCCCAATTCTATGATTCTATGATTCTAAATAAGTTTCATTATTTGTCTTTGTTGTGTTACATTATTGCCAGTAATATTTTGTATAATGATAAATGCAGTGGCCTGCAGTGGTTGTTTTTTCAACTTTGGCAATCGGTCACTAACCACCGGAGTATTATAATTTTTTAAAAAAGAAAATAATAGTTTGGTAAGAATTTACACTACACTTAGGTGGCCCATGGCCACCATTTTGAAGTGCAGACTAGAGGGTGCTCCCATGCTTTGGTTTCATTGGATTGGGGATAGGCTCATCAGCTCTCATTTTTGAATGGGAAATACTTTCCAATGCTTACAGACTTACTAGCATTGGTACGAAGGCTCTTCTGGATCTGAAATGACCGAACTGAGTTCCTTCTTCTCATTCCAGACTCTCTCAGTCTTTGCTTTGCCACTGGTATATAGAAGCATTTGACATTTAATCATGCACTTTGGTGGTGTGAGGTAGCCTGTTGCAGCAGGATAGAGAGCTACGAGAGTAGGTAGGAATGTGAAGCAGAATTGAATGGCCTCGTGGGATATCAGGAAAGACAAACTCCAGCACTCTGGAGACTAAAGGATTAACAGCTCCTGGCAGGGAGAAAAATTGGACTTCCTGTTACACACCACCTTACCTGCTGCTATTGCTGTTCCTTGCTCTCTGGTAATTATCGCTATGGCCAAATAGATCTGGAGCCAGTTGGCAATGATCTCCTACCACCACCATCAAAGTTTTTGCAAGCAACTGTTCCTTGGAGTTTCTGTCTGCTTTACATCTTTTAGAAAATTGGAAGGGTGAAGAAGGATCAACACAGGTCGAGGATAGGAGGGCCTGTAGGAAGTTCAGAGGCTGATCCAAACCCAACTTGTATAAGGAGGAAGTGCTCTTCTGTTCTCTAGTACCAGGGTGGAGGATCCTTCGGTCTTCCAGGATGTTTTGGACTACAGATCCCACAATTCCTTACAATTGACCATACTGAATAGGAATGATGGGGATTGTTAACTAAAACATCTGGAGGACCAAATTTTCTCCGCCCATACAATAGTATTTTGTGGAGGAATAATTCCAGCTTTTCAGAGTGTCAATACTTTAGAAACTGTTAAGGGACGGAGATGCACTATACATGTGTTAGTTAGTTCTCATCTCCCAAAGAAATGCTAGTTATTTGGGGCTTTTGTTTTCATAAATGTTCATTGCTCCAGGAGGAACTGAATCCAGCATGAAGGAGTAGAAAAAAGTAAGAGAAAATGACTTCAAAATAGCCAGTTTCATGCCAAAGCTTTTTCTGCCTCTGTTTTATGGGAAATTGGGGATTTGACTTAAATATACCTGTTTCCACCACCACCCCTAAATTGCCTTTTAAAACCTTTAATGGCTCACAAAGCCCTGGACACGGCACATTGGTTTTATCCTGGCATTTATTGCTGGCTTTAATGCTTGTTGTAATCTCAACCTGATTTTTAATGTGTTAAACCAGGCTCACATCATTGTATATCAGGGGGCTGAGGCAAAGATGCTTGAAACTCCAGTAGCGCAGTGTGTGGAGCTTCCTTGACAGGCAAAATCTTATAGATTTTCAATGTGGCTTTAAAGTCCAGCCCCTCATCATGACAGTCACTATAGCAGCTCTGTCTGTTGATCTGTCAGTCTCCCTCCCTCCCTCCATCTCTCCACATTGGCTTTTCCTATAGTTATATTGCACAGTCTGAGCAGATACACAAACACCTTTGAGCTGAGCCAAAGAATTTGGTCCCAGCTAGAAGTGAGAATGGGTAGAAATGGGTACCAGGCTTTAAAGCCAGTTCACATACAAAAATCAAGCTTTGTCCTCTTCCACTGCCATTTTTGCTGAGGTTAGTCTCCTTTCCTTAAGAAACAGCAATTCTATGAGACTCCAGTTGGTGCTTTGAGATCTGGTATCTAAATCCATGCTGGCTAGGTCTGAGGTGAACTGCTGTCTGAAAACTGCAGAACACAGCTGCTTGTACGTGATAGCTACTTCTCTATTTAGTGTGAGATGCTTCTGGATTGCAACTCTCACAACCTTAGCTAGCATGGTCAACAATGAAGGGTAATGAGAGTTGTAGTCCAGCATCATCTGGAGGCCCACAGTTGTGCACCCCTCCTTTAGACTTTCAAAGGTCAGCTCAAACACTTTGAAATGTGCCTGGCTGTCAACTGGAAGCCAGCATGGATCTTTCAACAAAAGTGTCCTCTTCTACTAACAAGAAGTCCTATTCAACAATCTAGCTGTTTTATTCTGTACCAGCTTATTTCTACTCCTCCTAGTTGCTTTTCAAAACCTTCTTGGGCATTGCAGAAAATTTCTTCTGAATTTCTCAAGGTTCAGAGGATCACCACAAGACTTTCCTTCTCCAGGAGAGGGTGCAGCAGACACACCAACCATGAGACTCCAAAAGAACAATAAATCATAATGGAGAGAGATGTCTCTGATATGCCATACATCATTTCACATAATTGGGAAGAAGTGGTGTATCTGAAGAAATGTTCTGTCCATAACTAAGATATCAGTGAATAATGAATTCCATTTCCCAATGAATCCATTTCTTGTTTCTCTTCCTTCTCTCCATCTACATATGTTGGTTCATCCTTTTTTAAAAATAAAAATGGGGGGAGTATTTCCTCTCCCTCTCCCTCTGCATTTACTTCTCCTTTGAAAGACTGGCTGTTTTCCATCTGCTCTTTTTCATGTGCTGTGAGCTGAATGTCAATATTGTAGGTCTGGTTTTTCCCCCTCCATCTCCCCCCCATTCTTCTGCCATAATTTCTTCACACCCGATGGCGTAATTCTTCCTTGTGATTTGTTTGCTCCTGGCCTACAGCCTTCTGCTTTCATCAACCTATCCCAACATGCCAGAGTGGAATATTGAAAAAAAGATTCTATCTATCTGTCTTCCTGTGGCCATAAATACTTTGATTGTAAATCAGTTTACTGACCAGAAAAGTGGACAAATAGCAACCTCATTTATAATGGGAATGGGGAAGAATGAAATGGAAAATATTTTACAGATACTTTTTATTCTGTTTTGTCCAGTAGAACTGCAGTGGTTTACCATGGCAAAGAGGTGGTTCCGGTGTCAGTCTGTTTGAGGTTTTAGCCAGGAATTGTCCAAGGTGCTGAACACTATCCCCAAAATAGGTTCAGCCCTGGATAACTTTGTTAAAGTTCAGACAAAAACCCAGTGTGGAATCATCAGTTACCAATGGATTTTTGTTGTTGTTGAAAACCTCCAAATAGAGACTAATCCTTCCTCACTGAAATAGAAACTTATACTTCTCCCCTTCAGAACTGCAATTCAAAACAAGAGTCTTTACAATTGTGGAAAACATGTAGAGATGGCCAAAATAGGGGTGTAAACCTAATGGCTCCCTAGTCAGTTCTCTTCACTGGTCATGCTGACTGGAAGTCAACAATATCTGGAGGGCCATGATTCCTTATCTCTACTTAAAGATTCAAGATATGTTTAACCTAAGGATGAGAAAGATAAGAAAAGCAAGGGTTCTCCCTCTCTCTCTCCCCCTTCTCTCTCTTTCTCTCTCTCTGTATGGGTGTGTGTGGTGTGTTTGTGTGTGAGTGAAGGATATCTGAAAAGATAGAGTAGCCACTCTTGATCCTGCTTGCTGAACAGAGCTCTCATCTTAAAACTGTACAGCTATGTGGAACTTTCAATTCAGATGTTCCTTTTGAAACAGCAGATAAATGGAATTCTCCTCTTCTGGAGACATCAATGTATTAGGTTCATATGCACCCGTTTGGAAATCTTTAAGTACAAGTGGGACCCTCAAAATGTGTGAGGTGTTCTTTCCTTTTCTGGATGCCAGCCAGCTGTGCTCTCTTCCAGGATCCTATATTCCATTTTCCTCTCCCTGTCCCTTGTTTTTTGTCCCTCCCTCCGACACATACACACGCACGAAACGTAGTTTTCTGTGGCCATGGATCCTGGTCAGTTACTCCTTGGGCTGTTGAATGGGGTGCCCACTTAGCATTCCTTCTCCCCTTTTTGTCCATGGGATTCCCTTTAAAATGCTGATACCTCCCCCCTTGTTTCTTAGTGACCCCATCAGGGATAAAACCCTGTCAATGCTCACCAGTTGAGTTTATCATTTAAGGGAAGTGATTTTTTAAAAAAAGAGGATTCAGGTGCAAAGAGAGAACAGAAAATCCTATTGCATAAGTGGATGTCTAGAAAACACAAAGCCATCTAGAGAGCCATGTTAAATCCTGGGTGAGAAATCTAAGTGGAAGGTGGAGGTCCTGCATGCGTGAGCAAAAGCAGAATTTGCTGTACTTCAACATTGGGCTTTCTACTTTTGCAGCACTTCTGGCTCAATAGGCTAGTGATATGACTGCATCAAGACATGTACAAAGCCTGGGAAAGTGTCTTTTTTGACTACAAATCCTAGAATCTCTCATCATGAATCAATGGTTTTTGATTCTCCATTTTCAAATTATGAACTGGCTAGAGAATCAAAGTTTAGTACCTTTTATTGCTTTTCCTGTCCCTTATATTGCTTTCTCTGTATTACCGCTTTTTCCTGTTCCCAGGAAACCTAGGGGCCATTCAAGGTGAAGCCTAATAACTGATGAGTGCAGTTTGAGAGTGTGGAAACCCTTCCTGGCCATTAAACTGAGGACAGCACACAGACTATAGCATGATTGTAAGAGCAAGACCTTTCCCACCACTACCACCATCTCTACCCCCCGCCCCCACAGTTTTCTGTAACCTCTTGCCTGACAAAGGGCACATGGAAGCTTAGATAAGTCTTTTGTGTGTGTTTTAATCTCCCTGATAAGTATATTGCCACTGGATGGTTTTGGGAACCATCGCTATTGGTCCTATGAAAAATGTGCATTAGAGGTTTGAAGTTCAACCCAAAGGGAAGAGAGAAGCCTAGGGGGAGGGGAGGTGACATCATTCTCCCTAACTAATCAAAGGGGCCCAATATTCTGTCTCATGGACCCAGACTCTGCTACAACCGTAGATGGTCTTTTGAATATCCAGCTTTCAGTGGTGGGTGGTAGCTACCATGGCACTGGTGTGGTGAATGTGCTGTTTACAGGATAAAGTTCAGCACCTTGGATAGTTATTCTAAAGCTCTAATTAAAGCTCAAGAGCCAGCATGGTGTAGTGATTTGAGTATTGTACAATGACCTGGAAACCATGGTTCAGTTCCCCGTTTGTCTGTGGAAAACCACTAGGTGACCATGGCCATGTCACATACCCTCAGCCCAAGAAAAACTCATGATGGGTTCACCTTAGGGTCTCTATGAGTGACAAGCAATTTGAAGGAACACAAGAACAGTTAAAGCTCAGAGTAGATTCAATGCCCTAATGACATGGAAGCTGCCAGTTATCACTGTTAGCCAAGGAACCACTTTCTATGCATTAGAGTGCGGTCCAGTCCAAGAGAAATCTTTTCATTTGCTCCCCACCACCCATGACCTTAGAGAAAAATCATACTGACAGAGACTGGTGAGAAAAGCATCTTACCTCCTGATGAAGTGGAGGAACAAGGCTATAAACCTTTCTTTGAGCACCCGTGGGGCTCAGGTGACAGTGGAGAGTCACTGCCTGACCTTGGCTGGGATTGAAATAGCTGAGAAGGAAGAGAAATGGGCAGGAGGATGCTACCCTCCACAGAGATCTGTAAACCAGACAGCTAAGCCTGAGCTCTTGCTGATTACAGGCATAGTGGAGATGGATCTACCGGGGCTCATCTATGCCACCAGGTATAAATATATTCATGGCTGCTGGTGAGTCAAGGCTGCTGCTGTCCTTGAGGCCTCAGCTCTTGTTTTCACACACAAATAATTTCCCCTCCCAGCCTGTCCTAAGACGAGGTGCATGAGGCAGAAAGTACAAATGTGAGCTTATTGAGAATTTGGGGAAGTAAGTTTTTGGACCACAGCACCCAGAATCCCCCAGCCACATGGCCATTGACTCTAAGAGCTGCAGTTCCAAAATGTCACTTTCTCAAGGTGTCTCATCTGTCCAGTCTGCTCCTCTAGTGTTTGCCTTTTTCTCTTCAAAATGGCCTCTGCTCCTAAATCTGGATATTGGGGGAGAATGATCCCATTAAGAGTGTTTGTTTACACTTTGTTCTCCTACTCCTTTAGTTAAAAACCACTTTTATATCACCAAATCATTATGTTTTCATGTAGCAGAATGCAAGGCACATATGAAAAAAACATGAAATGACACTTAATTGCCTTCTCTCACCTTATAATCATGTTGCTCCAAACCGGCTTCCCTAATTTTCCTCATAATGGGGGTCTCCTACAAGTGCTACAATCACAGCAGGCCGATCCTCTTGTACCCAAGCCAACAGAGATTAGATCATACCAGAAACATGTTCCACAGCCAATGGGTCAGCCCTACAATTAGGCAGAGGGGGGCAACCACTGCCAGTGGCAGATGCTGGGAGGGAGCTACTCTTTCTGAGCCTCCCCTCAGCTGTTCCTCCTGAATCTCCTGGCCTTTTCTCCTTGTCTAAAGACAGCACTATGTATGCAACACTGTCTCTGCTGCATCCTCTAATTGGCTTGATGCTCTCATGGGTAGTGGCAAAGTTGGCTGACAGTATACAGAATTGGTATAAGGAAGAACAGAACTCAGTCCAGAGCTGCAGGAAGTGGGGAAATCCCTTTTTGCATTGCAGCTGTCAGTATCCTCCAACCCTTGTCCTTAGTTGTTTAGAGATTCTGGAAGTTGCATTCAAAAAAAGAAAGGACTTTTCTCAAGTCTAGGTTCACAATAGGGTGTAAAGCTACAAGGACTCGAGACCTGCACATTCCCAAAGGGCTAAATGTTACTTGAGGGAGGAGGTATCTTGTCCTGTTGTAGGCTGGCAAGCACCCAGATGAGCATGCCTACAGTCAACAAGAACTGACACCAAGGCTATCGCTGGAAGGAGAAGCATGTTTGAGGCAGTCCAGGTTCAAAAGGAATCAGGTGTCTGTCCTGAACAGAGGCCAACCGGGCCTGTTATCTTGGCATTCCTCTTCCCTATTTACATCCAAGGAGGCTTTCTCTGGGTAAGACATGAGACTGATCTTAAAAAGTAACTGCCTGTAGTTAATGACATTGACTCAACTTCTGTGACTCTTGAAGGCTTCCTCTGCAAACTTTGGATGCAAATTGGAGGCACTCTGTGGTTAATTAATAAGGACAGACTTGCACTCTCTTCATAGGGTGATCCTCTTATGTAGTGGTAGCTAAATTGGGGATCTCCAACTGTTGCTGGATTACAGCTCCCAGAATCCTTGGGTATTAGTCACAATTGCTGAGAATTTTGGAAGCTGGGTATCCCAAAACATCTGGGGACCCAAGTTTGGTACCTACTGCTCTTCTGGTTACTCAGCATGTTCTCAACTTGAATCCTGGTATTCAGAAATCTGAAGTGAAACTGCAGTCATCATCTGAGCCAGGGACTCAACACAGAAACTGAGCCATGAGTAGGCCAACTGAGATCCTTCAGATGTTTGATGCTCAGATTCCCATAATCCCTCACCAGTGGCCATGCTAGCTGGAGATGATGAGATTTGTGCTTTCCAGATGTTTTGGACTATCAGGTTGCCTACCCCTCAGCTAAAATCTCTTCCTGGCACTGCCACTGATTTCAAGACAGAACTTGTCAAAGTTACTTTTTTGGGTGACAACTCCCAAATTCCTTTGTCAGCATAGCATGCTGGTTGCAGCAGGATTCTGGGAAATGTAATCCAAAAATAGTATCTTTCCCAAGCTCTGCTTTGAGTTGACTTTCAAACTTGAATAATCCTTCTCTCCCTCTCTCTCTCTCTCACGTGCGTGCGTACGCGCTCTTTTTCCCCCTCTCTCACCCCCCCCTTCTCTATACCTGTGTTTTAATGATTCTCCATTTTCTTGCCTGTCCCACAGGAGGGGTCCACAGGCAAGCTGTTGTTCTTGTCTTTCCTCCTTGGCTTTTTGTGCATACACGCACACACGTTGCACACAGGCACACAAAGAACAGTTCAGGATGGGTTAGAAACCGATTAAACTTTTATTATAAAGTGGAGCAAAATGCCTCTTAAACAGCTCCCTTCAGAGGCCACGTTCATGGCTATAAAGTACCAGCAAGGGCAATGTTAATAAATAAATAATCATGGAATAAACATGGTTTGCACTTGCACCTCTTTAATAACTTTACCGCCTGTGCTGAATGGAATTGAAGAGGGAAATCACCACTGTGTGGGAAAAGAGAGGTGCACTTGAGTGATTTGAGGGGAGGAGCCAGGAGTGGAGTAAAGCAAGTCGTGGTGGATGTGAGTTGAGTGAAAGTTGTTATTTTGAACTCAAAATCTGCTGAGGGAAGGCTGTTCTCAGCAGCATTTACATAATTGTCCTAAATATACTTTGCAGCCCCAGAAAACAGCAGAGAGGAATAGGATGGCAAGGAAAGAAAAGTGTAATAGAATAACTGATGTTAAAGTTGCAAATGTTGCTGGGTAGTCAAGAGCTGAAGAGGAAGCCAAGACCTCAAGCACTGGCTCAGAAACAAAGTGGTCAGAGAGGACCAAGCAAGACCCAGGCAGGGAAAGGGGGTTGCCATGACTAGGGCCATTTCTGCACCAGGCACTTATAGCGCGATGATTCCACTTTCAGCATCCTATGGAATCCTGAGGCTTGCAGTTTGGTAAGGGACCAGCCGGCCCCTCCCCAAACTGCAAACCCCAGGATTCCATAGGATGCTGAAAGTGGAATCATCGCGCTATAAGTCCTGGTGCGGAAGTGGTCTAGGACAGGCAAGGAAATCACACACAGGTATGGAACATTGTTCTAAGTACACTTTCCCTGAGTGACACTACAGCCATCTTCTATTTCCTTACCGCAGCCAAGATTCTAGACCAGCTACTAGTTAAGTGTACATAACTAAGTAGCATCTCCAGGCCCAATCCACACTCTCAATTCCCACCTGAGCAGCAACTGCTCTGAGTAATGAGGGTTTGTTCTCCTGTCAACAAGATGCACCGGACTGGCATGTCCAACCCCCTCCTGACAGTAATTTCAGGTGCAACAATCACAAGCAGCTTCCTTGTCACAGTTCCTCCTCACACCAGAGTAACTTACAGGAGGGAGGTGGAAACGTCTGTCTGCTGAGCCCTGATCAACAGGAGAACAGGATCCATTGATCTCAGTGCTGTCTGGTAAGTCCAGATTGGGGGGCTTTTATGCTCCCTGTGTATTGCCTACACTACTGAAAACTAATGGACTGTCAGTATGAATCAGTTATGGCTGCATAACTCAAATTACACATCGTAACTGCAGTCACAAGTTCCAGGCCACATTTATACAAAGCTGGGCGTGGGATGGGAATGAATTGGATAACAACTCCCAAAATCTCTCAGCCAGTATAGTATGACCACTGGGAGTTGTAGCACCCTCATGTCTAAGTTTGTATTTATAGCCTGCATTTCGTCCCTCACGGGAGTCACAGTGAGGTACTTTGGCAATCTTCATCCAGGCAGTCACCACACCAACACCTGCTTAGCTTTAACTCACTTGCTGATCATATTCCTTTCCGCGCATGCCTTGAGACCTAGAAAATGCCATTTGTGGTCATATACTCATAGAATTCTATGACATACCTTCAACTATTTAAACAAAGCTATCGTGTCACCTCTTAACCTTCTCTTCTCCAGGCTAACCATGCACAGCTCTCTAAGCTGCTCGTCACAGGGAATCATAGAATCATAAAGTTGAAAGAGACCACAATGGCCATCGAGTCCAACTCCCTGCCACCCAGGAACACAAACTCAGAGCACCCCCAGCAAATGGCCAACCAGCCTCTGTTTAGAAAGCTTCAAAGAAGGAAACTGTACCACACTCTGAGGCAGCATATTCCACTGCCGGACAGCTCTGACCATCAGGAAGTTCTTCCTGATGTTTAGATGAAATCTCTTTTCCTGTAGTTTGAATCCATTGCTCTGTGTCCTAGTCTCTGGAGCTGCAGAAAACAAGCTTGCTCTATCTTCAATGTGACATCCCTTCAAATATTTAAACATGGCTATCATATTACCTCTTAACCTTCTTTTTGTCAGGCTAAACATATCCAGCTCCCTAAGCTGCTCCCCATAGGGCATGATTTCCAGACCCTTCACTATTTTGGTCATCCTCCTCTGGATATGTTCCAGCTTGTCAATATCCTTCTTTAATTGTGGTGCCCAGAACTGGACACATTTTTCCTGGTGCGGTCTAACCAAAGTAGAGTAGAGTGGCATTATTACTTCCCTTGATCTCGACAGTATAAGCCTATTGATGCAGCCTAGAATCCTATTGGCTTTTTTAGCTGCCACATCACATTGTTGACTCATGTTCAGTTTGTGGTTCTAGATCCCTTTCACATGTACTGTTTTAAAGCCAGGTATCACCCATTCACCCACATTCCAGCTTGTAAATATCCTTTCTGAACTGTGATGCCCAAAACTGTACGCAGTAATCCAAGTGGGGTCTAACCAAAGCAGAAGAGAGTGGTACTATCACTTCCTTTGTGATCTAGGCAACAGAAAAGGAGATTTACAATAGAATTCTATACAGGTCTGTGCACATGTAGGTGTCATTAAGTTCAATGGGACAGGAAAGACTGAATAGGCTTACAGTTTAAGTGGAATGTATGTTCTTCCCAGTGTAGATTTTGCATTCATCTTATAGATGAGAGCAAAGCAAAATGCTAGCAAAGCATCATTTGTGACAACAGATGGAGGAAGATGGTAATAGCCACATACAAATGAAGCCTGTGCAGTACAACTTAACATGTCCCAAGCACAGCAGAAGTAATCTAAGAGGCAGTTATGTACCATGTTGTACAATAAGATATCAAGCTATGGAGTGCTTTGTCTTGTTCATCTTCCTAGCTTAATGTTTCTTTATAGCAAGGGTGGGGAACTGCCCTAAATCTGGGGGCTATGTGCTATTCATTGAACCCACATTTTTCCCTACACACTCCTTAATGGTTTTTTTTAAAAAAATGTTTAAACTTTATAGACACAAATGAATATTTGCATGTGAGAATATGCACATTCTGTAACAGGACAATGGGAGTATGTGAACATGTCTGCACTCATGTACTCATGTCTGTGTGCACACATAGTCATACCTTCTACATAAAATATACATGCATAATATATAATTATAGCTATATATTTATTTGATTAATTATTGTGAAGCCATTTCTGAAATTGTGAATGGAAGGGTATCATAGAAATGTTTTAAATGACATAATGGGCAACCAAGTCCCTGCTGCATTGATCGCCAGATGTGTGCCTTATGGAGAGAGCACATAAGGTAGAATTGACCCCTGCCCATTGTTAGACTCCCAGAAATATGCCACACAGATATGGGTCACGTCTAAATCGTGCTGGAGGAGGATGTGAGGAGGGGCTGCCTCACCGAGTCCACTCAGCTGGCGCTGCACGAAGCCAGGAATACGCTCGGCAGCTGCAAAGCTAGAGTTCAGATCAATTTCCACTAGCATATAATTCACATTACGATAATTTCAGCTAGATGCCTCAATAAAGCAGAGCAGCTGAACTTTTCACTAGCAATTGATGAAGATAGTGCCCCCTGAACTGAACGAGGAGTGGCTTCATGCAATCATTTGTGAATGCTGGAACCTGGGTGAATGTGGCTGTGGTATGATAAAGAAAGAATGGAAAGAAGGAAGGAAGGAAAGGAAGGAAGGAAGGAAGGAAGGAAGGAAGGAAGGAAGGAAGGAAGGAAGGAAGGAAGGAAGCAAGCTTCATTTGTCAAGGACAAGAACAAAAAGCCCAGAGCTGCAGCTGAGCAATACTTTTATTAGGACCAACATATCATAACAGGAGGTTCTCAATGAAAGCTTGTACAATTACTTTTTGGACTACAGTGCCCAGAATCCCTCAGGCAGGCATGGGAGTTGTAGTCCAGACAAGTGAATTTTTCAACCTTGTTTCTAACCTCTGCAGATCAAAATGGGCCCTTCCATAAGCCATGGTCAGCCTCCTGTCTCAGGTAGATGAGGAGATGGGAGATTAGAAACATACACCTACACTGTGCGTATTTGCTGCTGGTCTTAGCCCATTCTAGACCAGCCTGCTGTTATTCTACCTCTTGATGCCACCACCCATCTTCAGCCTATTTCTGCTCCCCTTGCTGCACATAGACAGCCATTTGTACCCTCTCCCAGGGCTGAAGCTAGCATTTCTGGTAGCTGTGGAGAATTTAGGAGCTGTGACTCTTAGGAGCTTAGCAGCATACCAAATGGTGGTACTCCTGTTCAGAGAAGTCATCTCATGGGGCTCTCACAACACCTAGCAAGGTGGCCTGGTGAATCATACAGACCTGGCAAGAAGGATGGAAAGGTAAGTGACACAAGAAATGGCATTTAGGCCTGGGCAGTGTTTGTTGGGCTGTCTCAGGTGGCAGAACATCTTGGGCCATCCCCAGTGAGACTGAGACTGTGTTGGGGGAAATCAGAAAAGGCACTCAAGCTTAGCAGAAGCCATCCAGTGTTCAGTACTTCTGATGAACCATGGAGTGATATATGAATTATTATTTTTGGTTAGGTCTGTGTTCTACTTTCCCTTTAATCAGCTCAAGATGGGAATACATGGTTCCTGCTTTATCATCACAAAACCTCTGTGAAGTAGGTCAGGCTGAGAGGAAGACAGCAGCTGACCCAAAGCCATTCAGTGAATTTCATGGCTAAGCACTAACTTGAACCTTGATTTTGTAAGCTCCCACCCAACAATACAGGGGAGAGGAAACACTTTTAGACTGAGGGCCAAATTGAATTTCAGAGAGTTCTTTGGGTCCCACATTCCAGTGATAGGCAGGGCCATTGGCAAAAGTGGAAGGAAACCACACATAATACCATATTGTAGCTTAAGGCTTTGATGGCCAGTCATGAAACCTCATGAGATGCTTTACCAATCTCTAAGATGGAAGGAAGCCCATAAAAATGCTCGGAACGCACCGAAGAATGATGTCCTGAGGAATGGGCTTGGAGCCCAGAATTTCATATTCAGAGTCCAGAAGGGCTAGATTTGGGTCTAGGGCCTGAGATTCTCCTCTGCTACTCTAACCACTGCACCATACTGGCTATTAGTGTGGTTGCCTCAACAGAAAATGACAAGTGCTGGGAGCTGAACGCTCATTTTGAAGGTTCTCCTATGATGGCCCTATGATACATCCCTGCATTTATCTGAAATATTAGATAACCCTTTCAGCTAGAACTCAGTACATAATTGGAAGCCAGAAGGAATCTGGATGACCTCTTGACTCCTTTTCAGGTCTCTGAATTGATTACCCTGTGTTTTTTCATTATTATTTGCAGGGAGATTTCATCTTGTTTTGGAGGTGGGAAGGGATGGAGAGTGCATACCTTCCTTGGCAACCTGCCCTAGTAGTTAATCATAGCCCTTGATATTTCATCTATGTCATATCTTGAATTGGAACTCGTCCAGTTTCATTTCCCAGCTGCTCATTCTTGTTTTACCTCCCTCTCAACCACATTAATGAAATCTACTCTGATCAATTACTTTTTAGAGTTGGGGTTTTGAGATCAGCTGCTCCTGCTTAACTGTTCCTTTGCAAAATAATAATAATGATGATGATGGTGATGGGGGGGCTTTCTAGAGGGCCTCAAGATGATATAGATCCATTCTAAATATGCAAAAGTATAATAGGAAGGGAAGGGAAGGCTATTGTTGGGGGGTAAATCTTCCCTTGTCTTATTTGTCAACATTGTTCTCCTCACCTAAAAGACCAGTGCAATGTTTTCTGTTAGTCTCAAGAGAATTTTTCATTTGCAAGAATTCTTTTTGCCTAAATTGTGCAAATTGCGCAAGTAAAAATTACTGCTGCCTTGTTCCAGGGGCTTTTAAAAGAAAAACAGAGAACTGGATGGGTTGCTTGTGTCTTTTTGATCCACCAGCCAGGCCTGTGCTTGCTCTGGATTTAAGTAGTACGTGCTTAGCTTCATAAAAGCAAAAGGCAATTGGTTTGCACAGATGCATTTTTGCAAGAAATACATAAAATTGGGGCCTTTCTATACTATACTGTTATAGTGCTATTATCCCACTTTAAGCATCCTGTGGAATTCTGTGGTTTGCAGTTTAGGGAGAGGCCTTTAGAATTCTCAGCCAGAGAGCTCTTTGGCCTCAGTAAATAACAAACCCCAGAATTCCATGGGATATTAAAAGTGGAATAATAGCACTATAATAGGGCAGGGCACAAATGGCCCCTGTCTTCTTCTCATCCAGAAGACAAACACTATTAGTGTGGATTTGCAAGCTGCTATGTGTCCACTTAGTTACTTTGCTGTAGTCACCAGCAATTCCTAGAGTCCCCTTCACAGCATATAATTATGGTGCTATGATTCCACTTTAACCACCATGGATCTGTTCTATGGAATTCTGGGATCTGCAGTTAAAGGAGGGGCCTTTAGAGAGGAAGGTCCTCTGGTGCCTCTGACCAAACTACAGCTATAACTGTATAGTGAGAAAAGATCCAAAGCTTCTGTCTTCTACAGTTTCACCTCTGTTACTCTTCTTCCTCCTTCAACCCACACTTTATGCCATTCTGTTGCCCGCTCCAGTCTTTCACCTCTGAGATCTGCTTCTTCAACTTCTGTCCCTAAGGCCCATTTGCACTACACAACTATACTACTATCATTCCACTGTCACTGCTGTCATTCCATTGTATGGAATCCTGGGATCTGCTGGTGATAATGATAATGATGATCACCATCATCAATTAATTAATTAATTCATTCATTCTTTCATTGATATAGCACCACTACTGTACATGGTGCTTTAGAAGTAAAAAAACAACAAAACAGTTCCCTCCCCCTCAAACAATCTAAATAATACAGGACATAAAAGGAAAAGGGGGGTGGCAGTGTGGAAGGGGGTTAAGTCCAGCAGAGAATGCCTCTTCTTCTCTCCCTCCAAGGCCACAGCAGTGGCAGATGGGATGGACGGAGGTCCTTTCTTCTGCTGCTGTCCGAGCATGGTGGAGCTGTGCCTGCCCCTTCTTGTCTCTCTCTGAGGCCAGGGCAGTTTAAGAAGGGGCATTTAGAATACTCAGCCAGAGAGCTCATCTGGTGCCTCCATGTGTATGTATGTATGTGTGTGCCTTTAAGTTGCCAGTCAACTTATGGAAACCCCATTAATTTCATAGGATTTTCTTAGACAAGGAGTCCTCATAGATGTTTTTGCCTGTTCCTTCCTCTGAAATGTAACCTACAGCAGCTGGTATTTGTTGTCAGTTTTCCATCCAAGTACTAACCAAGGCTGATCCTGCTTAGCTTCAAAAATCAAACAGGATCTGTTGCCTCTGACCAAACTACAAAGCCTGGGATTCTGTAAGATATAGACACAGCAGTTAAAGTAGAACCAAAGTGCTATAACTGTGCAGTATGAAAAGTCCCCCGCAGTTGAAAGGAAGAACGTGCTTCATTCTTCAGCAAAACTGAGATTTGTTCACCATTTCTAAATACCCATCTTCTCGCAGGAACCAGGGAGATGGTGTCCATCTCTTTCCATCCTATCTAGCCAAAGAAGAATATATGCAATTGATATTTGTAGGACTGAATCAGGAATAACCAGAGCTTGGGGAAGCTGCTCTTTTGGACTACAATTCCCATCACAATCCTGTGAGATAGGACAAGTTGAAAGAGCATAACTGGCCCAAGTTCCCCCACTGAGTTTCATGGTTCAGCAGGGCTTGGAATCTGGATCTCCCTATATGCAGTTTTATAACTACTACACTATTATACCACGTGCTTCTGTCAAACCTTCATGGAAAGGAATGAAGACACTTTCAAACACAATAACTGTCTTTGTAGAAGTCCTGCATATTTCTCTGGGGCTTGAACACTAGGGAATAGAGGTGTTTATGGATTATGTTTCCTGAGTCTGTGAAATCTGACTTTGTGTGTGCGTGCGTGTGTGTGTTCAGGGAGGAGAGAAGGGAGAGAGATCTGTTGTAATTTAAAGGCTCCATGAAAAGAGCACTTTGGCCAGTAAATAGAACACCACACACCCACAGTACTGGGGTCTAATTGACCCCAGCCTTCTGGAAATTCTCATTTTAAATTCTCATTTTCTCATTTTAAAACATAATAACCTTTTTATGTCGATGCAGCAGTTAAGGAGAGCTGATGTTAATATTTCTGTGCAATTTGAATTAAAAGGGAAAACAGCCTAAATAAACAGAGAGGATGGGAGTTAAGGGGGCTGCAATTAGAGACCCAGGTTTCATCAAATAGATAGCATGTGATAAAGGTCTGGGAATCCATACCATTCAATCATGTCAGATGGGATTTTCTTGTAGAGGAAGATACTGAAGTAGAAACCTTGGCTGGAACTTTAGTTCTCTAACTTTCTTGCATTTGTCATGGAAGAAAACAAATAAATGTACAGTATGGCATTAGAGACTTGGTTTCATCTTGATATCTTTGTAAAAGTGGTACCTATGCTGTATTTATTTCTGCATTAAATTCTAAGCATTATTTTTTTTAAAAAAAAAAAGCTTCAAAACATTGCTTTTTGGACTGCAGCTCCCAGAATCCACCACCACCCCCAACTAGCATGGGCATGGCAAGGATAGAGGATTCTGGCAATTGTAGCCCAACAGAATTACATTTTCAAGTTCCGAAAAAAAAATAGCTATGGCTTAACTGAGAGCTATTAACTACAACACAAGATAAATTGCCTTTATAAGCATAATGGTTCAAGCCTATACATTTCTGCACTGAGTTCACTGGAATTTTCTCCCAGATAAGAGTGTATGAGATTGGGCTCATTGAGACTTAAGACCACCGCTAGAGTATATCTCTGAACTCACCACTGTTTTTCACAATAAAGTGAAAAACATGCATGAAGTGGATGCCAGGCCTCCTAGGTGCACCTTCTCCCAGAGACGGCAGTCTGTGTTTTACCTGCAGCAACTAAGGCCCTTTCCGCACCGGGCTATTACAATGGTGCAAAGCGACCTCCGACGGAGGTCTTCTGCACCGTAGAGTGGACTGGGGTGGACTACTTTTTTTAGTTCCGCACCTCAGTCCAGTTCAGAGTGACCGGAACTGGTTGCACAGCATGCTTTTTAAAAACCTCTTTTTAGAGGTTTTTAAAAAGCACGGAGTGCGCAACTCCATGTCGCTCCCTCCCCGCGCTCCAGTGCAGATTTGCAGGTGCGCACAAGTGCATGCCTGCAGATCTGCTGGGGCAGGCTTTAGGCTGGCGAGCTTCTCCGGTTGGTGGAGAGCCTCCACCAACTGGAAGCTGCCATTTTGGACGCCGGAGCAGTGCGGAGCGATCAGCTCGCACTGCTCCTCGTCCCGACGGACTCACCCGGATGCTGAAGAAGTCCAGTGAGTAGCGTTTTTTCACGGTTCCTTTCCCACGTGCGGAAAGGGCCTTAGTCTCCTAACTGTTTGTTCAGCTAGAAGTGGTACAGGGCAGGACACCACACAGAGCCATTGGGCCACTGCGTATGATGAGATGAGAGAGGAATGGATGCTTGTGAGGAGCCCAGGTATGGATTATTTGGGGATCCAGGGAGCTTAGTCTTTGACCTTAACAATATCAGCTGAAGGTACAGAATTATGTCAGACTTCCTCCAGTTGGTACCTTTCAGGAACTTTGGCTCCCATCACACCTGGCCAACAATGGTCAGAAATTTTGGGAGCTGCCATTCAAACCATCTGGAAGGCACCACGCTGGGGATTGACTGAATTTGGATCATCATGTGGACCCCAGGGTGGGCAGCAAACAGCCTCTGCCACTCCAGTGTGCTGCCACCAGTGGCTGCTGTGGGACAAAGATGCTGCCAAAATTCAGTGCTGGAGTTAAAAGAACTCATCCCCTTTTCAACTCATCCTTTTCCCAACAGGCTTGTTTGCCACTGCTCCAGAAACTAGGACACGGAGCAATGGATTCAAACTACAGAAAAAGAGATGCCACCTGAACCTCAGGAAGAACTTTCTGGTGGTCAGAGCTGCTTGGCAGTGGAATATACTGCCTCAGTGGAGTGTGGTGGAATCTCCTTCTTTGGAGGTTTTTAAGCAGAGGCTGGATGGCCATCTGTTAGAAGTGAATTGATGTGTGTTCCTGCATAGCAGGGAGTTGGACTAGATGCCCTCTGTGGTCCCTTCCAACTCTATTAATCTATGATTCTATGATTTTATGATTCCCTTCTATTATATAGATTTTTTTTCCAATTTGGGCTTTTAAAGTATGTTTATAAAAGGAAGGAAAAGGAGAGAGAAAGTGCCTAAGATGGACTAGGCCATTACCTTAGTATAAATTGACCATAATTCTGAGCTTATACAGTGTGCCCCCTGCTGATGTGACCTCCGCACACACAAATGCAAGGTCACACAAACCCTCCTGTCCAGTTCTTGTCAATGGATGCTCTGGGTTTGTGCCTGTGTCAGCACAGTTGTGGTCATGATGTGTCCATTCACGATAATGGGCAGAGCATTCACATTTTTTTGTTTTATGCAGGGTTCCTGGAACAGAACCCCCACGTATACTAAGGGCTCACTGTATTTTCTTGGAGTGGTTTCCTTTCTACAAAGGAGATGCTCTACCTTGCCAAGCTTCAAAGCTATCTTGGTTCCAGTGGCTTCCTTTCTATAGAGGAAGGAGATGCTTTCCCTTGCCAGGCTTCAAAGCTATCTTGGTCCTGGGGGGTTCCCTGGATTAATTTGGGGGGTCTTGAGGGGCCACAGAAAAGGGGCTGGGGGCTGCATGTTGCCTTCAGGCTGCATGTTCCCCATCTCTACTCTTTGGTAAGGGAATGACACTCTGATACCATAGAAAACCACCAAATTGCCACAAAATGTCCATGACAACAAAAGCAATGATGATGATGGGAACATGAATAGAGGTTTAGCTGGCTCCTTTAATTGGTTGCAGGGTTCTAATGAACTCCCAACAGACCAGGAAAGTTGCTTTCCCCCAATAGAGAGGATGAGAATAGCTAACTTTTGAGTTCATTGACAGGTGGGGAGTGAATTCTGAAGATCACACGCACACAGCCGGTGCCTCTATTAGTGAAACATGTTTTAGGATCCAATTTCCTTGGAGCTTTGGCAAAGATCCACTGATTTGATTACCTTCTGGTCATGAAAAACCAAATTGACAAAACAGAAATACCTTGGCAACCCTCCACATGGAAGGTGTCTCATCTGCCTTGCCATTATGAGGCTTCTCCTCCTTTGGCAGAACAATCAGCACTTTTGGCAGGTTCCCTAACCAAAGCAGCTGCAAAGCTTGGACATGCTCTGAAGTGGCACGTGAAAAAAAGGACTCCTGTCAGTGGTTCAAGGAAGTGTATTGATGACACGCCACACAGACCAGAAGGTCAGGAGTGGGCCAAGGAGATTACTCCTTTATTTTGCAGATATTTTCAGTGCCAAATTCATACACTCAGCATCTCCAAGGTCAGCTAGAGATGATTTCCTGGTCACAGTCCAAAGACAGCTCGTCACTCTTAAGCCTGGTTTGGAAGCAGTGGGACATTCTTCACTGATTATAATTAATCGAAGGGAAGTTTGACTTTCTCTGCATTCTCATCATCATTTTTAGCAAGTTTGTTGTTTTGAGATCTGTGGAAGCTGGTGACCATGATGTCAGTGGGCTGTGAATGCACTTTGGTATTTAGTCTAAACTTTGGGGATTGGTTTCAGCACCTTGGAGAGTTCCTTGAAAGTTTGGACTGAAACCTGGTATGGAGTCACTGCTCCACTGACATCCAAGCTGCCAAGGGTTTAGATCAGTGGTTCTCAACCTGTGGGTCCCCAGATGTTCGTGGACTTCAGCTCCCAGAAGCCCCAGTCACTATGGTCAATGCTCAGGGCTTCTGGGAGCTGAAGTCCAAAAACATCTGGGGACCCACAGGTTGAGAACCACTGGTTTAGATCATATGGACTAGAGATTGTAGACTGAGGAATGTGGAACCATATTATACATTTGTAGTCAGGGAGAAGTTGCAGTATAGCAGCTTCACTGGTTGAAAAGCAGAGCTCAGTTCCATGCACGGTCTACCTAGGCTACAAAGTACAACTCAGTCACATGCAGCATTTTCCTTGCCAATGAATACTTTCTTATCTTGCATCTCTGTTCACTGATTGGAGATAATGTCAGAAGCTTGTGAGACTTAATGTCACCCTAAACTGCTATTAAAACTGCTGTTAACTACTATGAAAGAGCAACTACCAAGGATTGCTCCTCCCAAGCTCAGAGTGTCTTAGTTATATACAGTCTTTCCAAAGTACATATCCCCCAAATGTTGAATTGCAACCCCCAGCATGCCAAGCGAACCTGCCTCATCCATGATCGAGGATGACGGGAGATGCAATTCCACTTGGGCTACCTTAGGTTGGTGGCAGAACTGATCCATGCCACTATGTCTATATCCCTTTTTCTCTTTTATTTCTCTTTCCCTGGCCATTGGCAACAGCAGCAAATGATGTGGGGCAACAAGTCAGAGAAAGGAAGAATGTTTATGACATCAGAACAAGGAGTGAGTGATGGGGAAACCAAGATGCAAAGTGGATGTTTTTGGTGGCCACCACACACCTCCAGTCTAGTTTGACCCTGGGGTCCCATCAATACCACCTCCTTATCAGTGGTTGGTTGAACATTGTGGCACCTTTGTATGCTGGTGCTGCTGCTCTCCTGGGATTTTGTGATCCTAGGATGGGATAAGATTTTCTCTTCTAGAACCACCTCATTAAAAGTGGGGTGCTTTCATCATTCCAGTGCTTTTAAAAGATAAGCAGATAGTTCCCTCTTCCCCCTCCTCTTTTGCCCAAGTCTAATCAGTATTCAGCTCAGCCTGGTAACATTATCATCCATATTTCATGGGTGCAAAGCAGGGGATGGAAGCCTGAATTCCAGCTGGTGCTGCAGACTGCAGGTTCCCACTCAGAAAAAAAAAAATTCATTGTGCCTCTGCTGAACCCAGCATCCAACCTGTAAGATGATACTGGGAGTCTGGGAATACATGGCCAAAGAAGCCCTAGTCATCTCATTTTTTACATACACATCTTCTCTTGGCTTGTCTTGGTGGGGAGTGCATGCTCCTGCTCCTTTTGCTGGACTATAACTCCCATCAGCTCTCCTATTGGCTCTGCTGGCTGGAGCTGATGAGAATTGGAGTCTAGCCACATCTAGACCATCTAGTCCACTGTTGCCCAGTCTCACTCTTGATGCATTCTTGTGAACATAGTGAGATCCAGCAGCAAAGAAGTCTCTTTCAAAGGCAGAGACAACCACACATTTTCTCCAAACGGCTGATGCTCAAAATGACACACATCCATACCCTCAAGTTGCTGTAGATGAGGACTAATATTTGGAGTGTGGCTTTCATTTCTCCCATCAGAGTAAGGCCTCTACAGCAAGCTGAAGGCAAACAGTGGCACAGTCTCCCCTTCTCTGCCCCTTTTTACCCTGAATGCACAGGGAGTGAAGGCTGTGGGACATTCCATTCCCTATCAAGGAATGAAGGTACCTCACTCCTATGCCTGTTTCCTGTCCCCAAGTTAAGTCCCTGTAGTAGCAGGATTCTTAGGGATGCAGAGAAAAAAGCTCAACCATCTCTCTGTAGAGAACTTGGGGGGATTTTTGTACTATAGTTCCCAGAATCCCCTCAGCCACTTCCCTTGAAGGCTGGGGGATTCTGGGTGTTGGTAAGATAAAAAGTGACTATCCCAAGTTCCTGTCTTGAACCCATCATGAAGGATGCCGCAAAGTCTCAGAATGCTGTACTGCCTTCCCCAGAGATTCTATGCCAGTGAGTGAAAAATGAATGCGTTGTGATGCAGAGAGGGACAGAAGATTGTCATGGGGGAAGGTTGTGGTGGGAATACCATCTCAATGAGTTCTGTATACCCCACATGCATGTATGGATTTTCACTTGTCTGTTTTAAAGATGTCTGCCCTGCCTTTCTGAAGGGCATCATCAAAGAATACAATAATAATGAAGGATCGAAATAATAATAGTGCAGCAGGCAGCATCAGATAAAGACAGCCCTATTGTAATACAGACTGTTTCCTAATCTAAGCAGATGGAGCAGATGCAACAGCATATTACTTTAGTATTTGCGCCTGCCCTCCCTGTCTCCTGCCTCTTGTTAGATTTTGAGCTCCTTGGGGCAGAGATCTTGCTTTGTAAGGCACCCTGAAAACCAGAAGCACTGCATGTAAAAATAAAGATTTAGGCATACAGTGCAGTTTTAGTCATACTTACTGCAACAAAATCATACTTACTGCAATAAATCTCACTGCCTTTAGTGAGATTTACTGCCTAGTACAGCCTTTCCCAAATTGATGCCTTCTTGGTGTTTTGTACTAGACCTCCCATTAGCCCCAGCCACTACAGACAAAGGTGATGGAATATATAATCCAAACATCTAGAGGGGTTCAGCTTGGGGAAATGACCATAGTATATATAGCTGGGATTCCAGCCACATCCAAAATGGCAAAACAGCCCAAAACGTACATCTGAGATAAAGACCATATTTAAAATGCCTTGAAAAATCAAAAGTTTCTTTTCCTGGATTAGTACACAATAGATTCCAGGGAACTCTCTTTGGAGAGAATATCCCACAATCTGAGGGCCCCCACTGAGAGTCCCCGTGCCCTGAGTTCTCCCACTGTATCCATCTGATCTCAGTGCTGTGATCTAGGTTCCAAGCATCATTCAGGCAGTGTGTCTAATTTCTGTGTAATTTTTTCCCTTGAGCAGGTGCAAAACATCTCCCAGTCCATGGAGGTGCTGGACCTTCGGACCTACCGGGATTTGCAATATGTCCGTAATACTGAGTCACTGATGAAGGGGTTGGACTCCAGGCTGAAAGTGGCCACAGAGAGCCAGAAAAATCTGAATGCCAAGAGTTTCCAGGTAATTCTTTGCTTACCCGAGTACTTCTTCTAATACAGATTCACCATCTCTAGAGAAACATTTTTGAGGGGTGGGGTAGGGGGAAGCTTACGTACTGATGGTGGGTACCTTTGTTACAGTGGCTGCACTGTAGTTAGCCTACCATGTAGTACTATATTATATATTATATAGCATAGACTATATTAAATGCATTGTATTATATTGCATTATATTGTACAACATTTCAGGGGCAGCCTTGTTTTTCAAAACAAAAACAAAACAAAAATTATTTTAAATCCATCCCATGTCAATACCTTTACTAGACCAACAAAAAGTGTAAAATATATCATGCAGCCTTCAAAGCTTCACAGGTTTCTTGTCAGGCAGAGATGGTAAAATAGCATACGGAAGAAATAGCAATGGTGTTTTGATCCTAGTGCCTATATTCTGCCTTGGATATTATAGGAACTATGCCTAGATGAACAGTGAACAGCCCTACCATAGCCACAAACTGAATGGGAACAAAGGCAAAACAATTTAACTTCTCCATTTCAACTTCCAATGCACCTTCCTCTCCTCTTGTGTAGTTACTGTATTTATTCTACAGTTACAATGGTTGTTGCATTGCTTCAAGTTGTTTCCCACTTATAGTGACCCTAAAATGAACCTATCACAAGGTTTCTGGGGCTGAGAGTGTGTGATGCAGCCAAGGTCACGCACTGGGTTTCCATGGCTGAGTGGGGAATTGAACCCTGGTCGGCAGCATCATAGTCCAAGGCTCAAACCACTACACCACAATGGATACAATATTGCATAGTAATTAGAATATTGTTGATGGTGCTCTTTGAAATTCAGCAGGGTATGAGAAAAGACTGGACACTTCTGATCACAGTGCCATCTTGAGGGGAAAGGATGGCAGTGGATTGGTGGATTGCAAGTAAAATATTCTTACTTGAGAGATGCATAGAAGGAATAGAAGAGAGGCTGATGGGACTTCTAGGCAAGCTATTCTGGAGCAGTGGTGATGGAGTTTCCAAAAAAAATGCAGTTATCTTCTAGGATACCACATGGGAGAATGCACAACTTCCCTTTGGTCTATGTTTTCCAGAATTTCTTAGTCAGCCTGGTCACCAGCCATGGCCATTTCTGGGAAATGTAGTCCAAAAAAGTAGGTTTTCTAAGCTCTGGAAGAAATTATTATGAGTTAGAGGTTGTATCTGTTGATTATACCAGTTTTATTAGTCCTTGAGCATTCCTTCTGCTGCTCGTCACTTTTAGGAGAAATGCAGAGCCTCCCCCACCAAAAAAAGCCCTTGGAGCAGTGTGGAGATAGTTTTCAGCACTGGTTGGATGTGTCTCTCTAATGGTGGTTGTCACACTAGTCAGTTGTTTCATGTCATTCCATTTAAAAACGGCTATTCTTGTACTCATAAAGGTGGCAAAATGGCAATGTGCTCATCACTGCATTTGGGCTTAAGTGGTGTTAGGTTCTGTGCTTGCTTTCTTGCAGTTGAAATACAGCAATACAGTTTATACCAACTTGTTTGCTTGAGCTCGAGCTCCACGATTAGGATTTTTAAAAAGACCAAAAACAAAGGGAAGCTGTAACTGAGCAATTCTGCAATGATGCTATTATGGAGCCATCCTGGCTTCCCACCCAGATCAGGAACATGAACTCTCACCATGCCAGTTCCACCTTGTTTACTTTGCCTTTCTCCACAAGCCAACACTTGCCTAATCTTGCTTTTGTATATTCATCTTTTAAAATTTTGTATATTCACTCTTTGTTTATCCTTTAAAATTTTCCTGAACCCTGTGGTTTCTCAGGCCATTAATCCTCAATAGGACTACATTTGAATTGCACTGCTGTGTTACTGCCCTCATTAAAAAAAAAAAAAAGTAAAATAGTATAAAAAGAAATGCCATAGAATAGGGAACAAATGTACTGTTGGGAATCCTGGTGTCCTCCCAGCCCTACCAGCAGGAAGAAGCAGTGGTGTCACTGCTATAGATCCTGCGGTAATGATCTCTAAGGGAGGAGCAATGAAATCACACCCAGCCTGTACCCATTGTCTTCCCTGTATCACAACCAAGCAGAACAGAACATTGCATTCAAAGTGGTTTCCACAACGATAACAGGATAGAGGGTTATTATCAGATTATTTTAGCTGGGGGAACAAAATCAGTTTCCAAATGGTGCAGCACAGCACAGCACTGGGACAGTGGTGACATAGTGCAATAAGCACCAGTCCAAAGATGAGACTGTTACACTACAATTGCAGTAGAAAGCTCCTAATGGTGGCTGCTCTTGTGTGAGTGTTTTATTTGCAATGAATGCTTTGCCAAATATGTGTACTACCCTGCAGCCTTTGATTGTGTGGAAGATAGGACAGAAATGGTTGGAAACGGACTTTTTTTAAAAAAAGATCCCTCAGCTAATAGATTTGACTCCTAGTCCCTCTGCAGTGAGACAGAGCCAGATAAAAAAGCATCATAGAATTATAGAGCTGGAAGAGACCACAAGGGTCATTGATCTAACCCCCTTTCCACCACAGTTTGAGGGAGCATATTCCACTGTCAGACTCCTCTGACTGTCAGGAAGTTCTTCTTAATGTTTACATGGAATCTCTTTCTCTGAAATTTGAAGCCATTGCTCCATGGTCTAGTTTCTGGAGCAGCAGAAAACAAGCTTGCTCCATCCCCCATATCTATCATGTTGCCTCTTAATCTTCTCTTCTCCAAGCTAAACATACCCTGCTCCTTAAGCCACTCCTCCTAGGGCAGGGTTTCCAGGCCTTCTACTATTTTGTTCACCTTCTTCTGGATACATTCCAGCTTGTCAAAAACCTTCCTGAACTGTGGTGCCCTGAGCTGGACACAACATTCCAGGTGGGGTCTGACCAAAACAGAATAGAGTGGTATTATTACTTCCATTGACCTAGACATTATAGTCCTACTGATGTAGCCTCGAATCACCTTTTTTAAGCTGTTGCATCACATTCTTGACTCATGTTTAGCCTGTGGTCTAGTAAGACTCCTAGATCCTTTTTTCATGTACTGTGGTCCAGCCGGGTGTCATTCATCATATATCTGTACATTTCATTTTTTCTGCTGAAGTGTAGTACCTTGCACTTCTCCCTGTCAAAACTCATTGGAATTCAAGTAATATATTCCCCACCCTATACAAGCAACCACCACACAGGGGGAGATGCTACTGGGGAAAAGGAAGATTTTGAATGAGGGAAAAAAAAAGAGGCGGAGGAAGAGTTAAACATACACCTCGTGCCTGCACTTCTCTATTCAGTCCTACTGTGTCCTAAAGCTGCTTTTATCTGTTTATATCAGGTAATTTACTCTTGAATTCCAGCATGAATAGGAATTGTGTAGCTGTCCAAAGCAGCAGCTTCACTTTGGCTCTTCTTTTCTCTCCCCTGTAATGCCTTGCAAACTAAAACAGGTCACTGTTTTCTATGCTCACAAGGTCCATAAGAAGAAGCAAGATGAGTATCAGACCAAAGGCCCCCCTAGTCCATTATTCTGTTGTCCACTGTGGCCACCCAAAGTCCTCTAGGAAGCCCACAAGTAGCACATGACATCCCAAAAATTTCTTTTGAAAATAAAGTTCCAAAAAAGCCCCTTCTCCCCAGCTGGCCTGCTGTAGCTAGGGGATTCTAGGAAACCTAATTCAGCAAAAGTAATTTTCCAAAGTCTATGAGGGCAAAGAACACCCTCCTGCTTGTCTTACCCAGCAAATGGAGTTGACAGGAATCCTAGATGTTACTATACTTCTGGGGATAATATTTAGCCATCATGACAAGTAGCCTTTTCATTGGCTGTTGTGTGCTGATGTCATATTGCATGTGCATAGTTTATGAGATATTATCAGGAAAGAGGAAAGGACAAAAATGCAGGGATGCTTCTTTTGATATCTACTACACTGTGAAACTAGTAAGATGTGTCGTTTCAAGTGAGCCTGGCCCCTCTTGAAAATAAACAACAATTTGTGAAAAAATGATGGTTCTACTTTAGGACAAGTTGTCCTAAAGGGAAGGAAATGTTTTCTCTGCAACTTGCCATCTTAGGGTCAGGCTAAAGGTGGTGATAACAACAACAACAACAACAACAACAACAACAACAACAACAACAACAACAAGGATAATACAGTGATTTCTTTTAGTTTGACCTCACTTATGGTGATTTATGGGTTGAAGGGGTTGGCAACGAAGGGACGAGTCCTGTAGCTTAGATGTGAGTTCTCCTTGATCACATCCATCTCAGTGCTGAAGTGGTTATCTGGAAAGAAAGAAAAAAATAGAGAGAGAAATCATTCTGAATACTGAGCAAATTGGAAAGAGAAATGAATTGCTAATCAAACTATGCAATCGATACCAGTTAGGGCTGTCATTGTATGAATGTGAGTTGATTGATTAATCAATTGAATCTGCGTAAAATTGCTAGATTTGCTTATGGTGACATTTATCACCAAGAAAGAAAGGGAAAAAAAAATCAGTCAGCCTGTAGGAAGAATGTCAACTAATTGCAAGAACTATTTGAGAATGAAACGTGCTGATCATCATAAGAAGCAGAGGTCAGTTTCACTAAGGGTGATTTGGATAGCATTTAGTGAATGAAGAATAAGAGATCATTATCTTATGTGATTATTGATTGATGTTAAAATGATGGTATTTATAACTTACTGATAAGTGTTTGTTATCTGTGGCTTCTTGCTAAGTATATAAGAAAATATATGTTCCAATATTTGATTTTTAAAATTATCACATTTTTGAAAAAAAATGCAAAAATACCCTTTTTGGAAGGTACATTGTCCAGTGACGGTTTAGATTCTTTCACCGAATGCATGAAGCAGCTTCTTAAAACCCTTAACAAAATCCCCTAAAAGCTCAGTTCAGAAGGAACAGGGTGAAGGACAAGAAAACCAAAGAACCTAAAAACTTCTGGAAGGAGGAGGATGGAGGACAAGGAGACCCAAGAACCTAAGTTATCTAAGAATATAGGACCATCCTTGCCAGATCAAACCAAAAACTTCTAGTCCAGGGCCTTGTCTCCACAGTGGCTAATTACATGCCTGTGGGAAGGTCTCATGCAGGACCTAAAGCCAATAGCACTGACGAAAAGTTGTCTCCCAGTGACAGAACCCCAGAACCTCACAGCTTCTTATCCTATTGATGGATTGTATAAATTAGTCACCAATGAATATACTATTTTCGTTGAACTTGCCTGTCCCCTCCCATCCATAAATCCATCTAAGTTGTTGGCCACCATCAGTAGCTGTAGTTTAACAATAATGAAAGGGACTTTCCTTCCCTAGGCTCTTGGAGAAATTAGAAGATGAGGACTGGTGAATCAAGGATCCAACTTTATTTAGGGATAAGTCACTACTGAAAAGCACATGTGCTGGGAAAATTCCATGAAGCTAATGAATTCGCTAGAAGTTTTGACTTCTAGGCATCAGTTGTCACATGTACCTCCTGTAAGATAAGCAACTATTCTCAGTCCTTTCTGCAGAACTCATTCCCAAGTCTCGTGGCATTGTAGGAAACAAAGCATACCATATAACCTCCACAATGTCAGCTTGTTCTTTTGGGAGAATTTCCCTGGGACCAGGATACACAAATAAGATATACATAAACTCTTTATGAAAGAATATATGCTTTGTATACAACCTTCTCTAGTTTTAAGAGGATCAAGGTGGAAGTGGTGGGAAGGGCTTCTGCCTGAGGAGCTGCTGCTGGTCAGAGTGGACAATACTAGGAAGGACAGACCAGTGATTTCGCCAAGTACTTGGCAACACATGCAATCATAAGAGTTTCCCAGGCTGTTCTTTCTCCAGTTGGTCTTGGTTACTGCAGCAGATGCAGCATGGGTATTCCTTTGTGATGGCATCACCTGGCTTTACAATATGTTAATTCCTGTAAGATATCATCTCCTGCTCTTACAGTATGCTAATTCCTTTGTGATGTCATCCCCTAGCCTTACAGTGTGGCAATCTCATCTCTTGGCCCCAGGAGAAGCGTACCAAGAAGCCATGACTTCTCAGATCTTTTGAAATCACATAAGACTCTAGCTGGAAGCCCTCAACCCCTGATTGCTTGCAAAAATTTGAAAATAACTAGGCAACAAATGATGAAGAACTAGACTGGCAATGGTCCCCCGGAGAACCTTTTTGTCAGCCACCCCTAGACTGTGGAATGACTTGCCAGAAGAGATTCAACAGCAAAACACACTGTCAGAATTTTAAAAAGTACTAAAGTCCCATCTCTTCCAACAGGCCTACCCAGTCAGTTTTTAACAATTAACTTGTTAATTGTTTTTAGTTGTATTTTAATCTATGATGTGTTGCTGAGAGGCAGGTAAGAAACAAAAACTTCTTCCTATTATTTATTTATTTTTTTGTAATTAGTCCCTTTTCCTAATAACTAAAGTATAACTGGATTACATCATGATTAGAACTTACTAAAGGGTTTAATTCCTTTTCTGGTATAACAGTGATTTTTAGTTAATATTAGATTTACAGTGTGTGGCCTGCCTAAATAGTGAAGGAGGACTATCACATAGTAAAAGTAAAAAAAAAAAATACTTTGCTGGAATGAAAATGGTTACAGCTTTATTAATCAAAGCTGAAGTGCCTTGGTGCAGCATGGGACAACAATTCCAGGGATTTGCCTGCTGACTTATCAACACTATCTTCAGCATGCCTGCTGAGAGAAACTAATGGGGTGACAGGTTATGTACTACTTGTAAACACAAACCATGGGTGCACTTTCTTGACATCTTGGAGTAAAGGAGAGGCAACAGCCTCCCCCAGCTAGTGATGATCCATGATCCATGATCCATGATCCTACCACTGCACAGTTGATCAAAAATTACACCTGAATGTTTCCAGAGCCCAAGAAGAGGCTAGTGGGCCAGACAGTGACTCCCTCTGGGCCATATCCATTCATAGGCCAGAGGTTTCCCACCCTCTCTCTAGACTAACAAGCAGGAAGTTAGATTTGGAATAAAGTATTATGTATAAGTAGTGGACATATGAGGGACAAGACAAATGTGTGCCCCTTCCCCTAAGCAGATTTCTCTGTGTTTCCAGAGAACTCTTTGAGTAGGGTAAAGTCTGTTCCCCCTGTGAACTGTGGAAGCAGGAGGCATCAGGGGAATTTCCAAAACTTGCTAAATTAAGCCAGAGAGGGAGGGAGGGAGGAAGAAAGCTTGTTGTTGCATTGGGAGTTGGCACCTCGCTCTGCTGTGAAATATAGCCAAAAGAGACATAGGCGTGAAAGCCGTGTGGCCTCGAACCTGACAGCTGCAGAAGATGAGACATTGATTAAATGTTATCATAGTGGCAAACAGCTTGGCTGGTTTGAATCACAGCTATGCAGGTGGTGTAGTCAATGTGTCAGGAGGATGGCCTGGGAGCCCTGCTGGGAAGTTGAGGGACAGCAAGTCAAGCAAGAAGGTGAGAGTTGGCCCCCAGTTCTGCTGAATAACTGCTTGAGGGGAGTTCAGGGCATTTGGGGCAACGACCAAGCAAGCACTGCTCAAGTCGCTAAGAAAACAATTCATTATGGAGAAGGAAGAGAAAGCGTCACCAGCCACCTCCCTGTCCCTCACTCAATAGTAAGAAGATTTTACTGGTTTTGCTATTCAGGAACATGTTTTTTTACAGATGTCCTCTCCATGAAAATACATTTTGGGACCAGTGAATGCCCAGCTGCATTCACATCCTATAACTTCTCCAGCCTCTATTTTTACTTTTCTTCTTTTTGTCCTTTCTTTGCTTAACAAAAATATCCTGTAAAATAGGTAACATGAGAAGGGATAGGAAAATGAAGTTGTCTCTTCCATCCTAAGTTTGATCAGAAATACTACAACTATCCAGTCAAAGGGTTACTTGTCTTACCACCACACTCCCACTTCTATATTACTGAAGCGTACTCCTGCATTGATAGAATCATGGAATCATAGAATCACAGAGCTAAAAGAGACCACAAGGACCATCGAGTCCAACCCCCTGCCATGCAGGAACATACCATCAAAGCACTCCCAACAGATGGTCATCCAGCCTCTGTTTAAAAACCTCCAAAGAAGGAGACTCCACATGTTTCTCTCCAAAAGTAAGTCCTGATGTGATCATAGGTATGATTACCTCTGATTTGGGACAGGTGCTTGTGATACTTTCTCAAGTGGCTTACTAGCACATGAATGCCTCAAAACCCCATGGATGGATTCAGGTATGCTTTGTTCAAACTGCAATTTCTGCATTTCTGCATAACTTCTTCTAATACGTTAGCCTTTTCTGGGCAAATACACCTGGCCTTTCTGGAGAAGAAACTTGGATTTATTTATTGCTTTTATTTAAAGAGGCTTAAAGAATATTTAAATGTGTAGGCATAGGCCCAGATGTCCCACTGCCTGTACACTCAACAGAGAACTGCAGCCAATCCCAGTTGCCAGCTGAGTGTATTTTGCTTGCAAGCCTCTGCTTGGAGCAGTGGCATCATCAGTAGAAGATCTAGGGGCTGACATCCTGTTGGAACTAGCCAGGGAACTGAACCCTATCCCCTAAACAGGACCAGCACCTTGAACAGCACTGTGGGTAGCTTCAGACTAAAACCAAGAGCAGATTCACCATCCCACTGGCCCCAGAGCCTCCAGCCTCTGCTGAGTTGGAGGCAAACACAACAAGGCTGTCTTATCACAATTTGAAGAATGCAAAGGAAGGCATGTTACCATCTCCAAAGTGCAGACTTGGCTCCTATGACCATAAAGGCTTTCAGAAGAGAAGACTGAGCAGTGACATGATGGCTATCTTTAAATGTCTGAAGGGAAGCCATGTTGAAGATGGAGCCAGCTTATTTTCTGTTGCTCTAGAGACTCGGACACAAACCAATAGACTCAAATTACCCAAAGAGATAGAGAAAGAGAGAGAGAGAAGTATTCTTTCTAAGCATTAGGAAAAACTTATTTACTATAAAAACTGTTCAAGAGTGCTATAACTGCCCCAGAGGCTGATGGACTCTCCTTTTTGGGGGGGTTTTAAACAGAGGCTGCATGGGCATCTTTCAGGAGTGTTGTTGTTTCTAAGTCCTGCACGGCAAAGGGTTGGATTAGATGATTCTCATCATCCCTTCTGTCTCAAAAATCCTATCATTCTATCGAATTCAAAACCTAAAATGATCTGGCTGTACTGCTGGTAGGCTTTATTCGCATGCTGCATTGCTCCAGGTGCCTGCTCCAAAGGTGTGAAGCAGCCCATGAATAACCATCCGAACAGTTGCTGTCCATTTGCAGGTCTTTTTAGCAGCAATGAACATTCTGCTTGGCTCCAGCAGTTCCATGCTGGCCTTTTCCCAGGGTAGCAGGCCTTTGCTGCAGAAGGTGAGCTAGGAAATGGATTGCTTTGCCTTGAAGGTTGTTGCTCTGGGTAGACTTCGTGCATGAATCAGCCAGAGGGGAACATCATATTTGCAATTCTTTTTTTAAAAAAATCAATCCTATCAACAAGCTTCTCTCCCTCCAACCCTGGAGGCACCTGCAAGGAGTAACCAAATACTTCTGATAAATGAGCACAGACCATCCGTTTTCTGGGCTGTTTGCCATTCAATTACCTTCTCTGGTAATTTTTCAACCCTGAACCACTGTGATTAGAGACATTTGCTGAGAATAATGGGCCTCTGGTTTTGTTCATGTTTGAGAAGGGGGCAGTACACCAGAAAGAGCATCGCAACATCCCTGAGACAGCTGGGATAGGGACAGTCCTTTAGAAAGTCTGTTGATTAGATATCTGGGCTGCCAGAGTCTATATGATTTCCCTTCCAGTAGCGGCTGCCAACATAGGAGAAATCCAAGTGTGTGTCAAGTTGTTGACAATTCAAGGCTGTCCCTCAACAAGTGGGCTGCCTGTGCAAGACTCTCTTTGGTGTAAAGATGAGCTGCTTCTCATGGGCCCCTGCACCTTAACCCAGTGCTGCCTGAAGACATGCTCTTGCCTGAAGGAGGAGGAGAAGGTGGTGCCTCCCCATCATCACCTGTAGCACCACATTCCATGGATAAAAGCTGACCGGACTGGCAGCTGAATCTTAAAGTGAGACCAGTGATGGGACATCCTTTGCTAGAATGGCAGTGGCAGACCAGCTTAACAAGCACAATATCTTCCAACATTTCACAGATGAAAACTGGGAACACGTGCAGCCAAGTAACATCATGGTGTGGTCCAAAGGGCCAGGAAACAAGAGGGCAAAAGTTATTAATGAGGAATCAAAAGACATGCCAGAAACAGTTTACTTTGGCCTGAACCTATTGGAAAGAGCTACCATATCTGCCGGTGCATAAGACGCACCAGTGTATAAGATGAGCCCCATTTATACATGGGCAAATACTGTTTGCCAGCATATAAGATGCGCTGGCATATAAGGCACATCCCATTTCCAAACAATATTTCTCAGGGGAAAAAAGTGAGTCTTATACACCAGCAAATAGGGTGGATTGTGCTCCCTCCTCTCCCCACTGCTGAGTTCAGTGTGAACTGCTTTTGCACTTTGAACTCGCAGCTGAAGTAAGCAGAGAGTTGAGAAGGAAAATAGAAGGAGAAGAGAGAGAGATGCTGGGACACTTTAAAAGCAGCTAAAATATTGGTATGTGAGGGGATTAGCTGGGATTGTCTCTGCCAAACTGGGACAGTTGGAGGGTATCGGGCACAGGGCAGGCAGTGTGATACACAGAGCTCAGTCCGCTCCTTCAGCCTGCCTAATGGGAAGGCCAACCCTATTGAGCCCTTCAGGTTTCAAGGCAGTCATCCACCGTCTTGTGAACAAAGAAAATTGTTCAGCCACCCATAAGGAAGAAGGGATAGTACCACCCTATTCTGCTTTGGTCAGACCTCACCTGGAATACTGTATCCAGTTTGGGGCACCACAGTTCAGGAAAGATATTGACAAGCTGGAACATGTCCAGAGGAGGGTGACTAAAATGATAGAAGGCCTGGAAACCATGCTTAGGGAGCTGGGTATGTTTAGCTTGGAGAAGTTAAGGTTAAGAGGTGATATGATAGCTATGTTTAAATATTTGAAGGGATGTCATATGGAAGATGGAGCAAGCCTGTTTTTTGCTGCTTCAGAGATGAAGGCATGAGCAATGGCTTCAAACTTCAGGAAAATAGACTCCATCTATACATTAGGAAGAACATCCTGATGGTAAGAGCATTTTGACAGTTGAATATGCTGCTTCAGAGTAGGGTGGCATCTCCTCCTTTGGAGGTTTTTAAACAGAGGCTAAATGGCCATTTATTGGGAATGCTTTGATGGTATATTCTTGCATGGCTTGGACTTGCTGGCCCTTCTGGTCTCTTCTCTCTATGATTCTATTTGCTCTTCAGGTTCATCCTTTTTTCTACTTGACTTGGTTTCCCTCCCTTTCTCCTGTCTTGGCCTACCCAAACTCCTAAGTGATTATTTCTCTCATATTAAAGGACTGCGCGTCCATCTCAAGTGGACTCAATAATGATCTCTTTAGTCTCTCGCTCTGGACTCAATCCAAACTATGGACCAGAAGAAGAAAGCAAGACCGCTGCTGTTCCTTCCCATTGCCTTCATTTCACTTCACATGCTTGTAAGAGCAGGGGAAACAGGTGGCAACAGGAAAGAGAAAGATGAGGTTAAGGGCCAGGGGTTGGGGGGTTCATCCCAGGATCCCCTACTGCATTGCAGTCCTCACCAGCTACACAACAGTGTGACCCCTTATGCCAGCCTGGGTCTTGCCCCTGAAATGGGTGCTAAGAGAGGGCTGGATACATGCCCTAAGACAGACTTATTTAATTCCATGGGGCTTAAGTGAGTTGTAACTGATTAGTTCCATTGATTTCAATGGGTCTCCCACAACATGGCTAAAATGTAGACCCAGTACATGTTGTCGTTTTTAAGAAGAAATTCCGTATTTGTTACTGTGGAGAAGCCTGGATCCAGTTTTTTGTGCCAGCTAGAGTAGAGCCATTGAATCAGTGGGAACTTGGTGAGTCAACGTGTATGTAAGCTCTTTTCATTCAATGGCTTTACTCAAACAGGAATAGACAATTGGATGTTGGTCAAACGGATTTTGAGGACAGTTATCTTCACTGCCTAATTGGAACTTTCATGTTGATAAGTGGTCTGTTGACAGTTATGAAACGTTGAGGGTTTTAAAAAACAGAAACAGAAGGCTGTAATTTTTATGCTTTCCTCCTCCTCCTTCTTTTCTTTGGCCATTTCTGCACTACAGTGTTAAAGCACTGCTATTCCACTATCAACCTCCTATTGAATTCCGGGGTTTGTAGTTTAGGGAAGGGCACTTTGAATTCTCAGCCAAAGAGCTCTTTGGTCTCAGTAAACTACAAACCCCAGAATTCCACAGGGCATTGAAAGTGGAATAGCAGCAGTTTAACACTGTAGTGTGAAAATGGCCTTTGTAATTCTACCTGAGGCATCTGGTTAGTCACATTTGGCGTAGTGTGTGAGACTTACCAGACCTTTGTCCTGATCCATTGTGCTAGGCTCTCATAATCTTTAGTCCTTTCTTTCTGTCCCAGGACAGCTGCTGGTCAGGATACATTCCATTTGCCAAGTAGATGAGTCAGTCATGGAGAGAGCCAATCTGTTCAGAATAAAGACTGGTTTAGGTTTTTGTTTGTTGCCTTTGATCATGGGAAAAACTTTGGGTTTAATCATATTCATGCTTAGGGTTGAACTCCTGAAAAAAAAAATTCAGTGGGTTGAGCATGACTTCAATTCACCCATGCACAAAATGCAGCTGATTCCATTTTAACTGTCATGATTCCATCCTATGGAATCCTGGGATTGGCACTTACAATTCTTAAGCCATTTCCTCACTAGACTGTTATAGCGCTGTTATTCCACTTTCAACATCCTATGGAATCCTGGGGTTTGCAGTTTCGGGAGGGGCCGATGGGTCCCTCCCAGAACTGCAAACCCCAGGATTCCATACGATGTTGAAAGTGGAATAATAGCGCTATAACAGTCTAGTGCAGAAATGGCCTTAGTTAGGGAGCTCTTCCTCTGGTGCCTTCTGACCAAACTCCAGGCCCCAGGATTCCATAGGATGGAACCAAGTGGAATTATAGTGCTATAGTTGTGTAGTTTGAATGAGCCACTGATTTAACAAAATCCAAATTGATTTGAATGAGTCTGCCCTAAGCGTGACCAGCCTGCATCTAACCCACTGAGTAGCTCTGGTACATGAATTTCTTTCCCTCTGCCCTGGTTCATTTTCATCACAGGGGCACAGCAAAAAATTCAGTCCTGCCTGCTCATACAAAGTAATAATAAAAAAACCCTTGCCCCAGCCCATTCCAGTCTCAGTTCTATAACTTCAGAAAGGTCTTATGCATCATGCATGCAATCAATTCACCTCCATCTGTTCAAGGAAGATCCTTCAGTTGAAAAGAAGCTTCTGCAAAAAAGAAGGACAAGAATTTTTACAAACTCCCTCACTCTTTCTTGAAAACCTCCCATCCCATCCCAGACCATTTCCCAATTCTCTGGAGAAAGATATGAAGGTACAGAGGGAGGGAAGAATTAGGAAAGCCCACCTATCCCAATTCTGTTTGTGGAAGCCTCCACAAAAGGCCTTTCATAAACAGAAGAACACAGTTGGATATAACCCTTTCTGTATGGTAATACGTAAAAATAAACCAGCTTTACTGAATGTTCAAAGTGGGGTAAGATCAGCTGGGATGCCCTACTAATTCTTTTCTGCCATAACCATCTCAGTTCTGAAATATTTGTTTGTGTTACTAGCCAATTATTTTTAACCATAGTTTAAGAAATAGGTTGTGCCAGATTGGAACATAGAAATGGAACAACTGAGGTGCAGAAGAGAAGCTTTTTACTGCCAATGGTTACCAACATCCCCTTGTGATCCATCCACTGACAAGCCATATTTATTTATTTGTCCTGTTCCATACTTCTGACTGTGTATTATTGCATGGCAGGGGGTTGGACTGGATAGCCATTATGATCTATCCCGGCTCTATGAGTCTATGCCCAGAACTCTAGATATTTCACTGCAAGCCAAACATTTCCCATTTCCTCTACTTTTTCTTCCCAGGCCTTTCCTTTACAGTTTTGTATACTTCCCTTGTACCAAAGGAGATTCCACCTGAACCTCAGGAAGAACTTCCTGACAGTCAGGGCTGTCCGGCAGTGGAACATGCTGCCTCGGAGTGTAGTGGAGTATCCTTCCTTGGAGGTTTTTAAGCAGAGGCTGGATGGCCATCTGTTGGGAGTGATTTGAGGGCATTCCTGCATAGCATGGGGTTGGATTGGATGGCCCGTGTGGTCTCTTCCAACTCTACATTTCTATGATTCTATGATTCTATGATTCATCCTTCCACTAGATTCTGTGTTTTCAATAGCCATTCCCCACTCTAATTACCCCTTTGCCTTTGCTTCATTTCTCTACTTTTTCCTTCTTTTAAACTGAGGTCAGAAATCCTGATTACCTGTCTGGGCAGTACTGGGTGGCAATGGAGGCTCACAATTGTGTCACAAGAGACACAGTTGAAGCCATCTGTGTCTCTAGTATCTCTGTGAAATAATTCTGGCCTAGTGCTGCTAAGCTAATTAGAATGGATGGAACCTTTCCAAGCTGCCAGCACCCTGGGTCGCTGTTGCTATTTGCTACTTGGACTGCAAACATGACCCATGACCCAGACTGACAGCTAGCACTATGGTCCTGGTGGATGGCAGTCGGGATGCAGTCACTGGACAGATGGTCCTCAGTGCTGTGCTACCTGGATTCTAATTAGTTCTCATGTTAAAGTGTCTAGCAGGGCACCGGAAGGGAAGGAGGCAAGATCCAAGCCTCAATATTCAAGTAGCAATTCATGTCATGGTGCTTCTGTTCAAAGAGGTTTCATTCCCTGATGCTATTGGCCTGGCCTGGCACAAGTGTATAGGCGGAACAGACCTTTCAGTTTCCAGTATTAAAGCCAAGGGCATGCCACAGAAGAAGGAAGAGACATTGGCCATTTCCCCCCTACACTGTTATAGTGCTATTATTCTACTCTCCTGTAGAATTCTGGGGTTTGTAGTTTACCGAGGCCAAAGAGCTCTCTGGCAAGTTCTAAATGTCTCTCCCTAAACTGCAAATGACCATGGTGGTAGAGGGGTTTGAGCGCTTGACAGGAACTATTCTAGTTCTCAGTTTTCTAAGCCAGGTGTTATCATTGTTTCATCCTACAGGGTTTTTTTTTTTTACTTCATCTCCCAGGAGCCTCTGCCAGCGTGGCAAATTATGATGGATTCTGGGAGCTGAAGTGCAAAACTTCTGGCGGGCCAAGGGATGAAAACCACTACGCTAAGCCAACCTGGGCCAGTCTCTCTGTCCCCCAACCCTCTCACACAGGCTCCCTCACACAAACACTAATCTGTGATCTGTCTCACAGGGGTTTTGCAAGGATAAAAGTAGGGAAGAAGAGCTGAAGAGGGAAAGTCAGAAAATGACCATAAGGCCTAAACAAGAAGAACCATGTTTAAGAAAACAGTTTGCTTAGACATAGAAAATGTTGTACGTTCCTAGTAAATTTCAAGTGAAGTTAGACACATGCAAAACATTCTGAGCCATGTTTCCTAACATCTTGACATGCTCTGCTGATATGATAACAACTAGAACACTGGCATAAGAGATGAACAACAAGTGTGACGTACATACTTTGGAAACAGTACTTGTTCCTTATTGGTGGGTTTGTATGTCATAGCTTTTTGTTGGTCAGTTGCTGCCATTGCATATTTGTGTAACAATTCTATATAAAGTTGGTTTAATTGCTTGTTCGGATGGAACTCTGAGATTCTAAGCCAGAGCCCACCTGAAACTTTGTTGTTATGGTAAATTATCTGCTAAATTTCATATACTGTCAGACTTCATTCATGCATCTTAAAAAAAAAAGTTAAGGGGAAAAAACACTTTTCAGAACTCTACATCTATGCTGCTTTGGATCCATTGGAGAAAAAGCAGGATAAAAATGCAACTTATCTATCTCAAATAAATAAGTAAAATATGGTAAAAAGTCTGGAAAGCAAGCCCTCTGAGGAATGATTTAGGGAGGTGGACATGGTTAGCTTGGGGAAGAGAAGGCTGAGGGGTGGTACAATAAACCGTCTTTCAACATCTGAAGGATGTCACGTGGAAGGTGGAATGAACTTATTTTCTGCTGTTCAAAGAACAGAACATAAACCAATGGACTCGAATCACAAGAAAAGAGATTCTATCTAAACATCAGGAAGAAATTCCTGGTGACAGGAGCTGTTCAACAGTAGAATAGTGTGACTTTGAAGATGGTAGAGTCTCCTTCCTTGGAAGTTTTAAACAAAGGTTGGACAGTCATCTCTTGGGAGTGCTTTAATTGTGTATTCCTTCATGGCAGGGGGTTGGATTAGATGACCCTTGCCATCCCTTCCAAGCCTGATTCTATTATTTTAAGTAAATCCTATTTGAAAATGTAGTATCTAATGGCACATCTGAAGCTATATCAATGCCACAGTACCATATCTGTCTTCAAAAATTCCTGGGAATCCTATGTGTCCTTTGATTTTTCATCCCAGAACATTCTAGAAAAACTATGGCCCCTTTTCTGGGAATCAGGATCCAGCTGGTTAGAGATTGCCAGACTGTGTGTCGTGACACGTTAGTGTGTTGGCTGCAGCGTCTAGGTATGTCACATGAACATAATAGGTGGAGGGGCTGCCTTTCCTGCTACCATGGCAAGCCTGGCCCAGGTGAAGGGGCTGCCTCTGCTGTCCCAGGCTGAGGAAGACCCCAGCAAGGGTGGCAGCAGTAGGTCAGGTCTGGGTGGAGCAGCTGCCTCTCCCACTGCTGCCCAAGGCCAAGGAAGATCCCAGCAAGGGCAGAAGCAGGGAGCCAGGCTCAGGTGGAGGAGCTGCCTCTACTCACTGCATCACTTCCTGAACTACTGTGTTGTGAAATGGTGCATGTTTAAAAAGTGTGTCACCAACGTGAAAAGTCTGGAAAGCCCTGGGTTAGAGTGACTATTTAACACTTCATGAACAAAAATGGGAAATGCTGTAATGCAAAAGAGGACAGAGAACTGGGTAAAATTTGCACATGTTAATCTAGATATATAATGGCAAATTTAGACAGTGTTTAGGTCGGAACCACATTCCAACACTCTCAGCAGGCTCTGGTCAAATTGGACAGCATTGGCAATTGGCTCTTTTTCATTTATGAATAAATGCATCCAATTTCTATCTTCCTTTCAACATGAAGATGTTTCATTCTTTTTGACACGAGGGCATATATCCCCCTATTTTTATCTAACCATTTTTATTGCAGTTGGTACTTTCTCCTGTCTCCGGTATTTGACATAACGTGATTCCTGCAGCATCAACCATATTGTAGGCCCATCCCTTATCTCTAAAGAGGTATTCTGTCATCAATATATGTCAAAAGGAATGTTGAACATTACAGAGTGTCACTCCCTCTGAAAGCAAATTCAAGGTGGCATGTGTTGACAAGGCTGGAGTCAAAAGTGAGCAAATGAGAAAGAGAAGGAGAGAGAGACAGAGAGAGACAGAGAGTGGGGTATCACCTTCCTCCAAAACACCCCAAGAGTTGCAGGTGTACCTCCAAACCCACACGCACACACACCAGTTTTTTTTTTTTAAAAAACAACACTTCAACATACTCAATAAGAATGTTGACTGAGAAGAAAAATGACAATATCCTGGCTAGCTGAACCTTGAAACAGGAAGATTACTATTTTCTTGCAGGGTTCACTTATTCTTTTAACTGCACCATTTTTACACATTCTTATTCATATATGCATATTTCTTCTCAAATTTATTCTTCTATACAAGTGTCCCCCTCTTATCTGACAGGTTAGGGACTAGAGCACTGCCAGAAAGCAGAAATGATCAGAACTCATCTATTGTAGGGAACATGAAGGACTTGCGGAAGCTTGCTTAGGACCACCCTTGTGCACGCACGCTGCTTGTAAATGCTCTCAGCTGGCCTGCCACCATTTTCCACCTCTGAGCTCACTTTGCAAGCAGCACATGTGCAATCCCATGTAAATCTCTGTAGTCAAGAAGAACTGGTGGAAGCTTATTGTTTTGATGCTTGCAATACAAACAAGTTCCGTTAATTTGAACAGGGGATCCACTCTTTCATAGGCAAGACTTAGGACTGCAAGCCTCTGAAGGCAAGAAGAAATGATGAAAGTGCAGCTCATGACAAATGAATAGGACTTGCCCTTAATTGGAAGTGTTAAAATATTGAGTCATCAGATAACGAGGCATCAAAAGGCAAGGGCTTCCTGTATTCAATGATACTGTAACTACACTTCATCTCTTGATCCAACCCCTCTTACAAGCTAAACAGCCAGCCATCCTGAGCAATGAAGTGCTGTGGTGCTGGTGATCAGGGTGCTGCAGGATGAACTGGGAATGCTTTAATTGTATATTCCTGCATGGCAGGAGATTGAACTGGATGATCCTTGTAGTCTCTTACAACTCTATGATTCTATGGGCCTTTCCACACTACATTGTTATAGTGCTATTATTCCACTTTCAACATCGTGTGGAACACTGGGGTTTGTAGTTTACTGAGGCCCAAGATCTCTCTGGCTGAGAATTCTAAGTGTCCCTCCCTAAACTACAAGCCCCAGGATTCCACAGGATGATGTTGAAAATGGAATAATAGCACTATAACAGTGCAGTATAGAAAGGCTCTTTGACATGACCAGTCCTGTTCCTCCAGCAAGCAGCGATGCAACAAAGATTTATGACAGGAGCCCATAGCAGTTCCTGCTTCTGCCCCTCACACCATCACTCACTGGCAGGAGACTGGTCATATCATCCTGCAGACCCCCACTCACCAATACCACAGAACTTGGTCAGTTGAGAAGGCTGACTGGCTTAAAGGTGGGTTTCAGGGGCATCTGCAGTTGTGACAATAGTTCCATGATTGCAAATACAAATATGAAACAGTTACAAAGTTGTAAATCTACCTTATAACATTATAACTGCCTAAGAGGATACCAACCATGCTGTTTTATTCATAATTTCACTATATGTTTGACTAGTCCACTGTTTGTGTCTTCTTAGCTTTCTTATTTTTAAGAAAATCAAATATCAAACTATCAGAACTTGAAGACTGTTTTCCCTGCATTTCTATTACTCCACAGATTGTTTTCTGGATGTTCAGTGTAACAACCAGTTGTTGCTCTCCCTCTACCCCCCAAAAATAGTTCAATTAGAAGTATATCCCACTGAATTCTCTATGGGGCTGCAATTTTGTGCACACTTTTGTAAGAGTAAGGCCTATTGAACCCAATAGGGTTCATTTACGAATAAGGATGTGCAGGACTGTGGTGTGAGTACAGTAGATCCCCTGTATCCATAGGGGATACATTCCTAGACTTACCATAGGTAACAAAAAACATGGATAATAGCAATCACCATTCTTTTGTTTGCCTTCACCTCTTTGGTGACTGCTTCACTTTCTCCCTCTGGCCAGGTGAGTGTGCCAAGGGCCCAATCTCTGGCTTCTGTGGACCTACTTCAACAAACAGCCATGACAGTGGCTGCTTGAAACCTGAAGGAACTGGAACTGACAGGCAGGGATGTGGAGTGGCTGGCCAAGGCCTTCCAGGATGAAGGCTTCCACAACTCTTCACCAAGACCAGGGCTAGCAGGTTATCTCCGGCTGAGGTGGCAGTGCTGGAATGTTTGTGGAGTGCTGGTACAAGAGGAAAAGGGCCATCTGGATGGCTCATTTTGGAAGTTCACCACATACAATAGGGATGTAATTCTTCACTGAGGCCATTTCCACACTACACTGTTATAGTGCTATTATTCTCCTTTCAACATCCTGTGGAATTCTGGATTTGTAGGTTACTGAGGCCAAAGAGCTCTCTGGCTGAGAATTCCAAAAGCTCTTCCCTGAATTGCAAATCCCAGGTTTCTGTAGGATGTTGAAAGTGGAATATTAGCACTATAACAGTGTAGGGTGGAAATGGCGTTAGTATCTTCTCAAAGGAAACACCAAGTAATTTTAGCCATTTTCTTCCCACTGCAAGAAAGTCTTTGAAGTCTGTTTGCAATTTGGTAGTTTTTCTATACAACGTACACACATGGTTCTTTTTACAGAGAAAACAGCCTTTTCAAAGGAAACAGCATTTTCTGTGCAAAAATATTATTTCTCTGTGGTCATGTTATTTCCTATGCATAAAAAACTGTTTTCTGTTGAAAAGACAGTTTTTGGCACAAAACAACCACATGTGAGTTTTGTGCAGAAGAAGTCCCAAACAACAACAATTCTTGTCAGTCCAGGTTTCTTCATCAAGATTTCTCAACATGTGAGAAAACATTTTTTTTCAATTTTTTAAAAAATATCTTTGAATATGTTAGCCATCCCAACCTTTTTACTATGGCCATAGGATGCTCCTATATAACTGGGCAGAGCATTGATCTGTCTAGCACAGCGTGGTCCATATTGACTGGCAGCAGCTCTTCAGCTTGGGCAGGAATCTTTTGAGACCTACCTGGAGATGCCAGCCACTAAATCAGAGCCCATAAAGCTTGTGTTCTGTCACTGAGCTCTAACCCTTCCCCACCACTTAAGAGGGAGAGTGATGTGGCGTGCTCTGAACACTTGAAAAAGTGCTCTGTCAGTGCTTACTTGATTCCTTTTGTCCATTATTTGTCTTTGTCCTGTGTCAAGTGGCAAACTGGAGCACTTATTCTCAAGTAGATACATTGCCTGGGAGATGACTCAGCCTGCTCTTTGACACAGTCGCCTAGAGCAGGGCTCCACAAGCGCGTCATCCTGTGTGCAGCTGACTGCTTGAATCTGAATGTCTTTGGAAGCAAACTTCTGTGCCCAAGTTCCTAAACCTCAAAGAACCAGTGTTCTACCCACCTCCCCCCATTGTCACAAGTAACATAAGGAACTTGGCTTACTATTTATCCATCTAGCCCTGGGGTGTATCCACAGTCCACAATTATAGCAGTTTGGACCTACTTTAAGTGCTATACCTCCATTCTTTGGCAACTTGGGATATGTAATTTGGTGAGGTACTTAGGATTGTCTCTGCTAGAGAATTCTAGTCTACATTCCCCTGAATTACAGTGTAATATCTGCTGAGGCCTCTGAGGGAGAAAAGAACAGGCAGGCATAGTTCCATTGTGCCTAGGCCCAGTACCTGATGAAAGACCCACCCTCCAGCCCAGGCCTGCACAAGATACAGCCTGGGGGCCACAGGTGGCCTGCAAAAGCACTCCGTGCGGCCCACATCCATTGGCCTGCAGTGGGTAGGAGGAGAGCGAAGGGTACGAGATCGCCCCCCACTCCCCTGGCATGATCGCTCCTGCAGTGGGGAAGAAGAGAGTGAAGGGGATGAGAGGAGTCTCATTGCCCTCCCCAGCGAAGCCTCCTTCCCCCTCCCCCATGTTCAGAGGTTCATTCTCCCCCTCCTCCCTCCCTCTAGGGTGGGCTGGGTGATCCGCTCTTTATAGAGCGCAAAGGAGGGGTGGCGTGGAATTCTGGGACTGCGTGAGTCAGCGGCACCAAAGAGTAGCTGCTGCTGCCGCCTCGTGGTTTCACTAGCCTTTCTAGGCCAGCTGGGCAAGATAGCAGGAAAGATCTCAGGCACCAAGCATCTCCCCTCCAAGGGGCTCTCTGGCAAGTTAGGGGCTGAGAGGAGTGGCATTTCTCCACCCTCCCATGGGCTCCGAGGTGGCTGACTTAGACGGCGGTGAGGCTGCTCTCCTACACCCTGTCCCACGTTCCCATCCACTGGGGCTCCTCTGTGCTCATGCCTCCTTCTGCAGAGCTGCACCTTAAACATCTACTTGCAGGAAGCCCAGCTTTATCACTCATCCAAGAGGTCTCATGTGTCTTTGGTTTGTTCTTCCCCAGCTCTCTGGTAAAAGGGGCAAGGGATTGGTAGTATACTAATGCTTCCTTAACATGATGTAGTGCAAGAGGGGGCAAAGTACAGATAGAGAGCTATATTCAGCCCCAAGTGTGGCTCCAGAAGCCCTCCAATACCCTGAGACTCATTTTTTTTTTAAAAAGGGAGGCAGTTTTTGAGGGGGGTTTTTCGTCTGAAAACCATCTCAAAGCTATCAAAAACACTTGAAAATTTGGCAGATTGCTTCCCCAAATTCTCCAGTGCTTTCCAAACTTTGTTAATAAACAAACAAACAAACAAACCTGAAAATCAGCTAAAATGGCTGCTGAAGTACTGTCGCCTTGTTGCAGGAGCACAGAGACAAGGAGACCACAAAGTAGGAAAATGAGAATTTATTTAGAAGTTAATCTGCAAGTTACAGCCAGACTGCTTGGCTGGCCAATATGCCAAGAGCCCCGAACTCAGTTAACAGAATGATTTTATAGCATTTCTGACACACAAAGACATTTCTCCTTGCCCCTTCTTCTCAAAGGTTTTGCTGTAGCCTTTACTTCTCAGTTGTTTACATTCCAGAAAATGGTTTACAGAACATACAAACAACAATACACACCATGTCCTAACCTTGTAATGAAGACAGAAATTCTGCTGAGCCTTCACCGTTAGCTTACTAGCAAAGCACAGCATCTTGCAAGAGAAACATACTCTGACTTGCCTGACACACACTTTTGGAGGATTTCTTCTAACACTTTTTTAGAGTCTTAAGGCTACCTAGACTGACCCTCTTCCACAGTCTACTTCAGCCTCACTTCAGGCATGCCCAAATACTCCTGTGCAGCTCCCTAAGTGAGTATGGTGGAGAAAAATGGCCGCTGTTCCCAACATAGTTCTCTATCTCTGGTCTAGTGATTCACATGTTGGACTGGGACTCCAGAAGGCCAGAGTTCAAATCCCTGCTTAGCCATGGAAACCCAGTGGGTGACCATAGGCAAGTCACACTCTCTCAGCCTCAGAAGCAAACAGTGACAAACCCCCTCTGAAGAAATCTTGCCAAGAAAACTCAGGTAGAGTAAGCTTGAAGGCACATAACAGCACAACAACAAAATACTTCCATCTTTTGTGAGCAGGATCACTCTGAATCTGCTGTCCTTTCTGTAGAAAACCTTTCTGTAAGAAAACCTTAAAAATATATTCAAACTTACCAAAGTAATATTTTGTTTCTTAAGCAATAAGTGTAATAATTGACATTTCCCTTTTTTATAAAATGGTTTATTTTATTTGCAAAATAGTTTAATCATTAATTGATGATTATACTATAATTAATTAAACTATTTTGCAAACTATATAATTAAACTATTTTGCAAATAAAAACCATTATTATAACTTTACTTGGAAATTGAGGTGCTAAAAACCTATCTGCAGCCTGAAGAAGTTTAGCCTATTTAATTTCAGCCCTTACCTACTGCTAAGTTGTGCAGGTTTGCTCTAACCCGACTGCCATTGCTCTGCTCTGTAAGGGAGGGGAGAACAGGCAGGCACAACTCCATCATGTCTGGGACCAGTAGCTGAGGAAAGACCTCCATCCATCCCAGCTGTCACTGCCATGGCCTTGGAGGGAGAGAAGAGCAGGCAGGCTCAGCTCCACTGTGCCTATGCCCAACAACTAGTAAAAGGCCCACTGCCACTGTCCATCCAAACCGCCATTGCTGTGGCCTGTGAGTCACCTGTTCCATAGCGTGGGCCCAGCTCACCATGTTGTCTATACAAATGTCAGCAAGATAAGTTATTCCACAGACCATATAGACACCCCACCCCCACCCCCTATGGATGTTCCCCATCACCCACCTTTTCTGTTCCAAAGTCCTTCCTTCTATGTTTTTGTTTTTTTCTTTAATGAACTTCCCCACAATCACCCCATGCCTCATTTTCTCTCTCGGTTGAGGTCATAAAAAATGCAGCAGCAATTTCTCTGCCACCTTTAAGGCTCTCAGCTTGCTATCAGCCACACATAGTCAGCCCTCCCCGGCAAGGCAGCTCTGGCCTTTAAAGTTCAGAAGAGGAGGCAGGAATTGCCAAAGGGCAAGGGCAGCTGGCAACTGCGTTGCTTCTCACCTTTGGGTGTCAGACAGCCCGAATGGAGGAGATGCCCAGCAGGGTGCAGCAGTGAGGTCAGCCCCTTAACTCACAGCTTCTTAGCTTTCTCTTCCCCCTTTTCTCCCCTTCTCAAGGATAAGCACTCTGCTGCTCTCAAGAAGATTTGAGCCATTGCCCCCCTACCCTGTTATAGTGCTGTTATTCCATCTTCAACCTCCTGTGGAATAATTCTGGGGTTTGTAGTTTACTGAGGCCAAAGAGCTCTCTGGCTGAGAATTCTAAAGGCCCCTCCCTAAACTGCAAACCCCAGAATTCCATAGGAGGTTACTATAGCACCATAACAGTGTAGTGCAGAAATGGCCTTGGACTTTACCTCCCATCATTCCTGACCATTGGTCATGCCGGGTGAGGCTAATGGAGCTGTAGTCCAAAATATGTGGAGGGCATTTAGTTGCTTATAAGGGCATTCTGTTGTAAACTAAGGGAGATGAGCCAATCCTGTATGCTTTTCATAGGCCCTTTCCGCAAGTGGAGGGGGAAACGGGGAAAACGCACTGAAACGGAGCTTACCGGCAGCCAGGTAAGTCCGTCCCCATGCGGAGCAGCGCAAGCTCGCTGTTCCGCAGTCCTCCGGCATCCAAAATGGCAGCTTCGGCGTCCAGAATGGCGGCTTCCGGCTGGCGGAGGCTCTCCACCAACCGGAGAAGCTCGCCAGTTGGAAGCCCACCCCCAGCAGATCTGCAGGCACGCACTGGTGCATGCCTGCAAATCTGCGCCGGAGCACGGGCACGGAGTGGCGCGCTCCATGCTTTGGAAAAACCTGTAAAAACAGGTTTTTGAAAAGCACGCTGCGCGACCACTTCGAGTCACTCCAGAGTGGACTGAGCTGCGGAACTGTGACAAGTAGTCCGACCCAGTCCGCTCCCAAAGTGCGGACAACCTCCGTCGGAGGTCGCACCACACCATACTACTTACCTGGTGTGGAAAGGGCTATAGCTTTAATTGTACAATTCTAAAATGTTACTCTTTATTTCCCCTTTTATATTTTATTTATTTGTTGTGTGTTACATTTAAGACCATTTCCACACTAGCCTGCTATAGTGAGGCCTCTGCCTAAACTGCAAACCCCAGGATTCCATAGGATGTTGAAAGTGGAATAATAGCACTATAGCAGGCTAGTGCGGAAATGGCCTAAGTCCTGGGTTTCCTCCTCCCTGATTCATCTCACAACAACAAGCTGTGAAATAGCTTAGGTTTATTTTATTTTATTTTATTTCATAGTATTTATATGCCACCTTTTCTCCTAAAGTGAGGCCCAAGGCAGCTTCCAAAAAGTTAAAAACATTTAAAACAGTTTAAAAGATTTTTTAAAAAATACAAAACTTACCAATTTTTTTTTGAAAAAAACAACAAATAAGTAAAAGCTCCCCTGCTCACTCATTGAAAGCCTGCTTGAAAAGAAATGTCTTTGCTTGCCTATGAAAGGAAAGCAGGGAGGGGGCCAGCCTAGCTTCCCACGGAAGAACATTCCACAGGGTGGGAGCAGCTGCTGAGAAGGGTGTTTCTCATGTCCTCACCAAGTGAGCCTGGGATGGTGGTGGGACGAAGAGAAAGCCTTCTCCTGCAGATCTTAGGGCTCTGGCAGGTTGACTGCCACAGGATCACTCAGTGAGTTGCATGGCTGAGTAAAGACTTGAACATGTGTTTCCCCAGCCTCAGTTCAACTTTTCAGACACTATACGCACTGACTCTCATTATCCCATGCTCTGCGCCTTTGTATCCCAGGTGCTGATTTCTGACACCTCTTGCCTTGGGACTGGAGGAGGGAATTTTATATAGTTTTTGCTGAGTAACTGATGCTGCAGACTGAAGTCACTCATGTGATCCTGGAGAGGCTATCCCAGGGAGTGCTGGACCACTACCTGTTTGTAAAAATTCAAGATCTGCAGTCTCAGGCTGAAAGTGCTAGGCAAGAGCTGCTACGGAGATCTTCATTATCCCCACTTTTATTTCATAGTTCTTTCCTGCTGCTTTAAAAATCAGGGGTGTGATTGTCTGGGAAAGAATATTTATTCTACCTCCTTTGCCCTTTTCCTGCTAAAAATAGCCCATTTCAGAAGCTGATATTAGCTCCTGGAGGAAGGGTAGGAAAAGACAAGTACAACACCTGAAAGGGCACTAAGTTGATGCTCTAGAGCAGTGGTTCTAACCTGTGGGCCCCAGATGTTTTTGGACTTCAGCTCCCAGAAGCCCCAGCCACTATGGTCAATGCTCAGGGCTTCTGGGAGCTGAAGTCCAAAAACATCTGGGGACCCACAGGTTGAGAATCACTGCTCTAGAGGCTAGCAGCTTCTATGTCAATTGAGTGCTCTAGGTTTTAGATGAAACTTTCGCGGAGCTATCCAAGGTGTGGAACCTGTTTGAGGCATAGAATTCAGCACTTCAAATAAAACAGTAGAGATCTACAAAGCACTGTGACAAGGTCTGTTTTTTGTCCTCACAGTTTGGTATGGCACTTTCCCCTTCCCCCCAAGTCTACTAAAGCGCCTTGCCACTTTATACAGCTGTGGCCTTCCCTTTAAAACACCACCTTTGTGTAAAAAAGGTATAGCTTTTCAACTGTCATTTAGAATGATTTGCTGATCTATGGTAGCATGTTTCTGTTTGGTTAGAACTACTGAAAATTATTCAGCTGAGTCAAAAATTTGTAAAAATATACTATAATCTTTATTAAAACAACAAACAGAATAAAGTAATGGTTTTGTATGTATGTCCAAGCTCAAACAGATCTTTGGAATGCATTTAAACAGTTTCTTATATCTTTACATCAGCATAAAGGCACAGGTTGCTCACACACAGCCCTCTGACTACCCTTTTGCCAAAGGCTCTGCTCTCAAATCTAGGTCACTCTCTCTGACCAGATTCAAAAATGGGTTGATTTCTCTTCTGCTCCTCTCTCCACGCTTTCTCTGAGAAATGCATCCCCCTCAGTCAAGCCCCTCCCCCTGGTTGATTGAGAAACTCCCTGGCTGAAGGACTGACTTTTAGTGCTTGTGCTTGGATGTCTGACTTTGGAACCCAAACCAGTGTCCCTGCTATTTATGCATTTTCACACAGGCCTCTAACCCCTCCTTCACACTAATGGGCTGGGTTTCTCTCTGGAGTGGCCATTCTGGTTGCCTGGCAACATGTTGCTGGGTAGCTTTAACACCCTAGATAGCTACTCCCCCAGACTCTGTCACACGCACCCCTTCTGTGATCATCAGAGAAGCACATGAAGCCATCTCTAGTTCATCCTTTAATGTGGCCACTTCATCACTGGCAAACATCACCAAATGGTTTTTAACTGGTACAAGAGAGCCATGGCTCACTGAGATAAGGTGACTTTTTGCACAGTAGCAAGTAGGTAGGACAGGAGGCAGATTTTTTTCCTAGCAAAAGATGGCTTTTTTCTTCAGTGAGAGATTTAAGACTCACTAGCTTTACAAAAAGACCTGTACCGGGGGTGGGGGAGGGAAAGATGGAACCTGATAGAATGGCTTTATAAAGCAGGATTAACACAGTTGCCTGTATCACCGGATTCTCCTTTGGGGTGAGACTATGGGGACTGTTGTGATAAGGGCCTGCAGTTAAGTATTTACCAGTATGGCTGCTGCCTGTGCCTCCTCTGCTCTGAATATTTGCCCAACCTGATAGGGTTGCCAGTGCATGGCCCACAATGTCTGGCCACTAGCTTTATGGCTATTAAAAGTATGGAGCTTCTAGCTGGAATTCTGTTGGTTAGTTCCAAACAGGGTAGACCATTTAACCAACTGTTGTCGAGTGAGTCAACACATAGGTAAATATTGCTTATTTCATGAGTCTATTCTAGTTTAGTCTATTAGTAATATTTAGGCCTCTGTCTTTGATGAAACCAGTAGGGGGGATCAATATTTCTTGGTAAAAGTCTACAAAAGTCTGGTGCCAAACTGTGGTCATGGCCTGTTTTTTCCTGCATTGAATCCAGACTTCTAGCTTACTGTGGACTCCTCAAAATCAATAGGATTTTTGTAGGTGTGTTTCACCCAAGCTTCTTCTGTTTCAGTTGGTCTCTTTTTTATGTGTGGCTAAGTGCAGATCCAGCTTTCTGTTATTATCCTTTGAAATTGCAGAGTCCTTGCTTAAGCCTTGTCCACCGTCCTGAGGAATATTATACAAGGCTGCAATGAGCAATTAGATGTGCTTGAAAGTGCTTGGAATGAGCAGAGTTAGCTAAGCCTCATAATTATTATTAACGTGTTATTATCTGGCGTGTCTTGTGCTTGTTGAAAGTGTCCCCTCACCGTATTCTGGGAGCTCTGTCATCATTAATGGGTTTGTGGTAAACAGTGGATGAGCCCTTTGATCTTCATTAGGGGAAGGTGAAAGAGAAAGATGCTTTTTTTCTATGGTTGGGTGGAAAGAGAGGCCGACTGATGCTGCCTCATGATCTTGTAGCAGCAAGTTCAGTGTTGACCCCAGCACCTGGCATCCTCAAGCACCTGCCAGATCACCCTGCCAGAGGACAGCCCACCTCTGATGCTTGCCTCTCTCTACTTTTTAAAGAAAGCAAAGGAAAGAAATACTAGCACTTGGAAGGGTTAGAACTGTACCATGCAGAATCCCCCAACCAGTATGGCCAATTTCAAACTGTGATTGAAATGCTCTTACTTGTTCCTGGTGACTCTTGTTTTACTTTTCAACAATGAGTCAGAAAAGGACTCAACGAGTAGCCACGACTGCTGGACTTATATTGGCAGCATGCACTGAGTTTCATTATTTCATCTCCACAGTAGCCTTGTGATCTAGGTGATGCTGAAGGAAAATGACTGGCCTGAGATCACCCAAAGAACAGCATGGCTGAGATTTCCCTGTTACAAGACTGGCTCTTTGTTTTGACTTTTCCTATAGAATAGAAATGAAGAGCATGCGGCCATGTAGATGTTTTTGGATTGCAGTGCCCATTGTCCTAAAACACTGGCTGTGCTGGGTAGAGCTCTCAGAAGCTGTAGTCCAACAATAGCTAGGAGGGCCACACATTATCTTGTTACTTCAAAAAGCAAGTGACTCAGGGGTCCAGCCATGATGCCAGTGCCTCCAGGAAATGATGGGGAATATTAGCTCAAAGAGGAGGCCTGCAAGAGGGGTAACCTTACGAGAAGTGGGTAATATTTACCGATCCAGAAGAGCAGTGAAGAAGCAATGTGGCTCAGACTGGGAGTCCAAGGACAGTACACAAATGGGAATTGGAGCAGCAGAATGATAACCAGCAACCAGTGTACTGTGAATTGACTGACCAAAAACTGGATTTCAATACTATTTTTCTGCCTGAAGGGCTAAGGTGCTAATGGCTCTCTGGCAGAGTAAACAATGGAGTGTGGAGATCAGACAATGCAGTCTGAAAAGAGCTAATGGCTTCAGCATTAGGTGACAAAGGACTAATAGCTCTTGATAGCTCTTTAATTATCAGACAGATGTGGGGACAAAAGGGAAGTTTGCTTGGTCAGAGGGAGAAGAGTTAAGTTTGCTTGGTCAGAGGGAAAGGAGTTAAAACAATCAGACATCCTGTGGGAACATCTCGGATGCTATTTTCTCTTAAAGGTTGACTCTTCAAAGGCTAACTGTAAGTCCATTATTGCTGGAATTTCCTGATGATTTCCTGACGATGACCTGCTATGCCTTGAGGTCTCTTCTGACAAAATTTTACAATGCACATGCTTTGTAAAGAGTTTTTCCTCTTAGCCAGCATGGCCATGCAGCCATAGCAGGGTATTATTTATATTTATGTCAATTAATATATTTTGCCAAGTAAATCATATCAAAGTGAGGGAATGTATAGCCTACTAACATTCCATCTGTCTTAGATACAGAGAAAATGTCAGTGCCTTCTCTCACACACATACCCTGGTGCTTCTCAGTCCATCTTATGTGGGTATCTGGAAATATTTTTCCCCCTAACATGCCAGGGAATAGTACCATCTTTGTACCCATTGGCTACAGCTGTTTTTTGAAAATTCTCAATGGACCAGCAGCCAATGGCTTATGGACTGGCCAGTCCAGGAACTATCACTTTAAATAGCACTGCTTTATGGCACCAGTGGCACCAGATCCCATCTAATCGTGGAAGCTAGACAGGGTTAGATCTGGTTGTTACATGGATGGGAAACCACCAATGAATACCAGGTGCTATAGGCTATATTTCAGAGGAAGGAACTGGCAAATTCACCTCTAAATATTCCTTGCCTAAGAAAACCCTATGAAATTCACGGGGTTGTCATAAGTCATAAGTTAAGTGACTTAAGGCACATAGGCACACATTCCTCTCCTTCTACACTAATTTGCTACAATTTTGCACTTACATTGTGTGCGTGTGTGTGTGTAAAACACATACATACATTACTTACCTAACTCTCCCTATAGATCAAGGCAGGGAACAACAACACATTAAACTTATAACAGTGTTATAGGAGCATATAAAACTGTTAAAAGAGCACATAAAACTGATACATACTAAAAAAAATACTCAATACAAACTTTAAAATTCATAATTTAAAAATCATCTAGATAGGTCTTCCAGAAGATATTTGTTTTAGGTGCTGTTATCAACTTGGACAGAGCATCCAGCTGTCAGATCTCTTCTGGCAGGTTATTCCACAATCTGGGTGCAGCTGAAGAAAAGGTTTTCTCAGGAATAGTTATCAGCCTAGTTTTGCTGACTGAAGTAAGGTTTCTGCAGAGGACCTGAGTATACTCCTCTCCGATTACTTTCAGTCTGGAATTAGTTTGTGCATCAGTTCTATTGAAGACCTAGAAATGAGCTTGAGACAGACAATAAGACATGCGTTTCAGCACCCATGAAGTTTTGGCCCAGATCTTTCTAGAGAATCTGTAGTTAAATTAGTAAAGCAAGGTTCAAGGAGTTTTAGATCTCTAAAGGAGAATACATTAGTGTGACACTTACTACTAAAGGTCTATCAAACTGATTTTCTTCTTTAAAAAAAAATACAAGGTTTGAGCAGTGCAGACATGCTGAACGTTTTGAAAGGACAGAAAAGTGCAATGCTTCAGCTTTAAATAGCGAAAGAGTCACAGCCACTCCGCATCAAAACAGCAGGCTGCCTTTCTGGTTGTCTTTCCTCTTCCTGCCAGCGGAGGGCTTGTGCAATGAAAGCATCAAGGAAAAGGGTGCTTGTTTTTGTGGAGCTGGTTCCAGGTGGTTAGTATATTAATGGGAAGGCTGGAAAACAGTGTTGCAGGAGAGAGAGAAAAGGATTGCTGGAGAACAGCAAGGGCAAAAAGAGACACTGGAGAGCACAGTCTGGGGATATATAAAGGATTGGGGGGGAAAGAGCCTTGGGAGTGTAAAGTGAGACTGGGTGGGTTGGTGCCTAGTGTTGTGAGTTAAGGAAGTGTTGGAGAGGTCATAAAAACTGCCTTAGGGGTATGCGTTTGCAAGCACAGCTGTGTGTGTATTGGATAACTGTGGGGCCATGCATGGCCATGTGGATGATATATGCAGGTCTGTGTGTATGCTTGAGAACAAAGGGTGACACAAGGAAGGCTGGAGAATAGTACAACGGTAGCCTAAATACTCTAAAGGCATCAGATCCCATCTGATTTTGGGAGCTAGGTAGGGCCAGGCTTGCTTAGTAGGTGGATGAGGGACCATAAGAAAATACCAGGTATTGCAGGCTACGTTTCATAAGGAATTGGCAAAACCATCTCTGAGTACTCTTTGACCAAGAAGAATTGATGAAATTCAAGGGGGGATCACCATATGTCAATAGGTGACCTGAAGGTGTATGGGTATGGGCACACACATACAGAGAGAGAGAGAGAGAAGCAACTGCTTCTTCACTTGAAACTTCACCCCTCATTTCAGGCTCTTACATCTACCGGACCAACCTTGCTTCATTTTCAGACTGCTAGTGACTGTGGTGACATGTGCCTTCCATTGTTGTGGTGGTGGTGGTGGTGGTGTTCCTTCAAGTCGTTTCTGACTTAAGGTGATCCTAAGGCAAACCCATCACAGGATTTTCTGAGGCTGAGAGCGTGCGGTGCACCCAAAGTCACCCAGTGTGTTTTCATGGCCAAGCAGGGAATTGAACCCTGCTCTCTAGGGTCATTGTCCAATGCTCTAACCATTACACCATGCTGGGTCCAATTAAGTAGGCTCAAACTATTGTACAACTGCCTCCTGGATCTGTAAATGGGAGTAAGGATCAGTTGTTTAAGCATGTAGTATAGTCGTTCTCAACTTTTGAACCTCCAGATGTTTTGGACTTCAGCTTTCAAAACATTAGCAAATATGGCCAGTTGTTAGGGCTTCTGGAATTGAAGTCTAAAACATCAGGAAGACCAAAGATTGAGAACTAATGGTATAAGCATGCCCCAGGAGGTCTGATTGTCTCCCTTTTTGCAGGCGCTTGTTACCTTGATTTCTGGGATCCCTTGGGGGACACCTCAGTGTGCTCCACATGATCGGGAATGGAAATTAGCCAGAGCGCAAGGTAGCAATGCGAGAGGCAGGGTAACCTAGTGGGGTCTTTTTACCCAGTTTTTACGGGGTCAGACCAAGCCAAAAACCAAACAAGAATGCCCAATAAATGATTTTATTGCAAGAAAGTCTCACGCACCAACGCAATCATGCACACATGCACCCAAGAGCTATTAGGAAACAAAGAGAGGAAATTGGATAGGGGAGTATTGAAGGGGTGCAGCTGGGGTAATACTGCAGCTTTTCCTGAAGTCCCGGGTCCGGGAAGACAGCAGAGGAGTGGGGCTCAGCACGGAGAGGGCTGAGGGGATTACTCGATGGATGGAGCAACGATCTGCTGGGGTGACTGGGAGCAATCCAAAGAAATGCTCAAAAACCAGGACTATTTGCAGGGGAAAAAGTACCTGAAGGACTAATCCTCTCCTGGCGAGAACAATGGGTGTTGCAGTGATAATGAAGCTCCACAGTGGCAACTTCCTTTGCGTGATGGGATTGCAAGGTGTTGCCAAAGTCTCAGGATCTTCGGCTGCGTTCATTTGTGGTGTGACTTCATGTAAACAGTCCTCGCTTGATAGGATGTTTGCTGAACTTGGGGCTGACACACTAATCCCCTCAAGTTGGCTTCTGAGGGCTGAAGACCCTTTGTTTATTGTGGGTTTACACCTCTTGAGGTCTCCTGGGGCTACGTGACTGGCGATTTTACTGGCCTGACCTGGTTTTCGGTCATTCAACCATGCCTGCCTACGTGCTCATCTGGGCGGCCTCTCAGGCACACGGAATCCTTTTTAATATCACATTGTAGACCCTGGGATAGGGTTTCTCTATTGGAGTAACACGCTCACTTGCCAATTGAAAACTTCCTTGTTCTAGCAAATGTTTTGATTTCTGCTACAAGGAATTGTTTGGGATCATTTTCAAATTCCTCATGCTGTTCAGCCATCTGCTTATTATCACTTTATCAATACTTTTCTTCCACTGTTTTGATCCCTTTTGTGTTTGTTTTCATGGAATGATTGATGCTAATATTTATTGGTGTTTTCATTATTTTTTAAATTGCCATTACAATTTTGACAGCCACGTTGGGGAAGGCAAGCTTTTTATATAAAAATAAATATATTTGATTTTCCATCTTTATGAGGACCATGGTGTTGTAAAGATGCACCCCGTGTTTCTTTGTAATAACTCTGTGCTTTGTGGGGGTTACCCCCTTCCAAGAATTCTACTTATGCACACCGTCTCTTGTTTCAGTATCTCAGTCTTCAAGTCAGGGATGACATTATGCTGGCCTTTTCGTTGCTTTGTCTTTTTACCAGTTTTCTGCATCCCTTAGGAAAGGCTGTGGGAGTCAAGCTGGGCTTTGTTCAACCATAGAATTGCTTTCTGAAAATGCATCCCAGATTTCATGCTGATGTCACAGTTTTCAAGGGAGCATTGGGGATCTCCTCTTCTAAACAGACTGAAGCTGAAAAAGGCAAATAGCATGCCCCTCGACTGTCCTGATTTGGCCGGGACAGTTCCAATTAATCCTCTGTCATCCCATTTTTCAAGTTCTTTTCAAATATCTCAGTTTCTCTCTCCTCCTGCTCCTTTTCCCCTTTGTCCTCAGCATATTTCTGTTGCTACAAAATGAGTTTGATGTGCAAAAGTAGTTTGCACTCAATTCAGCAGAGGAAAAAGGGAGGAGGGGTGGAAACTTGCAGTTCCCTGTACGCTCAGGCAAAAGGAAACTGCTGCAGCCTCTCTGAGCTTTTGTGTTCTTCCTCATTAAATAACTTCTGCCTTCTTGACTGCATGCAGATGTTGTATAGCCACATGTATCCTGATTTTCATCTGCGAAATGTTGGAAGATATGAAATAGGCTAATTAGACCCAAAACCTCACTGTACTCAGTAAAAGTGGGTAAATCACAGAGTTTTGGGGATGGCTTCCTGGTCATACAGCAAGGGTGGTGCTTAACACCAGGAGGCAGACTGCGCAACAGGCATGCTTGCCACCTAGTAGATATAGACTTCCCACTATGGTGAGATCTATTCTATTTTTACTGAAATGAGGGCTAGACAAAGTGCATCCCTGTGGCCACATATGGTGCCCAAGATGGTTTTGCAACCATAAGCTGTTCCAGATGCCACAGATTGCCCTTTTTGCCCCCTCAAAGCTTCTCCTGAAATCCTCCAGGAGCAGACGTTCACCTTTAAACAGGTCACTGGGCCCTCTAGCGCTGATCAAAAAGATTTTTAAAAAAATCCCAAAACCAGAAAGGGGTGTTCAGCTGCTTCCATTTTTTCCTCCATTTTTTGGCAGTCTGTACAGTTCCTGGAGGGTCACAGAGGCAGAAAATTAGCCCATAGGCCTGCCAAACTTGGCCACCTCTGATTTAAATTATGATTCTGAATTTTGTGTGTGTGTGCACATGTGTGTGTGTGCACATATGCACACACATATGTGTCAATGCAGATAAATAAGCACAGGCAATTTTTACACAAATTCATACCCTCTTTCACCTTTTGTTTTTGTGCTTTGTGAATGACCATCCTACTTACAACACCATATGGAAAGAGGAAAATCATAAGGGCCTCTGATGTTTTGTTTTGTTTTATTTTTTAATTTGGCCATAATCCAGTGGGCTTCCAAACAGCACTCTGGGCTTTGCTTGATGACCACATGCCATTCCCCATGGCAGCAGCATCTGGTGATTTTTTTGCTTTTGTATAGTTCCCACTGCTGCCCTTTCTAAAAGGTTAAAAAGTCACTCCTGTTGCTCAATTAGTGTAAGAATTTTAAGATACACCATGATGGCAACTTTAGCCCCACTATTTTGCTGAAGTGTGGCCCCTGAGAATGGCTTTGAAATTGTATCTTGCCCTAAGGCTGACAGAACTTCCTCACTCTTGGAAAACTATGCTGTAACCTTCTTGAGGGCCTTCTTGGTGGCTGCCCCTAGACTTTGAAACTTCTTCCTTAGGGGAGGCTAGAATGGCCTGCTTGGCTATCCTTCTGTCAGCAGGCAAAGACTTTTTTATTCAGACAGGCTTGTAGGCTTGAAAGCTTTTAAGGAAAGGGCTGTAAGAGGGGTCTGTGTTGCTTGAAATTGTAAACAAAGGCTGGCATTCTGTTGGGGACTTACACAAAGTGGACTTATGCTTATAGGGAGGAGAACTGAG